>JARHVA010008063.1:227500-561941 GCA_037957365.1 Torreya grandis
GTTTGCTAAGATAGGAAATGTTAGAGGTAAATGGTTGGATGGATGAAGTAGTGGTAGGGTTAGAAGTGGTTGATCGAGTCCCCCATAAATGAATTTTTTTTATAGTTAGGGAGCTTGAAGGGGATGATGGTTCCAATGCTAGGGTCATAATAAGGGTCATGCCTGATATTCCCATATTCTTGGGGATTATAGAAGGCATATAAGGATAAGAGTCTATATTCCCTAAGGGAAGGATTCCAAAATGTGGTTGCCATAGGGTTTTCTATAGGAATCTAGGAAGAAGGGATAGATGAGCTAGTATAAGCTTCATCAACATTTGGTGTGAAAGTGTCATGAGTTTTTGTTAGTGGGGTTGTGTCATTAGTATATGGTTGTAAGGTGGAGGAAGGAGGACTTCATTAGTCTAATATTTCATATTGTAAGATGTGAAAGGACTAGGTTCAACTTGGATAGTCATAACTTGCCCTTCATGCTCAAATTTGACACATCAATGTAAGGTGGAAAGGACAAAAATCATGGCACAAATACAAGGGTGTCCAAGTAAAATATTTTATTGAAATTCTCCTTCCAAATCATAATTTTTTTTGAGAATGGTAGAAGGCCCTACATAAATATGGAGGACAATTGTGTATAATGTAATAGCCATGGTATCATTGAAATAATAAAGAACTGTTACACTTTTAGACATGATGTTCATGGGTAAGTGTAGCTGATCATAGGCATGGGAAGAGATAATATTTATTATATCTTCTCCATAAATCATCACCCTTTTGATGAAGGTTTGATTAATGTATGCAAAAATTAAGAGAGGGGAATGGGATCCTTCAAATGAATAGAAGGTATTTATTAATCTTTGAAGGTGACAAGGTTACAAGTTTAAAGGGCCCCAACAAAGGTGGTGAGAGGTTGAGGGTCATTGGGTTGGACCTAAATGGATTGTAAGGATTATATGAGTACTTGGTGATGATGGGGAGAGGTAGAGACTAACTCATATAAGCTCATTTTTTTTGGAGTTTGGTGAAGCTCCTTGAGGATAAATTTCTGAATAGATATTGCATATGGTTAGGGTATGGAGGATTAAATGGGGAGGAACCTAATATAGACACCTTGGGTTTGTTCAAAGATAGAGATGGTTAGGTATTATTTGTTTGAGAGTCTAGGGAGGGGTAAGTCCAAGAAATGGATGTCTTAGACTTCCCTTTATCCTTTTGTTGGGCTTGAGATAAGGTAACCATATGAATAGTGTGAATAAGGGGGTTTTATAGATTGGGTGGTTTATTTGGTTCCTCTTACTTTTAGGTGATATTGAAGATTGGATGGGTTGAGTTTGTGGTTAGATTGGAAATGGGGATGAAGGAGGTTTATGTGATAATAGATCATCATCTTCATATGAGCTATGAATAAGTGTTTGGAGAGTTTTACATTATTTTGTGTCATGTCTTAGTTCCCTATGGTATACACATATCAAGTTACCATTGAACCAAGAAGGTTTTATACGTGAAGGGTCAAAGGGTTTGATGGGTGGTAAGCTCAAGGAATAAGTTTTTAATTGCCATTGGGGAATGGTTAAGTAAGATTCAGCTAAAAGTTGTAGAAGTTTAGTGGTTTTTATTTTGGGTGTTAAAGTGTAATGTTGTGTGGACATAGATTTAGTGGTAGGTGTCTTGGGTAAATTGGTATGCTTTGTTGATGGTTTTGGCTTAGGAAATATGGTTGGCAAGATGGAGGCAGAAGAGGGCAAGGTAGGTAACTTAAGAATTGTTAGCGTAGTGAGGAAAGGTGTCTTAGAAAGCAAGTATGAAGGTGAGACCAATAAAGGTGGTAAGGTTTTGGTAAAAATGATGGACATTGTGTTCAAGGTAGAGGGAGGTAAACTTCAAGGTATTGGGCCTTTTGGTGGTTTTACTTATTTGGTTGTTTTAGTTGTTGGTTTTGGAGGGGATTTAGCCACTTTAGTTGTGTTCTTGGGTTTAAGTTTTTTATGGTCAATTAATTTTGAAGAGGTTTTAGTTGGTTGGGAGTGGGTTTTAGCCGGTTTAGAAGGTCTTGGTTGATCTACCAAATAAGGAATTAGAATTTGTAGTTTAGTTTCCTTACCTTTGTCTTGACCTCTAATAGAAGGTTATGAAATTAGAGGTTTGGTGGATAGAGTTATCTTTTCTTATGAGATATCTTCCAAAGAGGGAGTGGTTGTTTTTATAATAAGAGAGGTAGGATTAGTATCTTCCAATGGAGGTGTGGATAGGTGGCTTCCTTTGTTTGGGTGTCCAAAAGAATAGAAGTAAATTTCTTCCCTTCCATTAGGGGGATGGAGAAAGAGTTAGTTGAGATAATGTTTTCTTAAAAAATGGGTTCATTAGTAACCACATTAATTGTATGTGCCTCATGAGATAGGTCTAGTTTATTGTCAAGGTAAGGGGTACAAGGAACATGATTAAGAAAATGCTTACAGAATATGTCAATGACCTGGTTAGGTGATGAATTTGGATTATCCAATGTAAGCTCCCCCTTGTTAATGAAAGATTTGACAAGGTATTTGAAAGTGTTACACCTATTTATGTCATGTCCTATGACTCAGTGAAATGTGTAATGGTCATTCTGATTATACCAATCCCATATGGGGTGAGAAACATCAAACTATTGGGGTGGTTTAATTAGTGTAAGTTGGATGATATTGTCTTTTAGTAAATTTTTCAAAATAAAAGGATAGGGATCTCTAATTGGATTTAGTTTCTTAAGATTATTCCAATTTTGGTTCCTTTGGTTTTTATTTGAATAATTATAGGAGTCAAAGGTTTAGTTCATTGCTTTCTTTTAATTTTTAGATAGTGGTGATGTGGATTTAAGGACAATGGCATTGGTGGTTGCTTTGATTTTAGTGGAATTGGTTTGGTTGTTTGGTTTAGAAGAAAAGGACTCATTAGGTTTGAAAGTTGGGTTCTTGATTTTAAACTTTATCCTTCCTTCATCAATGGCTCTATTTTCTAGTTTTTGAACCATGGTAAAAGCTTCATCAAAGGTCTAAAAGCTTTGGACATGTAATGTGGATGAAATATGTATTGAACATGCCTGGGCAAAGAGATCTATAAGCTCAAGTTGAGGCCATAAAAATGAAAGTTTGCTGATTAGGCTCCTCTAATGAGCCACAAAATTGGCAATAGATTCATCTTCAAATTATCGAATAGAGTAAAAATTGGTAATAGAAAATTTCTATGATATATTTATCAAAAACTAATCTAAGAAGTTTTGGGATAATTGGGTGAAAGAGAGGATGGAATGTTTGGGTATGGCACTATACCAATCTAATGCTAGTCTAGATAATGACATAGGAAAGGTACAGAGGAGAAGAACATCATCATGGGTAATATATTAGTATGAATGCCTAAACACTCTTAAATTTTGTTGAGGGTCTTCCTTACTATTAAACTTGGTAAATTTTTGAAGTTCCCATTGGGCCAGGTAAGTTTTGATGGGGACCAAAGGGTGAATAGTCTCATTTTAAATTTGATTATAAGATAGGAAATTATGGGTCCTAGAGATGGATGACTCAATGGTAGTCATCTTATCCATGATCAACCTCATGAAATATACTTGAGGTTATTGGGATGTGTTATTATATGGTATGTTTTGTTGAGGTTGGGCAATGTGTAAATAACTAGTAGATGGTTGAGATGACTTCATGTAATGGTATGTGTTCTTTGGAGGTTGGGTGAAAGATATATATTGGTATGTGGATGTTAATGGTTGTGTAGAGGTGGATGGTTAAGTAGGGGGCATATACCCTTTTGGGTTATGGAGATAACTAAAGGTTATTTTTTGGATATGAGTGGTAGTTGGGTTAGTGGTTGATGGAAGGGTGGTGACCCTTATACTGATTGGTGGTAACATAGAGGGTATGGACAGCTCAAGGTTAGGAAGTGGAGTAGTGTTTGATGGATTGGAAGTAGCTAGAGGAATATGGGTAGAGTTAGAGGCAGACACTCCTATTATAGGGGAGAGATTAGTAAAAGGTATTAAGGTAGTGGTAGATTGGGTTGGTGGTTAGTTTTGAGGGATTTGTTGGTTGATGATAATGTTTAAGAAACTATAGGTTGAGTAGTTCTAGTAGTAGTGGAGGTATTCCCCATGAGATGGAGAGGCATTTCATAAGGTGGGTCTATAAGTGGGGTTTAAATTGGGATTTGGTAAGACATGGTTCTTAGGTAGTGGTTTAACGCTACATGGTTATTTTTTAGAAAAGTGGTAAAATTTTCATCTCCTAGGACTACTCGAGTAGGACTTTTTGGAGAGTGAGGGGAGTTTGTAGGTTTAGAACTGTGTTCCATAGATAAAGAGGTGGAATTTGTGATGGTTTATTTGGTGGTCAGTTTTGTTCTTTGAGGTCCTTTTGTTGTTGGAAAGTGAGAACCATACGAGAAGGTAAGAAAAATATGATACATTTTCACACCTAAAATAAATAGAAATAAAAAAAGACTCAAGGCAAAGATTGTGATCACTAAGTGTACATTAAATCCTAGGATACTTTTTTATCTCTTTTTTGGCTTATGCCTTAGAAAAGTGTGAAGAGTAAATTGGCTTGAATAGGTCCTAAAAAAGGTAGTCTATGTTTGGTTTTTGGTTATTTTTAGGTGCTTAAGAAGAATCCTATATTAGATTAAGTATGTGGTTTGGTGTTATGGGGTTTCTCCCCTCACTTCATGATCTTCTATCCAGTGTAGGCACTTAGCCAATATATACCAATTACCATATTTTGTACTCAATTAGAAAGCTTAGTTGGTTATCCCCTTGGTGATTAAATCTAAGTATGATAACTGAGAAAGGGTAAGGTGATCCACTAGGTGATGAAATCCTAGTCAGGCCTTATCTCAAGTGAGTTTTATGTTTTTTTTTGTGCAAGTATTTTGGTTGTGTAGCATTTGAAAACTATGGTTAATTTACTTTGCTTAATTAATCTAGGTGAACTAGAAACAAGTAAGCAAATAATGCATGCAAGATTTATTTTAAAGCCAAAATAAAATTTCAAATTTCTTTAAATGCATACAAAATATATGAATTTAAGATGAAAATGCAATTCCTAATCCTAAGATGATTTCTCTTTTTATTTCTTTTTTTAAAAATTCAATGAAAATAGCCTTTAACTTTTCTAAAACAAAAATGCAACTAAAACTTGTGTTTTTATTTTTTTATTAATAAAGAAGGAAAGTTTAATTTTCCTATAATGAAAGTCAATGACTTTTAATAATGTAATTATAAATTTCCTAAAACATCTAGGAACCCAATAAAACTCAAGGATCCCACTAGACATGCCAAAATGTTTCTATCTATTTTTTGCTTTTTCTGAAGTGTGAAAAGAAGAAACTAGTGGAGAAGGGTGTGTAGAACAACACTTGTTAAATGTGCACATGTCTAATCTAGAATTTGTGATAACTCCTCTTTATATAGTTAATAATTACCTAAAATTATAATTCATTGCCATAAAACTTATTGGTTAGACAAGTGGTTAGATGGATTGCTTAGTGTGAGCTAGATCTTAGAAGCAAAAGCTTTCTTGGAGGTTGTCAATCCATCTTATTGAAAAACTTAAGTTTGAAAACTAAAATTTAAATATTCTCATAAAATGACATAAAAATGAAACCAATAATAACAAATAACATCAAATTAATTAATAAAACTAAAT
This sequence comes from Torreya grandis, assembly GCA_037957365.1. NCBI lineage: Eukaryota > Viridiplantae > Streptophyta > Pinopsida > Cupressales > Taxaceae > Torreya > Torreya grandis. The sequence goes on from JARHVA010008063.1 coordinate 233,178, forward strand.
ACTTTACTTGGATGGCTAAAATGAAGCAACTAGTTAAATAATGCTAATGCTTAAAATTGGTTAAAACAAAGTTATGGTTTTCGGTTTGGATTGATTTAATAAATATCAAAATAATTATTTGGTTTGGGTTGGTAAAGGATTTGGATGGTGAAGTTAAATAATTTAAATAAAACAAGAGGGATAAATGGTAAAAAAGAGGGCCAAGAAGGCAAAGAGGCAAATGGTCAAAATGAGGCCAAGAAGGCAAAGGGGCAAATGGTGATCAAGAGGGAAAAAAGATATGGGTAAGAGGATAAAATGAAAAGAGGGTAAGGAAAGAAGCAAGTGAAATAATAATTCCAAAGGGAAATTAATATAGCTAAAAAAAAATATTACCTCAATTCTTGAAGATGTTTGTTGATGAAGATTGGCTTGCTGAAGATCTTTGATGATTTTGGTAGAGTTTCATTGCTTTATGATATTTTAATCCAAATTTTGTATGACTTATAAAATAATAATCTCCTTAAAAAACCTGAAACAATATGTTAATAACAAAATAATAACTTCATACTTAAACTTGGGTGAAGGAGAGAGGAGGTATCTATAGCATTTATTGTGAAGAATCATGCCAAAATAGGAATAGTAGAAGTATGGAACCATTTTCCATGTGGTGCATGAATTATTCAAATATGAGGTTGGTTGGGATTCACATTTGGGTTGGTGAGTCTCTCACCTTGCACATGAATCTAATTTTGAATGGGACTCATGCACATGGGTTTAAATGAGACCAAATACTTTTCACCACCCTTACTTGTCTTCATTAAATTATTTAAATACATGGCACACAAAATTTGGTGCCATTTTCTATGTGGTATATGCATTTATCAAAACTGAGGTTGGTGGGGATCCCCATTTGGGTTGGTGAGTCTCCCATTTGGGTTAAAAAGTCAAAAATGGATGCCCTTTATCTTTCCCAAAGCACTAAAGAGGTAGCTATCTAATTTTTAAGATTAATTTCATGTGTGAAGGCAAAATACATATGAATTATGGCTCCGTAAGGGGAAATTCACCATATTTTAATGGGTGGGGGCTTGTGATGCTTAAATTAGGTCATTAAGCACCTTGGGAAAGGGTATTAGATAGGGTATGATGTCCCACATCAAGCCAACTCACTTCTAAGCCATGTCACTTTCCATGTCATATGCCATGTCACTTGCCATGTCACTTGCCATGTCACATGCCGTGTCACTTGCTATATCATCATGAATAGTGATAATGAATAGTACTTTTAGATAGTACTTTTAAGTAATAATTTCTAGTATTATTATATGAATAGGAGAATAATGATTTGGTCAGTTTAATATGGCTTGGTTAAGTATTAAGAAGGTTTGGGGGGTCTTTAGGGGGTCTTGAGGCATTTAGTCATTGAAAGCTATAAGTGTGCAGTTTTATAGTGTCTACACTTATCATTATTAACATTTTAATTTAAGATTAGCTATTTCATCTTTACTTCTTGATATCCTCAGACCTAGTTGGTTACTTCTTTCCAAGACAACCACATGTGTGAGAAAGATGTGGCCATGTATACATTTAGTGCATTTTACCAATCATGACTTAGCAAAAAACCACAAGATTCTAGAATGTCAACGACTAGAATGTCTATGTACTATTTTACACGTGGCTCCAATGAAACTTTGATGTGTACATTTATTAGTTTTCCAACACATGGGATGGAAGACTTGTCTAGCTATAAGACAACTCTTTTTGACTTATATAGGGTCAAACCCAATTTCTTGTACACAACTATACACATCACATTGGTTGAGGCACTTGAGTCAACCAAAAAATTATGCATATTATTTTTTAAATTTTTGATGGTTAATAGAAAAGGTGGTGCTTTAGGCTTATCCTTATAAACAACCCTATTTACATGTGCATATTTTTATTTGTTAGTAGATGATCTCCCAATCAAAGCTTTGAGTAATTTTCTTTATTTAATGATATAGGATAGGTATTGAGTACTAATATTATCCTTGATCTTCTTCATATATTTAAAAATATTATACACTCCTATGATCTATGTATCTTCACTGTACATTTTATTGTTACCTTTTGAAGGGGTAGATTGTTCTTGGCTTTAGGATATATAGGAATATTATCATTGTTATTTGGGGCATGGAAGTAGTATTAGGCTACACATTCCTCAAATTATAATTATTCTTATATAAGTATTTGAAATCATGGATCTCATCTATATTATCCTTTAATTCATTCTCATCCTCTATTGGGAATGGGAAGTCATATGTCTCAAAGACCATGGCTATGTTGGGATGACCTAAAGTGGTATAAGATGATGGCTATGGTTGATTTGTAAAACCTTCCCATCTATACATTTCATTATATAGGAGCTTAAATATAGTACATAACTCAATGCAATCTAGGTCATTGTGTTGTGATATGCTATGTACTTGACACCAATTTGAAAGTGTTAGTTCCAAGATTTTTATCTTTGGCATCCAGTTAGGTGGATGTTACTTAGTATTATTATAGGTCTATTGAAAGGCACATTTTACCTTTGAAATGAAAAGTTATGATTGGAATTATGTCCCATGGTGTTTCCTATACCCTTATACAAGGTCATTAATTCATTTTTCAACTTTTGTACCATTCATTAGATAACATCCAACTTTGATTTTATAGAATCACGAAAAATACCCTATGTACTAGAAGTATTAATTGGTAACAAAAATTGGATAAAATTTTGATATTTTGATGTACACACATGATTTTTTAATAATATAAGGTGATGATTAGGTGGAGTATGGTCTAAAGGCAATTAGGTATACACCTAGTTCTAATTCTGATCTGTAAAATTATGATTAGCATTGGGAATTAGGTTGAGGGATGTAAAATTATGACCAATATGATGTGGGGACAAATATTATGATTGAGGATTTAGTTGTCTATCAATGTTAATAGCCTCTATATATGATAGTGATGATGAGGTAATATAAGGTCCTCTATAGATAAATACATTAGTCATAAGGCCTAGGTCATTATTTTACATTTTTAAGACTAACACTTCAATAGGATTATAGGCAAGCTCAAGTCAGTTGTAAATTTTTTAAAATATTTCATTAAAGGATTGAATAGGTTAATTTAGCTCTCAACTCATGCTTATAAAGTGTTGGTATATGACAATTAAGTTACTAATTTTTCTAAACTATGATAGTAAAGTGTTTTGAAATTGATTCCAAGATGTAATTGAATATTATAGGACATTAAGGAACTAATCATACACACCATATTGTAGTGTGAAAGGGAAGAGTATGTAATCCATGTATTTGTGGGTTACATTCAAATAGTCCTAGGTTCCTCTTAAGGAACATTTATTTGACCTAACATTTATGTGTATTTCTAAAATTTAGTATAACAAGTAAGTATCTGAGGTAGACCTTATTAATATTATGGGTATATCTAGTGGAAATCATGTGACATTTAAATTCTTATTGATGTGGTATCTATGCAGATTAAGTAAACTTACAAGGTAGCCTATAACATTTTATGATTGAATAGCAATGAGTAGAGTGGTTGTTTATATCATATGGTTCAACTATGATATGAATCTTGATCTACATGGGATGGGTGGATTGATGATGAAAATAAAAAAAGGTGGGTAGGATCAAAATAAACTCAAAAAAAGAGATAGAAAGGTAGGGAAGAAAAGAAGATTTGTGGATCAAATAAGATGAAAACTTTGGAAGCTATATATTGAACTAAAGGTTGGAAAATCACTCAAGAACCAATGCTTTTTACAATCTAATGTAATCATAACAATAATCAAACATAATTAAAACTCTAAAAAATCAATAATATAGTAAAATTTGTAATATATAACAAAAGATTGCTACTTTTTTAGACTATAATCACACAACTGTAAAGGGAAATTATGATTATTAATTAAAGGCATTTAAATTAACAATAGTACAATATGAATAAATATATTAAAATAATACTCATACACAAGAAAAATAATAAGATACCATTTTTATGAAAATTATTTTAGGATTCATAAGTTTGGATAAGAACAAGATTTGCACTTTGAGACTAATCAGATAACAATCTATACAATTTTTTATAAATATTAATAGCCAAAATTCTCTTCCCTTTGGGATTAGGAAGATACAAATATATATAGGATTTGGGAGGGGATGCCTCATCATCAATGTTAAATTTAAATTTATATATCCAAAAATAAAAATGGAAGTTAAAATCATGCAGAGCATGCACATAAAAAAGTTTATATAGAAATAATATTCCTTGAAAAATATACTCTGTGTGTGTGTGTGTGTGTGTGCGTGTGCGCGCACGTGCGTGCGCACGCGCGTGTGTGTGTGTGCGCGCGCACATGCACACATGTACATGTGCGCATGCATGTGTATGTATTAGTATTTGAGATGGGATGCCTCATCATCAAATTTAAATTTAAATTTACATATCTAAATATAAAAATAGATGTTAAAATCATGTAGAAAATGTATATACATATATGCCAAATAAATTTTGAAGCATAAGTATCATATTAATTTTTAATTAAAATATATACACATACTTAAGGTGGTGATGGTACATCACTGCTATAAGATGATAATGATTGGGTGAAAAATATAGATATATAATTAACCATCATAACCCCTTGAGGGATCAAAAATGGCCATGTTGGAGTATGCAATATTGTATATATATATATATATATATATATGTAAAGTTAGGGACCTTGTGATTATGTGGTATTCAATGTAGTTGACTATGTGCTTATTACTAGACCTTATGTTCCCTCTATGGCTATTATTTTTTCAAATAATACATATGTTGTCTCAAACTCTTTATTAATTATATCAAAGTTGATTAGGTTAGTCTTAAATACTTGCATGGCCTCGACCATTGACCTTGTGTGATTTATTTTTGAGATCTTAAATTATGATCCAAGAGATTCAACCTTACTCAATATTTTAAAAAAAATATGAACTTTAGAATCTCATCATTAGTCTTATAGATAGTTACCTCAACTTCATCCTTAAAGCTATTTGTAACTGCTTTAAAGAGTGTCTAAAAAGTTGGCATGTTTACTAACTCTCCAGTAGAGGTTATTATATATGCATAATATTTTAAAACTTTACCATTTACTAATGTTTTCTATATTTTATAAGCCTATTGAGTCTCAATCTCTCTAAGTTCATGCCTTAAAGGGTGCATCGTGAAAGGGGTGGGTAGACCATTGGTGGTTTATAGGATTGTTCTCCCTTATTACCACTTGATATCTACACACCCATCTCTTAAAAACATTTTCCCCTAAGCTTGGCTTCCTATTTTACACCTTATTCTAGTCATTTTAAACATTCATTAGCCCTTGACTAGCCTAAAACATTTTTTATAGTTTACATTACACTATCATCCCCATCGACCTTGTACTCTAATTGATAAAACCTATTAGGGTTTTGGTCAGCCCCTAGCTGACCTAAATGTTGACGTAATTTGTTTTTATCAATAATGATACTAGGTTAACTAGGTGACATTTTTTGCCTAAAAGTTTAAAAATTATTAGGTTTATAACCATCTATATAATCACACCCATTTCATCATTTCTAAGAGGAGGAGAAGAAGAAGAAGAGATATATATTATGCATTAACTTATACACCATTCTACTTGATGAGCAAGATTAGGGTTTCATTACTTTATTTGGAGATACAAATATTATCTTATCGATAAGTCTTTTGGATGCATTGATAGGTTTTGTAGACAAGATCTGATTTATCCTTATCATCCTTACATAACACAATAACCTCTTGTGAAACACCTTTGCCAAGGGAGACATTGAGGCTTGGTGGGTTCATATTTGAGGGTAAGTATTCCTAATTTTGTTCCTCATTTTTAGTATTAGATAAATATGTATTTTTAGTTCTCTCCCATACATTAGGATTTTGTATACATTTATGTGAGTATATGTCTTATGTTCATGTTTATTTTTTATGTTTATTATCCCCACTTTGTGCCACAAGTTTTGGTGAGCACTAGATTAGATTTTACTTTACTTGTTATTAATTTAGTAAATATGAAAACATATGACCTAGTTAGGGTTATTGTGTACTTTTTCTTGATTAGATGCTTTTAAAAAATCCCTAGTGAATTTATTGTGGTAAGATATCCCTTAGCTAGGTCTAGTGGATCCATCTTGGTTATGACTCTAAATATCTAATGTATCCATAATCAGATCTGTAAGTATGATTTATCTTTTTTGAGATAGGATTGATTTTAAGATATACTACATTTCCCATTCCATACATTTATTACATCTGTGACCCTCATATCTCTCAAAATTTCTAATGTCTCATTCGCATGGCATGAAAAAATTCCTATCAAAGCCTTCATTTGCATATTCTAGCTAAGGGCACCATGCCTTTTTTCAATTAAAAAACATACAACCATGTAGCATCTTAGTTGGACATAAATTTTAGGCTATTAAATCCACTACTTATAACACACTAAATAAAAAAGGTAATCCTTTTTTCAAATTATTTTAACTAGTACTAGACATTAATCATGTTCATTCTCTCAGGTTGTCTTTCTTCCCTAGAGACTCAAATATTATTCAAAATTTTATAAAACCTTGTTTCTACACTCTCAAAATTATCTAAAATTTATCAACGGGCATGGATGATTTATTTTTAAAATATTTATTTCCATGTTTCCTCCTTACTCTTATACATCTCCATCATCACCTTTCCATCTGAATCCATAAAACCTAAATAATCCATTATATACTCTATATGGGTAATTTGGATTCTTTTTATCCTTTTTTTGCCAAGGTAAATAGCTTTTCACTTTCTTCAAACTCTATATCTTCCCTTGAACTTATGTTCAACACCTTCCTCTTTCTTACCTTTTGAATTGGTCCACATTTTTTATCTTTCAACCTTTCAACGTTATAACTCTTTGACCCATTGGGGAACAATAAGTTCCCCTTATAGATCAGGTTGAATTAGGTCTTTCGAGTTAGAATGTGGAGTGATCATTAGAGGGGGATTTATTTCTATGGGTATTAAAGAAACAATTATTTGAATATGGAATTAGAGGGGTAGATGAATAATTCATTGCCATTTTGAGTTCTTATTTTGAGGGGTGACTTTAGTTACATACCCAATTAGGCTTGAAGCTCTCACAATTGTCATTGTGGCTAAATTTATAGGTGTCAATTTTGGAAACTATAGTTCCAATTGAGCTAAGAACTCTAGAGGGAATAGTGGTTCTTATGGATAAAAAATAGAAATAGAAACTAAATTTATAAAATAGTCTCTTTTCTTTGGAGCCATTATTTGGGATGATGTTGAAAGAATAGAAGAATAAATTGAACTAGAAAATGGTGTCTTTGAAATGGTAGATATAAAATTTGTGGTTGTATTATCTATAATAATAATAGAATAATAAAAATAAAAAAAAACTTATTGATATTTTTTCTCTCTTATTTAGTGAGGATTTGTTGGCTAACTACTCTAACTAGAGTTTCAACTTTTTGAAATATTCCTAGCCTCATTGATTTGGCCTTTTCTATATTCCTCTTCCTCTATCTCAACTTGGGATCCTTCTTCACTTAACCTTTTTTTGGTCTAATAATTTCTTCTATAGTTCATTCATCCTTTTTCATAGGATAATATACTAGTGATATCACATGTCCATGCTCCACTTCCTTTATCTCCTGATCACGGGATCATCCTAGAGTAGAAATATCTAATCATGGTCTCTCCTCTAATTTTAAAACTTTGAAGGATGTAGGGAGGACTCTATATTTATTTTTTTGGGTCACTGTATGGGAAATAAGAGGGGAGGGAGAATGTGAAATTAGTGAGAGAACCATAGTAGTAGGAACTAACACTATAAGTGATGGGGAAGGAATGGGAAATGGGACAATAGTGGTGGAGGTAATAATGGATAGAGAGGGGACTAGTATAGAAATGAGTATTTGAGGAGATGTATCCTCACTGGTGGTGATGGATGGATATGGACCTTATTGAGTTTCATGAGGGGATAGAGGAGTAGATGGAAGAGATGAGAAGGAAGATTGTAGAAACTCTAGGAGACATACTTGTGTAGTTATTATAAGTGTAAGGATAGGTTCCAAAGAGAATGTACTCATTCATATATCATGAAGAGGTGAAATTATCTCAACTATAGTAGTTATGAACATGATAATAATATTTGAATGAGTGGATGGCATATGGGGACTATAAATACCTCTGAGAATTTATTTTTTGATATAGAGGATCTCCTCCATTTGACCACTAGACTCTCCCTCTTGTATATTGATCTCTACTTATGTAGGAGATGGAAGCTTGTTATTTTAACATTTTAAGGTTTTACTAGTCTAAATAATATGTAGTTAAAGGGATAAGTATGTTGTTAATATAGAATAAAATTATAAAATATTGAATTAAATGAATTTTTCCCAAAATATCAAGAGGAGAAAAGGAACCTATCTGAAGATAAATAGAGTTTTATGCAAATTAGGATATAGGAAATGACTAAATATACATAAATAAACCTTTCATATTTTGACTATTTATTGAGATATGACTCCAAAAAATTATTCCCCCTTAGGACAATAATACCATGTGGTCTTAGTGTCTAATTTTTTGTGCTAATGTTCTTCTTGTAGGAACTATATGTAACTTTAAGGAAAGTTACGAGAGCTTATGGAGGTCTTGTAGGTTATTTTATGTCACTTGAGGGCTCATATGTGTCATTTTTTTAGTTTAATCTCCTCTACAGCCCTAATGAATGCCTACACACATGAAAAATAATAGATCAAATTTAAAAAAGAAAGGAAAAACTAGGTTATGTTATGTTATGATCATGTAGAGTAGAACCCATGTTGTCCTAACCACTGCCTAAATTAACCCAACTCTAGGGGTCCTAAATCACTTATAGTTCTCCCTTAGGGAACATGGATCACCAAGTTTAATGGCATGCTATAATTATTTTTACCTAGTCTATTTTTTGATTGAATATGCAAATATCTAGGTGTGAAAACTAAGTAGTATGCATAGTATTTGATTTGTATTTTTAGTTGATTTATGTAAATAAGTGAAAAAATAGTAAGTTATATAGTGTAAAATTCCTTTTAAGGATATTTATATAAGATAATATTTATTTTGAATGTAATACCTTGTTCATTGGATAATAAGTAGTAAAAGAGAGATAAAAATATAAGATAATGTTCATAGAGGGGTTAGGACTCAAACACAGGTGAAAGGGCCCACTAGAGACTATAGCCATATGTGGACACTAGTGCCATGTGGCACTAATATCTTGAAAGTAGTGCCTCTATCCTAAGGCTCAAAACATAGCTAAAATAATTGAGGATAGGCTAGGGGCCCCTGTGATTGGGAAAAGGTGACCTGTGACTACTGAGAGTATTGTAAACAAGGAAAATAAGATACAAGAAAGATCAAAAGACTCAAAATGACCATGCAAACAAGGAAAATAACCATCACTAAGACCCTCATGTGTAAGAGTGACAAAATACATATTACTTGTGTTTGCTTGACCAAATTAAGGTGTTTACATTTCCCCCCCTTTTATTCTAGTAATGTAATGAAATGAAAGTATTAGAGTAAAATAAAGAAGAGGAACACATACCTATACTTGCTTGTGTAAATTTAATCTAAATTTGGCCCATTTATTGGATAGAGAAGTGGATAAAAAGTGGAGCACAATATGTGAAGTGGAGACACATCGTATGGATTCCTCCTATACTAAAATTGAGTGTGTGAACTAAATGTGTGGAGAAATAAGGGTCTCTTACTCCCACTATGAATATGATTATGTAAATGAAATGTGTGGATAAATAATATTTTCTTTCCCACACCCTAAATTTCATTATGTAAACTAAATATGTGAACAAACAAGGATCACTTGCCCCCACTATAAATGTATGTAAATTGGGTATATTGGAATGCTATGGATCAAATGTTGCAGATGGTCCTGTGACCCAAACTAGTGAAAATCTAGTGATGGTATTGGTGATGATACTGAGTGTAACCTAGTAATCTAAAAATGTGTACTAAGGATGTGTGCTTTACATTATGCCCCTTAATTTTGATAATTGAATAATTTATCTATATATCTAAATATTTTAGTAAACTTATATGCCTAAGTCAAAACTATGTCTATGTATCTATATCTATATGAACCTATGTGTCTGTATATCTAAGAATCTCCAAATCTGAATATCTATATATCTGACAGCCTATGTAAACCTATGTATCTATGTTATTTGAATATTTAAAAACCTATGAATCTAAATATATGTTTATTTATTAAGATATGTAAACTTGTGTACCTATGTAAAGTTATGTACCTATGTAAACTTGTGTCCCTATGTATACCCATGTGTCTGTATATCTAAAAATATGTGAAATTGAATGCCTATGTAAATTTTTCTATCTCTATAGACATGTGTGTCTATATATCTAAAAATTTATGAATCAAAATACCTATGTAAATTTGTGTACCTATGTATACCCATGTGTCTGTATATTAAAAAAATTATGAATATTAATGCTTATGTAAATATGTGTATCTATATAGACCAATGTGTTTTTATATATAAAATTCTATGAATTTGAATGCTTGTGTAGATCTATTTACCTATGTAGAATAATGTGTCTATATATCTAAAAATCTATGAATATGAATGCCTATGTAAATTTATGTACTTGTGTATACCTATATGTCTGTATATCTAGAAATATGAATTCATGTGTGTGTGTGTGTATATATATATATATATATATATATATATATATATATATATATATATATATATATATATATATATATATATATATATGTATATATATGTAGACCTATGTGTCTATATATCTGTGTGAAACTTTGTATGTCTAAAGTAATCTATGTATATTCCCACCCATTTTAGTGACATATCCAAGACTGTAGTGATGATATGTAACCAAAAATGGTAATAATTGGTTGTACTAGTGTTAATTAGCATGTATAATGTTGTGTTAAGTTTGAATGGTGCATTTATTATGTCAGAGTTGATAAATGAATGCTTAATTGGATATATGTTTTGTCAGTTATCATGTAAAATATTGTGAGATTGTTTTTCTCATTCATTGGATTTGAGAAGGACAAAAAGAATGGATTAACCAATATGGGATGTTTCTTATCGATGTCAAGTCCCATGTGAAAGAAATGGTTCATAAATTGGAGCTATAATTCTTAAGATATGGTGAAAGTAAGGGATTTATATTAGTTGGTGAAACTGGAAGGCATGGGTAACCTTAATAATGTGGCATTGGTTAAGTATGACATAAATATGTCATTTGATTCATTTGGATCATTTGATTTGGAATCATTTTATATCTAAGTGAGAGAAAGATGTCGAGGAGATGAGGAGCTAGCTTATCACACTATGACAAGGTTGAGGCATGGATTCAGGCTGGGGAGGAGGTTTTCCTAATAAGGAACTCAAATTATTTCTTGTGTTTATTATCTATATTGTCTTGTGTACTATTTTTATTGAAAATAAATTAGTTTAGAGCTTATTTTGCATATAATGGTGCTAGTGTCCCATTATGGGCACTATTATCTAGGACTTGGTGCTAGTGTCCAAGGTGTGGCACTATTATCTAATGATATTATCTTGTATATAGTGTTAGTGTCTATCATTCTTGAGATTTAATGTTGAATATTGTTGACTTGTTTCTGATATGTTTTTTTTTCTATTATGTTTAGTTTTTCTTTCTAATGTCTGATTTGGTTATACTCTTATAGGTTAATGCCTGCATGAGAGAGTTTCACATGGGATATATGAGGGAGACCTTGTAGGGTTTACCCATGGTAGATGATGATATAGAGGTGATGGAGAGAGTAGGGTTCATATATTTTTCATTCCTAGAGCCTATGCCCTAGGATAAACATATGATTACTACATTATGTGAGATATGTGACATAGATACATACAAATTCTAGCTACCCACTAGTGATATGACTATTACACTAGAGGATGTGTATCATATTATGTGATTACCAATCTATGGGAAGTGGGCTATATTGTAGGAAGCTATTAGTCCTCATGCCATACAATGAGTGTCTAGATATTTATATGCCATGGGGGTAGGGACTCACCATATAGGGAGTCTCATTGATATATTCTTAACCTTGATTATGGCAATCAAGGTTCCATGATTTTAAAAGTTTATATCTCTGTTATTATATTAATTTATTATTATAGATGGGAGTGGTGTTTTATTTTTTATAGGATGCACTAGATAGTGCAAGATATCAAGGATCATGAAACTATGTACTCTTGAGGTCATATGATGCTAGATCACTGTTACATAGATCTCTATCATTTCACATAGGGGATGTATAGTGGGGGTATTAGAGCATCAATGTTATTTCATTATTAGGTATATGAACATATATCTATGAGTAGGCTAGTGAAACATGCATGGGATGGATGGGCTTATCCACAATTATTTGTAGAGATATAGATAAGGATAGGTCATGTACCAAGGAGGAGAAATACATAATGTTAATAGTTGTTAGATAGTTTGATAATAAGGGATATCATCTAGAGATTCTATAGGGGATACAAGGGGTAACTTGAGGATATTACATAGCTGAGGTAGATTCAAGCTAGTTTTTGGCTCCATGACCCCTAAGACAATGTATATGAGTGATTTTAGTATGAAATAGTCATATGATAGTTTGGTTTTTGGTAGGATGTGCCCTTAGGACCTATGATATGATTAAGGAGTTATCAGGTTCTTATAAGGCTAGGGAGTATGTCAAGACCATATATTGATAAGATAACTTATATTATATTGACATAGTGGGATCTTGATATTTATATACTAGATATAGATGATGTAGGAGTTATTAAGGCCTATGCATCTTGGTGGAGTGATCATATATGGGCACCTTTATTTATGAAAGGTGTGATGATTATGGAGGATCTATTGGATGTCGAGCCCATGAGGGTTATTGATGGTAAGTTAAATAATATGTTTTCATATTCTATGTAAATTTAATCATGGATTTATGTGAAGAGGAATATTATGAACTATATGGATGTTTGTAGGTTTAGGGGATGACAAGTATTAAGATTTCACTAATAAGTTGGCATTGCATGAGTTTACACAACACATTTATGATGATGCTATGGAGGATGGACTGGTGGAGAGTTATACAAATGTGGCTAGGGTACATTCCCATTTTTTTTATCAGAATATGATAGGTAATATGGAATATAGGTGAATGAGGATAAATAGAGATGAGACACATGCTAAGTTACATAGTCATAACATGCCCACACCTGATGCTCTATTCGGGGATAGTATTTGGATAATAAGTGATTACATATGAATTCAATGAGATAATGTTGAGTGTATGGTTGAGCTAGGCATGTATCAAGAGAGAGATAAATAGAATCATATATCTAGGTCACATAGAGATAATGGGACCTCTAGTTTGAGATTTGATGTATCTGAGAGTGAGAGTGAGGGAACTAGCCCCAGTAGTCATGTCCACATCATTGAGTGATGCACTATATTGGCTTTAAAATGATATTTTGAGTTATATATATGAATTCTTGTTATTTAATCTAGCATTATGTGTATTGGAAATTGGATCTTGTTATATTGTATGGATTTTTCTGTGTTGAATTAGTTTGATTTTTTAAAATGTTGAGATTTGTAATTTTTTTGGTTGGAGTAAAATTAATGGATTTGTATATGTTTTATGAATGTTTAGACATGTTTAATGGATTATGATTTTGTATTTTATTGGTATATGATTTTTGGTTTATATTCTATAATATTTATACGTGTATAACATGTGATGGTAGTATGCCATATCTGAATTTGATGGCTTGGAGAACCAACAACCATATTGCTCATGTTGTGTTGATGTAGAAATATATGCTAAAACTAGAGCTGCATGTGATACATTATTAGTATGTAAATATGTAGACTCTAGTGAAAAAATATTAATCGGTTAACATTCTAAAACTTCACTTTGAGTTTTATGATTTTTGGCAAATATATTAATCAATGTATAAAAAAAATTTGCAATCTAATCTCTATATTTATTTCCATATATCTTTATTGGTATTTAAACTAAAATTGTGCCCTTGGGTTAGTAGTTTTTCCCATGTATCTTGAATGGTGTACACACTACAAGTGCATTATGATCTTTGTAATTATTTCCATATATCTTTATTTATGTTTCAAATCAAACTTTTCCCTTGGGTTTATAGTTGTTTCCATATATCTTGACTAGTGTATGCATTGGAGGTGTATTTTGAGCTCTACAAACTTGTTTCCATTGTTGCTAAAGATGTAGTATATGATATTTCTCATTAATAGGTGTATTAGAAGTAATAGGGCTCATAAAATTAGTAAACAATGGTTACTTAAAATAAAATATTATCAATAAAAAAAATTTCCTAAGGAGGTATACTCCAACCTCCTTAAATTTGATGTAACATGGAAACATTTCTCAAGTTGTGGGTGACATATGGGAGAGATGAGTATCTAGTTAGAAGGGATAGTTCCCTTGTACCACATCTAAAACTAACCACTAACCTATGTTCCTTGAAGGAAAAGGAATATAAAGACATTAAAACTAATGTAATATAGGTTATGCACCAAGATGTATTCCACAAGCATACTTGAACCTACACTATGAAAGACAATTCACAAAACTGATCTCACAACTCAAGGTACTTCTAACAAAAGTGTTTCAACATGAAGGTAAAAAAATGCATTTTTTAAGGTATATAAATAGTAGGTTTAATAATAGACACTAATAAAATTATTCACACTTAAATAGACACAAAATAAACATTTACACATCATGTGACTTGCTAGAGTCAGATTACTTACACAAAGCATGAAAAAGTGAGATGAACACAAAGAGAGATAACCATCACTTGGCATTCAAACATGAACTAATTCACACACTTAAGAAATAATTTAATAAATTAAAACCAGATTGAAAAAAATTATTCAAAGGAAAAATTAGTATTCAATTTAATATGGATTTTACATACCAAATGTAGATCATTTACAAAACCAAATGTTGTAAGTTATATAGAGAATTAGGAAGAGAGAGAGAGGGACATAGAAGAAGAATAAGATTACCAAGTGTACACATGGAAGTTATAAACAAGAGGGAGTTAAAAAATATTTCAAAAAGTCCCTAAAGAAATATATATCTCCTCTAAAGATGCTCCATCATCTAAGTGGCATAGAGGTTGAAAACATAGCTTGACACCTTGCACAACTCCTTAGAATTACCCTTATTTGCATATGACAAGTGAAAAATGGAATTTTTCATCATCAATTCAACATGATATGCTTTTAGTCATATTATTTGACACTTATCATGAATTTATAAATTCCTTTGTTTTGAAATTTTAGTAGCAATTATCATTCATATGCTTAAGTGTCTTGAAACCCCTTCATCTCCCACACCTAGACTTATCCAAGTGGCTCAAAACTTGAGTTCATATTACTAAATAGATTATATATACATGAAAGGAATTAAAACAATTTATTATACCTAAATCAATCCATTTTTATTCATGGAATAACTCCTAAAACTTCATTTTTCTCTTCAAGCTCTTGTTAGGCCTATTTTTACTATGACCCTAAAATCATGTAAACCTCATTTTTTAGGATAGTGTATGGATGGTAATGATAAATAAGTGTATATTTGAGGACCTGGTCTATATTTACAAATATATGTCAAGTTTTAGATCCAAACTCTGATTGGAGGTGCCTTTTTTTGCCTTCCTCTATCCTTAATTAGGGTTCAATTAGGCATCTTTGCCTAAATGCCTGATTTTATGATCCATATCTCTTCCACACATGTGAAATCAAAAAAAAAGAATGTGATTGAATTTCACTATCCTATCAACAACATCCATATGAAATTAGGGCCCTAAGACCCTGTGAAAGTGAGAAAACCATGAAATGGCCTTGAAATAAAGTCTCATTTTAGGCCTCTTTGAGACTGCCTTGAAAATGATCTTTGTTTTATCCATTACATAATGTCTAGTAAGTATTGTTTATCTTGAATAGATGAAACATATCCCAAATTACATCTTTCAATAGTTTGAAAGTGTCTAGCTATCTAAAACCCTATAAAATACCAAAAATCTTTTTAAATAGTGTATTTAATGTAGTTCATATAGCTATAAGTACAGATGAAATACACATGGAGAATATAATTAGAGTCCTAAAAAATATCTATGAGGTTTAGTGATCAAATAAGGTCATTTAATGAACTTTATGAGTTAATTTTTCTCATCAAGTCTTTATTAGGATTTTTAAAGGGTTTAAAGTGGATTTGGTTCTTAGCAATTGTTCATAAACCCTAGGACCTCAATTTTAAACCAATACCAAAATTTTAAATTTTAATATCCCCCTTAAATATCCCTAGGTTCTTAGGTTCCCATGCATCCTGATCATATAGTTGTGAGTGTAAGAAGTTGACCTTTAGGTTAAAAATAAGCCATTAGAGAGGGGTTGGTATTATTAAGCTTTGTTCATGAAGGTTTGAAACCTAATCTAATAATTGATGCCAAAATAATGAAGTGTGAAGACCTATTTATCACCCTTGAATTCCACTTAGCTCCATTTATTATCTCAATGTCATACCAAGTGAGAGAAATTGTAGCTTTAAGCTATAGTCATTCATTTGAGAAGAATGAGGTGGTTTCAAAGGCTAAACTACAAATTTTTTTACCTTCCCCTATCTATGGATGGTATTTAAAGGTTTTTTCTTTGTTTATGACATTTTAATAGTAATTAAATCCTCAATTTACTCTTAGCCAACCAATCTTATGATGATTTTTCATATTGGTATGTGTATTAAAATTAGGTTTGTTTGGCCTAAATAGGGATTATCAACATTAAATGCATTCTCATTGAGTTTGAAGGTCTTATATAGGTCAAATTATCACCAATGAAACTATATTCAAGTGATTTACCTTCCATTAGGTTTCTCACATACTTCCAACTCTTCTTAAACAGGTAAATGTATCTCATAAAATTAGGCATGCATGTAGCTTGCATTGGTTGTGTAGGTAGGGTTTTAGATAGCCTTGTAGATAATAAAATATTGTGAACCTCTTTAGGTATTTTTTAATTTTAATTAATCCTATAACCTAGCTAAAATTTCATTTGAACTCCCATATCGTGTATAATAGGAGGTACTCTTCTCAAGATTTTCAAATGGTCTATCTTACATACTAAGCCTATAGGTACTCATTTAGGTGTTTTAATGTATTTTGGGCCTTACGGATCCAATTTCAATACTTATATCTTTCAATGACTTTGTTTTATCTTTGATAATTTTTTTCCAAAGACACAAATACTCTTTGCATCTTCTCAAAGTGTGGTTATAGGTGGTCATTGAAGGAGGTTTTGAGCATGTACTTTGGAAATTGACCTTCTTAACTATATCATGGAACTTTTATAGGATTATAACTTCATATGGGTTCATTTAAAATATCCTAAAAATTTTATTTACCTTTTTATGGAATTTTCAAATCCCTACTCTCTTGCCTTCATATGTAGACTTGTGTAGGAGTATTAGGCTTGTGAACTGATTCTTCTTGACTCTATCTTGACATCCAAATGGTTTAGGTGATTTCATTGGTTTATAATTACTCTCACATTTCTATTTAATCATGTTCCCATATCAAATCATCCTTTATAGATTGTTTTGGTCCAAAATGAGGACCTACAGGTCTATCACCTATAGGTCTTCATTTAACTTCTATAGACTGCAAAAAAAACTCCCTGAAGTCCTTTGACACTTTCATTATTATATAAATTATTTTATCATAATATATAAATTATCAATAAGAATATGTGTATGTTTTCAAGCATTATGTCACTTCAAATTTTTCCATTCACATGTATGGATTGTGTTTACATTTAGTTCCTATATAAGGCTTGTGTATTGAGTGTTGGGTCTCTTTACTCATTCATGCTTATTGATGATGACATATGATTATAAAAATTTAAATTTAATGTTTTAATGTGAACTCAAGGTATTTTCATTATTTTAACACTCTCAACCTAGACCTTAGACACCATGGATGTTCACTTATAAGTTTACAGACCTATGAGTGACTGAAACACTTTATAGCCTTGTTTGAAAGTAAAATTTGATCTTACTTCTAATTACTTGTACTTAAAACCTTATCAATAGTAATTTATCATTATTTATTTGTTTTTTATTTCCATTTAGGCCAAATATGGAATTCTAACATATCTGAGACCATTTATGCATAGACAATGCTTTTCAAAGAGCAATACACTTGAAGAGTGCATAAAAGAATCACAATACAAGGGAGAGCACATGAATCTTATGAAATTGGGAGATCCTCCATGAAATATTATGAATTTTTAGTTGATTAAGGTGTAAAACATCTCAAACAAACCTAAATAGACTTGCAGTAGGATGATATGATCACACACTTGAGACACCTTTCTCCTTAAAGAATAAACTAATAAAATTTTAATTTACTGATGAAAATACAAATATAAGTTTCATTTAATCATTTGAAAACTCTCCATGAAACCATTCTCCTCAAGATTCTATCATGATGAAACATGAGCAAAACTAGTTCTTGCTTGAATGGACAAGGCATAGTGAAATGTTGTCACTCTTAGAAATTGTTCAAAAATAAGGGGCCATGAATGTATAAAATAATGACACTAAATTTATTCTCATTAGGACCCCTAATAATTTCCAAAGTTTTATCTTCCAACTTTATCTCACCTGGTCATACCATGCATTTGATTTTTGCATTTTTGAACTTGTAAAGGTAGCAATGGAGGAGAGAGAGTGTTTAATGCTTATGTAAGAATTTAAAATTGATCCAAATAAAAAAATTTACCTATATAATTTAAACATATTATTTTAAATCATTTTCATCTAAAACATTATCTCCTAAGGGCATACAAGTGCTGAAAAGTGCTTGTAAAGGGGTATTTTGCTTAGTTTAGGAATTTAAATACAAATGTTTCATATTTTGACAATTATCTGACCCATGTATGACATTATTTATGTTAATCTATTTTCTTAAACATTTATTCTCTGGTATGGTACGCATAACTCCTCCAAATTAAGTAAAAAGGTGGCCAAAATGACTTTTTGGCACATATCAACATTATAAGATGATAAAACATAACAATATGAATTTAAAGACACATTAATAACCTTTTATAATGACTCTAAACCATTTAATGACCTTGAAAAAAAATTTAAACACCAATATTATTGCGTAACCCCTAAGACTATACAAGCACATATCAGACCAAACCTTGGACCAAGCTAGACAATGACTAATGTGACCATATGAAGATCATTTAGGATCTTTTAATATCATAAAAATACCATATAAAGTTTTTATAACCCTATTAAAATTTTCAACCTATATGGGTTAAGTATTTTTGATTTGGGGTTAAAAATTAGTCAACAAATTGGTGATTCATAGAGGTAACATGCTTGCAATGCTAATGGATCAATGGCCTTATCCTCCCATTGGAAAATGGAGTCAATCCTATGATACAATATGACACTGGAATGAATTTATAAGACTCAACTCACCCCAAACCACACAACAATAATCAAACACACTATGCCAAATGCATTTAGAGAAAACAAATAGCAATAAAATCACACCTAAAAATTGTGTTGAGCACTTATGGAAAACAAACACACTAAATTATGTACAAAAAACTAAACTAATTATCAAGGATTAAAATGCATCCCATTGTCTAGGATACTTATCACTTCTCCATAAATTCTTGATATTTGAAAGGCATTTTGTTCCTTATATCCAATTATTAAATAGGGCCCACTCCATAGGGCATCAAATTTTGTGAACTTACCAGGCTTGGCCTTGACTTAATCCCACTTTAGAAAAAGATAACCTTCTTGAAAATTTCTTGGACTATCTCTCCTATCAAAATGTTTATTCATTTTTTCTTTATGATATTCCAAAGTATACATGGTTTCATTCCTCTTCTCTTTTAGCTCCATTAATTATGCCATCCTTACCACCATAAGATTATTTTCTACTAGTTCTAGCTGACGTGCTAACTCAAAAGTAGGTAGTTCAATATAAATAGTAATTTTGGATTATTTACCATACATAAGAATGAATTGTGAATTACCTACAACTCTCTTAGGGTGACTCTATAAGCCCATAAGGATATTTTTAAACTTATATGTCAAGACATGTGATTATCATTAACCATCCTCTTTATAATCTTGAACAAACTCTTATTTTGTAGAATTTACAAGACCATTACCTTAGGGGTGGTAATTATAAGAGGTACTTAGATATATTCCATGATAAATTTCCCATTCACTTATCTTTGTACACATGAATTCTAATGCATTATTGGATATGATAGTTGATGGTGCTACAAACCTAATCACTATACCCTAATATAATTCAAGGACTGATTTTTTGATAGCTTCCTTAAGGGATATTGCCTCTACGCATCTTGTAAATTAATCCATGGATGTATGTATCCATTTGTGACTTGAACTTAAAAGAGGATTAACCATGCCTATAAAATCAATCCCCTATTACATGAATGGTTGGTCAACTTGGATGGGATTGAGGGGTAAGGTTACCAACCCTTACTTTCAAATGAGTAAATAATACTTTGAAAACCATATTAATAATTTATATGATTTTTTAAAGAGGTTAAGCTATTAATATCCTACTCTCATGATCTTTTATGTTGTTGTTTGAGGAGAGAAAAGACCACCTATAGGCCCATCATGAAATTATTCCAAAATTCTACCTATTTTCTCAATTTACACACATCTAAGTAACACACCATTAAGTTGTTTTCTAAAAATTACTCCATATACAAGTACATATGGTATAGATTGAAGTATAAATTATTTCCTCTTTGACTTATCTAAACTGGTTGGACATTCACCTATTTATAAGAACCTTGTCATGTCTTATATCTAACTTGTAGCATGTGAAGGTGTTTCTTCTTGGGTATAATATTATAGTACTAAAGCTTTTTCTTTATTCCCTTAGAGATTCCATGATATATGTTCACATATAACTCTCCCTCTTACTATTTTGGTGATCTTAATCTCTACATCATATTACATCACTTTAAAAATACAACCTTCCCTCTTCTCATTCAATTCCTTATTGAGAAGGAAATCCTTGACACTTGAATGAGATACCATGATGTTTATCTTGTTGTTTTAGACCATATGTCTAAAAAATTTCAAGCTTATTATGACTACCAAAAGTTGATTTTATACAAAAATATGCCTCTCTTTATAGTTTCCAAGCCCTTTACTAAATAAATCAATGGGATATTCATCTCTTTCATTATTTTGTTACATTTACATGGCAGATATAGTGTCAACATTAGATAAATCATAAAAAAATAAGTCCTTGGATAAGTTAATGTTCATAAAGGTAGGTTCTTGTGATATATCTTGTTTAATAGCCTCAAAGTCACTTCTCTATTCTTTAGTCTAGTTATATGTTTGATATTTCTTTAGCACGTCTATCAAAGGTTTTACAAGGTTTTAAAAACTAAGTATAAACCTTCTTATGATGTTTATTTTTCTAAAGAAACTTTGCATTCCCTTCTTATGTAATGGTAGAGATAAGGCCAAGATAAATTTCACTCTTTCAAGATCTATGGTCATTCATTCCTTTGAGATAATATGTCCAATTATCTTTCCCTCATGGAATACAAAAAAAAAATTATGTTTCAAAGATATCTCAAACTTTCTACACCTCTAAAAAATTAGTCTTAAATGAGCCAAGTGATCACTAGCATATTTTGATAAAATAGTGATATCATCAAGGTACACTGACACCATCTTATTAATATATCCTTGGAAGGCCATGTCCATTAATTTTTGAAAGGTAAATCATACATTAGATAGTCCAAAAGGCATATTTTTGTAAGAATATGTACCCCATTTAGTTGTAAAGTTTTTTTTTATATTGATTTTCCTCCTTAACTAGGACTTGGTTATAACTTGAATGCTCATCCAAGAGTGAAACGTTTTATATCCTTCAACCATTTTAAATATTTTTTGCATTGAAGGTAGGGGGAATGATCCTTCAAATACACCCTATTTAAATCCATAAAATCAACACACAATCTGACCTCCCCACTCTTCTTCCTTATAAGCACTAGATTAACAACCCATGAGGAATGTTTAATGGTTAAGATAATTTTTGATGAAATCAACTTGATTAGTTTATTCTTCATTAAAATATTAACCCTAAGATTTATGGGTCTGTGATTTTATATTAAATATTTTTAACTTGGATCTAACTCAATGGTGTGTTGAGTTGGACTAGGATCAAAATTCTTGAGGTCACCATATTCCCTTGAAAATACATCTAAAAATTTCCTACATAATTCAACAAAGGTATCCTTCTCCACCTTAGTACATAACTTTCCTAAATTGATAAGTTTATCTTTTAAGATTTCAACTCTTTCAAAATGTTTTTCACTTGCTGACATGCCTACTTTTTCTCTTCTTACTTGATCTTCTTAATTGAAGATACTTTCAAGGGTCACCAATCTTGTGGGAAGCCTTTTGGACTATAGTTGCACAATTTGGTCACCATGTTATTGTTTTAGATTATCTTAATTTTGTGATGACAACTCAACTTCCTCACATAAAAAAGATGCAATCTACCTATCACTATAAAAAACTTGTAAATTTGTATTTATATCTGGAATGGATGGTATCACCAATACCTTAATATGTGTTGATGTTTCCCACTTTTCACATTATTTGTAATATCAAACTTAGCTTATAATACTGCCAATATATAATCATACTAGTTACTCTCTCTTGGTACTAATTTCAAGTTGAAATCTTCAAATAATTTAATGAGGTCCCAAATCCTATGTTTGTATGCTTAAACAAAAGATTTTTTGTATATTTTTTTCGTCTAACCTGTTGTACCAGTAATTCACTATCCCCATATGATTTAAATTGATGTATATCTTTCTTTCTTTCCCATTAGAGGCCATGAACAAGTACATCATAATTTTTTTCCTTAGAGGATAAACCAAATTGGAACCTAATGGTAGAATAGTTCTTCTCTTTGGAAGGAGAAACAAGCATTATACCTACCCCTACTCCATTTTTACTGCTTAAACCATCAAATAATAACTTCCACATTCCCTCTTAATTTACATCAAGATTTGAAAGGGATAGTATGTTTTCTCCTTCCTCATACATAAAATAAGATCCTAGATCAGTTTCCTCATTATGTTTTCAAGTTATAAACTCATGATTCTCTTTTCCCTGTCATCTATAAAAATATCAGGTATTCCATTTAGAGATACATTTGGTTCTTTGTCATTGACTTGATCTAAATCATTAATAATAATGAAATTCATGTTATATGTTTTTGATATATAATGATACACATGAAAATTAGCTAAAGGATTATACTTGATAGAGACCTTAGAACCATACCTAGTCCTAAATGCCACATAGGATGATTTTGAAGTCAAGTGCCCCAAATCTTAGTGGTAAACTTCCTTGACAAGCAAAGAGAAAAGAAAGGTGGTAAATAAAAACAAACACATCTTGAGAGATAGATAATGTAGGAAAAACATGAATATTTAGATTCAAACCTTTGATAATGGCAAATATTTTGATAGTTGATCCATCTAATTATAATTACTTCAATTTTAGCTTGTCATATACTTGCTTTGGAATGAATAAACTACTTGCTCTAATATTAAGTAAATTATTATGAAAAAATGAATATCCAATGATAAAATAGAGGTAAAATTTAGGAGTTTTATCTATTATTTTATTTTAGATTGGCTTCCCATCTTTCGTCTTCAATTCATTTGTCAAAACTTCCCCTTTCACACTAGGCTATCTAGATGATGCATTGAACTTGGATATCTAATTTTGGAGAAGGTATCTATTTCCATGAATGGAAAATGTTTCCAAAATTGGTATTGATGTATATATACTGAGGATAAGTCCTCATATAATCATTATTTATCTCTAGTCTTGGAAAATAATTCACTTGCATGTCAAGCTTACTTTGAATCTTCAAGCTCCATCTTATTTATCAATCTTTGGTCACATTAATTGATAGTATCATTAATTATTATATATTATTTTAAATTAATAATTAAATATTAATGATAATATACCCTTATTAAACATAATCAATCATCCTCTGTCCCATTCAAATCCTTATACCTTCTAAACTGTCTTCCTCTCTTTCACTAGCTTGTTACTAGGCTAATCACATAGGTCTTGAATGTCCAATTATTAAAATATGTTTCAAGAATCCAATATCAACACATGGATGGTCTCAAATTGAGATTTAACACCTGTTATAATTCATTGAGAGTCATCAAACCCAACTCTTCACTCCATTCCACCTTTTAAACTATCCATGACCCTATGAGGCTTGTAGCCATTTTTTATGTATTTTGACTTGTAAAGATAATTTGATATTGATAAAGAAGTTAGAAGGGAATTTATAGGTACCATTTATCCATTTTTTTTTTCAAATTTCACATCCCTAATCCACATTTTACTATCACTTCCTTCATTAGCATTCCCTCTCTTAAGCCTAATTAAGCCTATTCCAAGACCACAGTCCTAAATACCATACTAGTCATACTATTGAAAACCCAAACCACTTTAATAAATTTAATAATTTTAAGGAAAATATGATTAAAAATTTTCATCACAAATTGATATTTATAACTCCTTTTATCCACTAAGCCCCAATTCTAGGGTTTCTAGACCCTACACATATGTTGAGAGCCTATTAAAATGTATATATTGGGTTTTATAATGTATTAAAGGAAAAAATACCTTTTTTAGGAATTTTTAAAATGTTTTCATCTTTTTAAATATGATATAATCCTTTTTTTTTTCCTATTTTGGCTCATAATGACTTCAAATGCAAAGGTTCTGCTTGTTTCTTTAAGACTTTGTATGGATTTTGACTGTCTTTGACCTTTTCCATATATCCTTCTCTATCTAAAAAATTATTTATGACATATTAATTATTAAAATATATGAATTTATTCTCTCAAAATTATTACCCCTTTCCATATTCCATTCTCAACTTCTTTATCTCATCTTCATTCCTTTTTACACTACAAATAGGGTAGAGTGTGTTTACAAGGTTTCTACATTTAAAAATCACTCAAATAGTTTCAAATTCCTACTTTGGATATAAAATAATATTATTCCACCTATATATATCCTACAACTCATCTTAATTTAATTCCATTCATTCCCATTAGTGCTTTGCACTTTCTTTATATGTAGTCTATTTATACAGGGTAAGTCTGTGTATAACTATTATCTTTCTTGGGTTGATTTTGGGTTAACACCAAACCATAATACACATTGAACCCATTTTAATCCAAAACTTATCTATACACATAAATATTCTACTCAACTCACCTAGATTTTTGAGTATTCTAAAACAAATTCACCTTAGTAGACATGGTTTTTGGTGTATGCATTAGGGTTTATCAATAACAATATGGTATTTTTGAACAATTTAAAGAATCCATATCTTCAGAGTTGTAATATATACATTATATTTTTAGAAAATATTAAACAACCATATATAAAAATTACCATTTGTTAAGACTTATAAAGAGATATTAGGTTAATAATGCACTCAAAAATAAGGTCTCTTTCATAAGATTGAGCATTTAGGGTTCATGATTTATGGGAAAAAAACTCCTTCAAGACTAGGTGTTTATATTTTCACCCCAATCTTATAATCAAGAAAATATATCAATAGACACTCTTACCTCTTAAGAATCATTGTCCAAACATGTAAATGTCTTATTTCTTTAGTCTCTTTTTCTTGACTGAGTATAGTAGAATACATGATTTCCAAATTCTAACAGCTATTTAATTTAGGATTCCTTCATTATGCAGGTTATCTAACCTTTTTAATGTCTTCAAAATATTAACATATACAAATAGATACCCATTTTGACAAGATGGCAAGCCACTACCTCATAGTATATAACCAAATACCCTTCTCCTAAGACTACAATCATAGTCTTGAATCAACACTTGCAATTCAGTACACAAAAGAACATACCATTGTCCCAAGTATACAAAGTAAAATTAAGTTTAATATTACTCTAATACTCATTCAAGACTACAAACACAAAAAATTCCTTTCCTTTCTTATTCAATGAAATATCAACATTAGTATAAAATTGGTCTATTATAGATTCAATCACTTCCATTGAGAAGTTTCATACAACTTTTGCAATCTCAGACTCTCCTCTCTTTCATGGAGACCTCTTACTCTCTTCCCTATGCCATTCAACCTACCAAATGACTCTCTCTTCCTATTTTCAATGTAAGTTCTTTGGTTGGTAACACCAACCTCTTTTATATAACCAAATCTCAATGTATAAAGGGGATTTATATTTATTCATATGGTTTGTCTTAATATATAAACATGATTTATGTTTAAACCTTTTGTTTATTATCCTGAATATACCTCTTAAACCAACTTATTCACCTAAACACTCCAAATACACAAAATAACCCTCCAAGACTCTTGACATATATTTAAATTTTTATATTCTCATTTTTAGAGGGAAAACTCCTAGATACCATAAAACACAACTTCATTACTCCAAATGGATTTTAAGACCACACATGGATATAATAATGTGCCTCAAACACCTTGACATCAAACAAACTATGGCCATATTTGACCCTTTTTGACAATAACTCTAAAATAGTGCTTTTTGGCTTGATGCTCCTAAATCAGATATGCTTACATGAACTTTATTCATTTGCTTAACAATACTCATAGGAGATTTTCCCACTTTATCATTCCCTCTACGATCCATAACACTACTAATATATTATGTCACTTGATGCATATGATTTTTAGCATTATGAGTTTTCTAATTTACGTAAGTCATATGGGATGAATTTGATACACCTTATCTTTGAGGTTCTTGATAATTCATGTTTAGACCACTAGTTATCCCTTGTAATTATTCCAACACCCTCTTTATGAACCTTATATTTATAGATATGGAGTTTAATCTAATGCTAAGATTACCTTAGTAATTGAATGCACATGAGTCTCCTCTAAGGTTATTCATCAAGGTAGAATTTGATTGAGCATCTCCTCTAATGTTATCTCCTCTACTAGGCATCTCCTCTTCAGTCATAGAAGGTATTGTTCCCCATTAAGCCATATAGGCTTGATTTAATGCTTCATTTCAATAAGTGGAAGAATCATGAGGCTATTCACATGAAGGATTCTCTCCATTGTATTGTACAAGGTAATTTTGGATAGGTAAAAGTGCTTTGTAAGTAGAATGATAATTATAATTTTGTCTATTGGGTTGCCTTACTTGAGTTAGTTGCCCTTGTCCTTGGTATTGACCTTGAAAGGGTTGTCTAAGAGCTTGATAAGATTGATAGAGATGGAATTTCCCTTGATTATACTTTCATTACTTCTATTATTATTTCCTCTTAAGAGTGTGAACCTCTTGTCTAATAGTCTTGATCAAATCTTCTTCATTCTACTTGCTTGGCTAATTAGGGGCAAATTCCTTATGATTGGGTGTGGGAATGGGAGATATGGTGGTGATATTAACTTACACATAAATAAACAAAGGTTTAGGAGGTCTAGGTGCTATCATCCTAACTTTAATAAGTCAATTTTTATCCCTTATAGTAGTCTCATAAGTATTAGGCAAAGTATCCCCTCTCATGAATTGAATCATCAGGGATATATCACCATTGAAAGTTTTAAGATAATAAATAAAAACATTATGAGAAATAGGACTTAAAAATATTGGGATCCTATCCAAGTATTTTTAAATATTTTGTTGAAGTATTGTATGGCCTCTTGATATTCTCTCTTTAATTTAGTCAGTTGCTCAGTCAAATACAAGTGATCATATTTGTCTTCAAATCTCCTTCTCAAGGCATCATCCAATTCATCCCATATAGTGATAGAGTTAGGATCCAAAGTACCATACCAATAAAGTGATTTCACCTTGAAATAAATATACAAAAACCTTATGGAAACATCCTCTTCAATTATCTTATGTATATTTCAAAAACTAACAATGTTTCTTATGTGTTCAATAGGAGTAGTGGAAACATAATGCATATATGAATGCACACTTTTAAGGGCTGACATGAATTCCATTATAGTAAGAAAGTGATAAATGACTATGGGAATTTAAGGTAACAAATGGTAGGTTCCTTGGGGCTACCTTATTATAAATTGAACCCTAGAAATTATTCCTAATAGGTGAGTGAGCAGTCAAAGATTTCTTGGAGTATAGATGGGTGTTATAAAACCTTTTTGCTCTAACTAAATAGTAAGGTAGCTCTAAAAATTCAAAAGGAATGCCTTTAGTAGAATACATTGTCCTTAAATTAGGCATGAAAATCAAGTAGTAGTATGCAACCAAGATCCAATGAGTGATGAAGTCCCTAGATATTACATGAAGTAAGGTTTATAACTTATAATTTTCCAACATCAACATCTACCTTTGACAGCTTGTTGGACCATGAGTCCCAATAAGCATAAAAAAACTATTATTAGTCAAATTTTCACCCTAAGGATTTCTAATCAATATTCTTTAAAATTGATGCAACATGGAAACATCGCTCAATTTTTGGGTGACCTATGGGAGAGATGGGTCTCTAGATTGAAGGGCTAGCTCCCTTGCACCACACCTAAAACTAACCACTAACCTAGTTTCATTGAAAAAAAGAGATAAAATAATATTAAAACTAATATAAAATATGTGATGCGTTAATATGTATTCCACAAGCCTTCTTGAACTTTCAATATGAAATATAACTCATAAAACTAATCTCATAACTCAAGGTTCTTCTCACAAAAGTGTTTCAACATGAAGGTAGAAAATAATGCATTTATCAAGATAGATGAATATTAGGTATAATAATAGAAACTAATAATTTTATTTAAACTTAAAGAGACACAAAAAAACCATTTACATATCATGTGACCTAATAGAAGTCATATTACTTACATAAAATATAAAAGAGTGAGATGAACATGATAGATAACCATAACTTGCCATTTAACCATGAACTAATTCACACACCTAAAAAATAATTTGAGAACTAAAAACTAGATTGAAATATTTTACTTAAAGGAAGAATTGGTAGTCAATTTATTAGGGCTTTTCCATACCAAATGTGGATGCTTTACTAGGCCGAAAGTGGTAACATATTTATAGAATTTGGGTGGGGGAGAGACAGAGAAGGATGTAGAAGAATAAGAATAACAAGTGTCCACATGGAAGTTAAAAATAATAAGTTATAAACTATTTCAATAGGTCCCTAAGGATATATGTATCTATTCTTAAGATGCTCCATCATCGATGTGGCGTGGGAGTTGAAAACTCAGCTTGACACATTACACAACTCCTCAAAACTTCCCTTTGTATATGAGAAGTGAAAAATGGAAAATTTCATCATAAATTCACCATGATATACTTTCATACATCTCATTTGACTTTTATAATGCCTTTATAAATTCATTTAATCTAACATTTGAATAGAAATTATCATTCATATGATTAGGTGTCTTAGAACCCCTTCATCTCCCATGCCTAGCCTTGTCCAAGTGGATCAAAACTTGAGTTCATATTATTCAAGACATTATATTTGAATCAAAGGAATTAAAATACCTTATCATGCATGGATCAATCTATTTTGGTTCTTGGAATAAATCCTAAAAGTCCATTTGGCTCTTCGAGCTATCTTTAGGCCTATTTTCTTTGTAGCCCTAAAATCATGCAAACCTCCTTATGTGGGATAGTTTACAGATGATACTAACAAAATAAGGGAATTTTAGGACCCAATTTTTCTTTTCAACTCTATTCCAAGTTTTAGATCTAGATTTTGACTAGAAGTTCCTTTTTCTACCTTTCTCTCTCCTCAACTAGGCCTCCTTACCTGTAAGCCTAATTTTCTACTCTAGATCTCTTGAAAAAGTGTGAAACAACTAAAAATCATTTTATTCACATTACATATCCTATAAAAAAACTCCATGTCAAATTTTATGTCTTGAAACCCTGTGGAAGTGTGAGAGCCATGAAATGGCCTTGAAACCTAGTCTCATTTTAGGCCTATTTGAGACTACCTTAAAAAATGAGATTTGTTTGATCACTTAAATTATGTATATTAATTATTTAATATATTAAATATATTAAATATGCCCCAAATTACCTCTTCTAATAGTTCTCAAGTGTTTATCTATCCAAAACCCTAAAAAATACTAAAAATCCTTGAAATATAATGCATTTAATATACTCCATATAGTTGTAAGTATAGATGAAGTACACGTAGAGAATATAATTGGAGTCCTAAAAAATATACATGAGTTTTAAAGATAAAATCAGGTCATTTAATTCACTTTATGAGTTAATATTTCACATCAAGTCTCTATTAGGGTTTTAGGAGGGTTTAAAGTGGCTTTGGTTCTTAACAAGTGTTTATAAACCCTGGGACCTCAATCTCTAAAAAATTCCATAATTTTCAAGTTTAATATCCCCTTGAACTATCCTTAGGTGATTATGTTTC
Source organism: Torreya grandis (assembly GCA_037957365.1). Taxonomy (NCBI): domain Eukaryota; kingdom Viridiplantae; phylum Streptophyta; class Pinopsida; order Cupressales; family Taxaceae; genus Torreya; species Torreya grandis. Next base: position 263,902 of record JARHVA010008063.1, read on the forward strand.
AATCCATCCTGATTGTATAGTTGTGAGTATAAGAATTCGACCTTCAGGTTGAAAACAAGACATTAGAGAGGGGTTGACAGTCTTAAGCTTTATTCATGAAGGTTTGAATCATAATATAAAAATTTATGCCACAATAATTAATTTTTAATAAATATTTATCACCCCATAAGTCGATTTGGTTCTATGAACTAGCTCAATGTCATACTAGGTGAGAGAAAGTTTGGACATTGGTTGTAGTCATTCATTTGAGGAACTTGAGGAGGTTTCAAAGGCTAAAACTCCATTTTTATTTCATTATCCTATATGGTATTGAAAGGTATATGATTTTTCCATGAAACTATAATAGTCATTAAACCTTCACTTTACTCCTAACCAACCAATATTATCATAACTGCTCACATAGGTTTGTGTTTTGGAATTAGGCTTATTTGGCCTAAATAGGGCTTATCAACATTTAAAGCTTTTTCACTAGGTTTGAACGTATTATATAGGTTACACTATAAAAAATGAAACTATACGTCGAACTCTTCTTAAACAAGAAAATGTCTCATAAAAGTAGGCAGGCTTATAGTTTGCATTGGCTATATAGGCAACATTTTAGAGAGCCTTGTAGATATTTAACTCTTGTGAACCTACTTAGGTATTTTTAAATTTTATTGAATCATATAACCTACCTAAAATTTCATCAAAACTCCCATATCATTGATAATATGTGGCACTCTTCTCAAGATTTACAAATGGTCTATCTCACTTAATAAGCTTGTAGGTACACATTTAGGTGTTTGAATGTATTTTGGGATTTAGGGATCTATTTTAAAATCAATGATAATTTAAACTAATTTTTTTTTACCATTGTGAATTTTTAACCTTGTTTGATTTATTCAAAACACTACATCCTTCCAAAGACACAACTACTCTTTTCACCTTCTCAAAGTGTGGTTGTAAGTGATCATTGGAGAAGGGTTTGAGCATGTACTTTGTAAATTAAGATTATACACTATATCATGGAAATTTGAGAAGATTAAAAATTCATATGAGTTAATTTAAACTATCATACAAATTCTATTGAATTATTTATGGCATTTTCAAACCTCTATTCTATTGCCTTCATATGTAGAGCTGTGTATGAGCATTAAGCTTATGAACTCAATATTATTGAATTTATCTTAAATTATAATTTTTTTAGGTTAATTTGATGGTTTTTAACTCCTCTCATATTCATACTAAATTATTTTCCCACATCAACTCTTCGTTGACAGTTATTTTTAGTCCAAAATGATGACCTACAGGTCTGTCATATGCAGGTCTTCATTTAACTTATATAGACTACAAAGATAACTCCATTGAGTCCTTCAACACTTTAATTGTTATATAAAATATTTTATCATATTATATCACTTCTAAATATGACTTTATATATATATTAAAACATTCTACCACTTCAAATTTGTCCATTAACATGTATGGACTATATATACAGTCAATTCTTATACAAAGCTTACGTATTGAGAGTTGGGTATCTTTACTATTTAATGCCTCTTGATTATGAAATATGATACTAATATGTTTAAGTTAATTTTATTAATGGGAATTAAAGTTATTTTCACTATTTTAACACTCTCAACCTAGACCTTAGACCCCATGAATATTCACTTACAGGTCATAGACCTATGAGTGATTGAAACACTTTATAGCCTTGTTTGGGAGTAAAATTTGATTTTACTTCTCATTACTTGGATTTATAACCTTTTCAATAGTAATATATCATTATTAATTGGTTTCTTATTTCCATTTAGGATAAACATGGCATTCCAACTTGGAGGAGACCATTTATGCATAGACCATACTTTTTTAAGAGCAAGACACTTGGAGAATGCATACAAGGACCACATTCCAATGGAGAGTACATGAATATTATTAAATTAAGGTATCATCCATGAAATATGAGTCACTTGTAACTCTTGAAGGTGAAAAACATCTCAAATAAACTAAAATATACTTGTAACATCATGATATGCTCACAAACATGAGACAACTTTCTCCTTGATGAAGACACTAACTAAGCTTGAATTGATTCATGAAAATATAATGAAAGTGGTAATTTTATCCTTTTAAAATTTTCCAAAAATCCATTCTCCTCCATCAAATAATGGAATTAATAAACTAGATTAAAACTAGTCATTACGTGAATGAATAAGGCACCATAACTTATTGTCACTCTTAGTGATTGTTTATGAACGAGTCGACATGAATATACAAACCAATGCAACTAAATTGAATCTCATTATGACCATAACAATGACCAAAGTTTTACCTTTCCACTTTTTCTCTCCTAGCCATATCTTGCATTTGATTTTTGATTTTTTGAGCTTGTGAAGGTAGGGATGGAGGAGAGAGAGTGTTTGATGCATATTTAAGACTTGAAAACTGATCCAAATACTAAAATTGGACTATGAAAGTTACATAGACTCTACAAAACTATTTTAATCTAAAAATGATCCCCTAAGGCCATACAAGTACCCAAAAGTGTATGTAAAGAAGTATTTTGCTTAGTTTAGGAGTTGAACTATAAATGATTTAGGTTAAAACCATTATATGATTGATGTCAATATTAGGTATGTTAGGTAGTTTCTTGGAACATTTTTGCTTTGGTATAGTACATATAAATCCTCCAAATTAAGTCAAAAGGTGGCTAAAATGAATTTTTGGCACATATCAAAATTATAATAGGTTAATACACAAATATATGAATTTAAAGACACATACATATAAACTTTTATAGTGAACCTAAACCATTTCATTTCCTTGAACACATTTGACAACACCAAGATTCATACATAACCCCTAAGACTAGACAAACACATATGAGACCAGACCTTAGACCAAGCTAGAAAATGACTAATGTGACCATATGAAGACCATTTAGGAATATTTTATATCATAAAAGAAAATATACAAGTTTTTCTAACCTTATGAAAATTTTCAACCTATAAGGGTTGACCATTTTTGACTTGGGATCAAATATTGGTCAACAGGAACATCTTTGGATAACTTAGTCGTAGAGGAGTGTGATCTAGGAAAGTTTGGTGAATGAGGTCTTAGTGCCTCCTATGTAAATTATATAATACCTCAAGTAATATAATATTTGATGAAAGATTAGAGGGTATAACAATTATCATATTAAAGTCCATTTATCTTATGATAATGATAATATGGCTTATGTTGTACCCTATGTAAATGATGTGGTGAATGATGATGAGTAGAAAGAATTGTGATAATCCCCCTATGCATTAGTGTAATAAAAATTTCATGAAATCTAGCCTTATCTTATAGCTATATAACCCATCTATTTATATCTATTTAGATCAACATACCCCCATTTTAAAAAAAATGGGGAACCTTGTGTCAAATTTTACAATTTTGTACCTTAAAATTAAAAATTCACTTGATCAGAGTGTCACTAGCATGTTTGCACAAATTATTTATTTCAAGATCATCCACACCTAGTTTAGTTAGCACATTTGATCAAGATTCTAGTTTAATCTTGTCTAAATTTTCTAATACATTGGATATTTGTGTTTCATAGGTTACATGTTTAATGGACCCGCCTTGAATAGAATATGTTTGGGTTTCATGATTTTATGTTAATTTGGTCTTTTGTTAACCTTTGGTCTATTGAAAATCAAATTAAAACCATGTTTCAGCTTCTTGAAACCCTTGTTCTAATTTCCCTAGCTTATGCCCTTTTATTTAAATTCAAGTTTGGTGGGAATAATTTATGTGGGAACACTTTAAATATCCCATGGACTTAGTTTAATTTTTATACTAAGGTTTAGTCATGTTTATTAACATGACCAAAACTTAGTCTAAAATTCATACTTGGTCACTTTTATCTACTATCTTGGTCCAAATAATGCATGGTCCCTTTGTTATAAACTTATTTTAAAATCTTAATCCTAAAGTATTAATTCATATTTATTAACATAAATAAAAAACCTCAGTCTTAAGACTTTACCCTAAGTTCTATGTAATTTCTGAGAATGACTTTAACATTGTTCTTGTTTGCAAGATTAGTGACCCATGTTTACTTGGGTGAGATTAATCTAACAATGTGAGATGGGGTAAATAAGTAAAGGATTTTTATAAATGATGCATGTTCCTAAAAACTAACACAAATTCCTTTTTATTATGTTTCTAACTTAGGCTAAAACTTTATGCCAAGTATTTTATAATTCATGAGGTCACTTTAATATGTTTTAAACTTAGATTAAGACTTTATCTTCAATATTTATCTATATTTAATAATAAAAATGAAAACCTTAGTCTAATACTTTATGCTATGAATTTTATTATGTGGGGTCCATTTTATTATGTCCCTAACATAGCTTAAAGATTTATTCATATTTATTAATATGAATTAAAAAATTATGTTTATAACTTAGCTTAATATTTTTATCCCTAATTATTTATATATATTGTTGAGCATAACTTTCATTCTTGTCTATAAGATTAATGGTCTATGTTTGCTTGAAAGAGATTGATCCAATAGAGTATGATGAGTGTTAAAAATTCAAAGCCCTAAGATGATGATAAATGTCATGAGTTATTTAATAGAATATTAAGTAGTGAATGGTAGTATACCCTTTGGATCATGATCCAATAGAGGATAATTAACTTGGTAGAAGTGATCTGATAGTGTGAGATGGACATTGAATTTTCAATGAAGTTATGAAAAAAATAGAGATCACCACATGGTGAAATTACATTAACATGACAAAGCTGATAGAATATAGATTGTAGAAATCCCACAAAGGTGACAAGTATCACCATCTTGGTAAAAGACTAGTGAGTATCTAATGGCATTGCACCCCTCAGATCTTGATCTAACAGAGCATGTTTGTTCACCTAAACAATATCTAATAGTGCATGATCACCACTAAATTGTCATTGAATCTTAGAGTTAGCATGGTAATGACATGTGTCATAACCATAAGAAACATAGTAGAGTCAGCTAATGGTGTTCAAATCAAAGGATTAATATTGATGATTCATGGTAATCCATGCAAGGATGATCGAATGGTATGAGATCAAAGATGAATTTTCAAATGTAATGGTCATATTTTTAAACAATGATGAGTAACATGCCATGGAGGTGCCACGATGATGCCATGTAAGAAAAACATGGTAAATATGAGGATTTTGTGGACTTGTAGGAGATAGAAGTATAAATAGGCAAGTCTAAATACAAATTTAAATCATATAACTTGTGATTTGAGCTCATAAATGCCATTAGAACATTGTTAAACCTTAAAAAGGCCCACACACACATAAATAAGCACTATTTTATCCCTATATTCACCATAATTGAGCCGAGGGGATCTCAATGGTCACTTGTGGGAAGATAATTTGATCCAAAGTCCACTAGTGAGGAATATAAAAGGATTTACAATAATTGGGGGACCTCGCTAATGACCTCAAGTAGCTTTAATATGGGACAATGCATGTATTGGATAGCTTATTCAAGGAGCCTACTACACTTGCTCTAATTGGTCTAATTATAGATGATGAGATTGAATGAAAGAGCTTTCAAGTTTATAAAAGGGTTAAGGCACCAAAGCATAAGCAATATTGTTTCTAACAATGATAGGATCATGGATATGATTCTAACTATAAAAGGAATAGTCAATAAATTTGGAAGCATTAGCAAGGCATCAAATAGAGTGGATAAATTTCATAAGAGCCTTGCAAATCAAATGAAGGAGCTCTTCATGAAACCAATTGTTGACCTTGAGATAATTGAAGAACAACATTCTAGAATGAAGATCATGTTGGAGTGAAAAAATTTCAATAGAGGGTTCCCAAAGTCAGATTAAGTGACTTAGGAATATTCTTTTGATAAATAAACATTGTATTTTTTGAAAATGGAATATTATATTTTTAAAGGCATGTGTAGCTTGTAAAACAAATTTCCTATAGATCAATCCATTGAGTAAAGTCTAATGTATTCTAGAACATTTAAAGAAAGGACAAATGTCCTAACACTTGTACTTTTTAAATTGGATATGAATAACTAACATATTTGAATTATATAAAAAGGATTATTGTTAATTATAAAAATGAGGGAGTTTTCTTAGAGCCAAAATCCAATTATAACTTTTGAGGAATTAATATAAGAAAAAAAATTGTCAAGTTTATACAAATTTTCTTGTGTCTTTTATTATTCTGGCTCCTCTATCACATGTTTATTCTAATTTTTAGATTTGAATGGTTCGTATGAGTTCCTGGTGTGTACATTAGAATGCATTTTTAGTAACTTGTGCTAATGCTAGGTTAATTAAAATACCTCAGGTTCATTTCATTTTCTTACTCTTCCTACATTTGGGCTAATGATGTTTCCTTGTAGGGGTAAATATTTAAAGTGAACTTGGTTCTTACTTTCATTATTTCATACCATCCTTAGATGTTTGCCTAATGTGTGACAAGATTTGAGCTTATGCTACTTCATGTCATACATTGGTTAAGTTCATGCCTAGAGGTTATTTTAACTTTGTCATAGTGTTTGGAATGAAGATGAGTAACATATCTTCTCTATTGTGCTATTATTTTTGATCTTTTTAAACTAGAACACTATAGCTTAATTTTCATTGGGAGTATCCATCTTAGATTAGTCTTTAGATTAATTATTGATCATAATTCATAGACCTTAGCATAGAATACTTCATATTTTTCATAGACTAACTATTAGGCCATGGTGGCTCCCAATCACCAAACATTATAAATATTGTGAAATAGTCCACTTGATTTGCTTCTATTTCATCAAAAGATAAAAAGATTATCACAACCTACAACTCATGTAATGAATTCCTATAATTCTAAAATGAGAAGTGTTATTAAAAATTCTAGGAACATATGATACTTATTTAGCATTAACAAGAGGAGCTTTGTTGGCACTAGAAGGAGGGCCTTTAGTTATGTCTTTGTGAATTTGTAGAATATTTGATAAATTTGGTGTATTCTGATCAAATATCAATGCATTCTTTGCATATTTGTGTTCCTTTGAGCATAAGTGTGTAAAGATCATTGATGTATGTGGTTTTAGACTAGTCTTTGGGCTCTTTTTAGCCAAAGATGGATATTCTTTGAAGATCCTTGGATATTCATGAAAAGGTAGTTTAAGCTTTGTATATTTCTCATGTTTAAGGTTAGTAATAACAATTTTATTCAAAGATTGACTAATTATTAACATATCTAGGTCTATTCAATGCTAGATGTGTAAATATCCCTCTCATTCATCAGTTTATATGTATCTTTAAGCTTATTTAGTTAAAGATAGTAATGATTTACATGTATTTGTGAAAAATTAGCTTAATGTGTAGATTTAATCATTGTTCTTTGAAAATATTAGTTTGATACATCCTATTTTAAATAGGTCTCAAAGTACATAATATGGAATTTCCAAGGATCAAAGACAAAATTACCTCCTCTCCCTTTGAAAATTCATAAAAAGATAGGTCGAATGAGTTAATCAAAATTTCTCAAGGTACCAACCTACTTCACCAGTTCAGAGTGCTCATGTATTCAAGGTATGGCTTGGATATGTGGTTATTCAATAAATGTCCTAGGTATAGAAAATGATATTCTGAGAAATATTGAAAGGTATTCACCTTCTTTTAGTCCTGATGGTGTTTTTATAGCTAAAGAACATGTTAAAAGCTTTAAAGCTTCTTTAAGATTCTTAAATGTTGTTCATCAATTTGTAGCATGTAGATTATTTCCATTTAATTTCAAAGATGTTACATATTAATGGTTCTTTAACCTTATATAGAATTACATAGCTAGCTAGGATGATCTTAATAGAATCTTTATTGATTAATTTGGTAGAATCATTAGTCCATGCATTCTATACCATCAAGTCATCACTATTAATAGAGATTCCAATGAGACCATTAGATCCTTTAATGCTAGATTTTATAAGATGTTTAGTAGAACCATATCCACTTATAGACCTAATGATACTTTAACCTTAGAGATTTACAAGGATGCTTTGGATCTCATGAATTATATGTTTATTAAAATGTTTGTTTGAGTCATAAAAACCTTAGCATTGGCTTATGATGAAGCTGTAATAATCAATTATCAAATTTAGCCTCAAAGTTAGCTTGTATTTGCTATCCCAAATGTCAACCCTAATTTACCATCACTAAATATCATTCATAATTCCAATCAGAGTGTGTCTACCTTAAATTAGACATCAGTCTTGAACCAATTTCCCTTGAGTCAACCATATCTTGGTCAAAACCTAAGGGTCATGAATGGCATTTTTAGTAGACTTCATCCACAAAATCATAGAACCCTAATGCCCATAACTAGTAGTAATACCACAATTCATAACCTTGAGGCACAAAAAAAACTAAATGACTTAATATTATAAATAGTTCAAAAACTAAGCACTAACTTTCTTCAATTGAAAAAACAAGTAGGAAATACAAGAGAAGATTCTAACAAGTTTAATGGACCTTCAAATAGGTTTCATTATAATAGTGGTAATGGGTTATCTAAGAACATACATAAAATGAATCTTTCTGATATAGATCTAGCTTATCATTGTAATGTCTTTGAAGCATATCAAAATGAAAAGGATATATCTGATCCTATGTTTAATCAAGAAAATGTTGTAGGGACTAGCTTTCCAAGGACATCTAGATCTTTCATGGAACATGCTTTTGATTTTCCATATGAAGAAGAAAGTAAACATGAAGATGCTCTAGAATAAGTAATAACCATTCAAGATTAGTAGGCCCATGAACAAGATCATATACAAGTTGACCTCTTTTAAAAAGATAGTTGTGAGGATAATTCATATGAGAACATTGATGAAATTGAGGATACCCCTAAATAAGTTGATTGGTGATAACATTTTTACCAAGATTTTTTGAAAAAAAATGATGTATTCTAAGAAGGAAATGATATTTTGGAGTCGCAAAGAAAGATGAGGTGGGAATCGATTAGATAGAAGAGACACCATTCTACACAGAAGATGAAGATGATACAAGTGAAACTGATCATGAATGTTTTTATGAATCCATCAAAAATTTAGGAACATGGGATCAACCCATTTCTAATGTTAATATCCTAGATGAGTTTCACTTAGTTGATTAGGATGAAGAGGATTTTTCAAATGATTTTGAAGGCTTTTGTGAAAATATTTATAGTCTATTTCCACCTAAAGAACCTAATGAATACATCAATCAAAGAATGCTACCTAAGCTACCATTATTGAGTGTAGATGACATAAGCCATTATCAATCTATGGATGAAGCATAATTAACACTCTTGGTGCAAGATAGAATAATTTGACAGAAATTTGATTAGGTTTTGGATCCATATATTCAATCCATGTGCTTGAGAATGGAGGTGGGAAACCAAGATACATCATATAGAAGACACAAGAATACAAGTTCTCCTATCCATAAGAAGAGGACATTGAATGAAAATAGTCATGTTTGAAGGTTGTATAGTAGACTAAAGAACTTTCCATTTGATCCTAGAGGTAGGTTCTTTATGGAGTTAGTGTAGGGATTTAGATTAATTTATTTCTTATTCTTTCCTTGCTATCCCTTGTTTATATATAGTGCTTGTACATATTTGTTTTATTTATCTTGATTTGTTCCTTAATTTTAAGAAGACTTTTCAAGATAGTCATCAGCTCAAGTTTTATCTAGTTTCTCAAAAAACTCCACAATTAAAGAATGTAGGTATGAACTTTAGATAATGGTTGACCATGGGTCTATAATGTGAGCTTGATGTTTAATTTTTGGGAAGACGGGTAAAGACTAATGAATAGGTTAGTTATTCCCTAAAATTTTAAGCCTTGTTCTGATCTAAACTTGCTTTTTACTAGGGTTATAGAAGTAGGGTGAAGTTTTGAATTATTAGAAAATATTCATGCTTGCACTTAATAAGCATTATTACCTAGGACAAAGTTTAGAACTAAGGATAATTTTCAAAAGATCAAACACTTGACCACAACCCTAAACCTGAGTAACTTAGTTCCCAACCTTTTCTAGAAAGCCAAAAATGATCTAAAAAATACAAAAATAGGAACTTATTGAAAAATTGAAAGAGAATTCTAAGTAGAGGTTATTATAGTGATGTCCATCAGGGATATGGACACTTGGATGGCAGTGGAACAAGGCCTTGAGTGGATTCAAAGGCATCTCTATCAGGGCTATGGATGTCTGGCTAGTAGCAAATTAATTCCCAAGCCTTCTCTAAGCTAAAGAATGGTTCTTAATAAATATCCAAACATGTTATACATTAGTGTTAATGGTTAAAGTCATGAAATATATAAGTTTCTCTCTAAATACCATGTCAAATATTAATTAGATTCAAAGTGCACACACAACATGGATAGGTTTTAATGCTTGACCCTAATTTTGCATTTGCAAGACTTGTTTTAAACCATGAACTAACCTGAATAATGGTGGTTGATCAGGTGGAATAAATAACCTAATCATTATTCCAAACTATATTCTTTGAATTATAACATATTTCTATGTTTCCCCTAGAAGTCACAATTTTTTGAGGTCAACATACCCCCATTTTTAAAAAATGGAGACCTTTGTGTCAAATTGTGCAAATTTATATCTTAAAATTGAAAATTCCCTTGATGAGAGTGTCACTAGAATGTTTTCACATATTTTTTATTTAAATATCTTCCACACCTAGTTTGGTTGGCACATTTATTCAATATTTTGTTTTAATCTTATCTAAATCTTCTAATACATTAGATCTTTGTGTTTTGTAGGTTACAGGTTAAATAGAGCCACCTTGAATAGACTATGTCTGAGTTTCATGACTCTATGTTAATTTGGTATTTTAATAACCTTTGGTTTATTTAAAATCAAATTAAATCCATGTTTAAGCTTCTTTAAACCCTCATTCCAATTTCCCTAGCTTAGGCCCTTTGATTTAAATTCAAATTTGGTGGAAACAATTTATGTGGGAACACTTTAAATATGATATGGAATTCATTTAATTTTTATACTAAAGTTAATTCATGTTTATTAACATGACCAAACCTTAGTCTAAAATTCATACTTGGTACATTTTATATCACATGGCTCTTGGTCCCTTTTATCTACTAGTTTTTTATAAGTAACACATGGTCCTTTTTTTGTAAATCTTAAACTATTAATCCTAAAGTTTTGATTCATGTTTATTAACATAAATAAAAAACATTAATCTTAAGAGTTTACCCTAATTTATATGTAATTCTTGAGCATGACTTAAACATTGTGTTTGTCTTCAAGATCAATGACCCATGTTTACTCAGGTGAGGCTAATCTAATGGTGTGAGATGGGGTTAATAAGTCAAGGATTTTGATCAATGATGTGCATTCACCCTAGAAAATATCCAATGACATGAGTTCAATATTAAAAACTAACATGAGGTAATTTTTATTATGTTTCTAACTTAGGCTAAAACTTTATGCCAAGTTTTTTATAATTTTTGAGGTGACTTTAATATGCTATAAGCTTAGCTTAATACTTTAGATTAAAGCTTCATTCGTATTTATTAATACAAATGATAACCTTAGTATAAGACTTTATGCTATGAATTTTATTATGTAGGGTCCCTTTTATTATGTCCCTAGCTTAGCTTAAAGCATTATTCATATTTATTAATACAAATAAAAGCATTATATTTATAATCTAGCTTAAGATTTTTATCTTAAGTTCTTTATATATATATATATATTACCGAGCATAATTTTAGTGTTTGTTTCTAGGATCAATGACCCACCTTTTCTCCTATAAGATTGATCCAATGGATCATGATGAGTATTGGCAATTCAAAGCCCTAAGATGATAACTAGTGTCACAAGTTTACTAATAAGATATTAACAAGCCAATGGTAGTGAATCCCTTGGATCATGATCCAATGGAGTGAATTTTATTGGGTAGCAGTGATTTGATGGTATGAGATGGACATTACCTTTTCAATAAATCTATGAGCCAATGTGAGATTACCATATGGTGAAAGCACATTAACTCAAAAGAGCTGATAGAATATGGAGTGTAAAATGCCCACATAGGTGATAAGTGTCACCATTCTAGTAAAAGACCAATGAGTAGATAATGACATTGCACCCCTTATATCTTGATCCAATAGAGTGCATTTACTCACCCAAATAATATTTAATAGTACATGATCACCATTGAATTTTAAATCAATTCTAAAGCTAACATGATAATGACATGTGTCATAATAGTAGGAAACGTATCAAAGGTAGCCAATGGTGTTCAAGTAATGAGATCAAGATCAATGGTCTATGTTAATTCATGTAAGGATGATCAAACAATGCAAGATCAAAGATGAATTTTCAAAGGCAATGGTCATATGAGCAGGATTCCATGCAAGTGCCACAATAATTCCATGGCAAGGCCACACAAGTAAAACATGGTAAATCTAAACATTTTCTAGACCCATAGGAGATAAAATTATAAATAGACAGGTCTAAATGTAAATTTAAAGCATGGAACTTGTGATTTAAGCTAACAAATGTCATTAGAGCACTATTAAAACCTTAAAAAGCTCTTAAGGACATACAGAAACCCTAATTTAGCCCTGTATTCACCATAATTGAGTCGAGGGTAAATGAATGGTCACCTTTGTGAAGATAATTTGATTCAAAGTCTACTAGTGATCAATTTAAAATGATTTTCAACAACTGGGGGACCTCTCTAATGAACTCAAGTAACTTCAAGATAGGACAATGCATGTATTAGATAGTATAGTCAAGGACCATACTACATTCGATCTAATTGGTCTAACTATAGATGATGAGATCAAATGAAAGGGCTTCCCAGTTTATAAAAGAGGTAAAACACCAAAGTATAGACAATATTGTTGCTAATAATGATAGGATCATGGATATGATTCTAAATATAAAAATAATATTTAGTAAAGTTAAAAGTATTAGGGAGGCATCAGATAGAGTGGATAAAGTTCACAAGAGCTTATTAGATTAAATAAAGGAGCTCTCTATGAAACAATTTATTGACCTTGAGCTAATTGAAGAACAAAATTCTAGAATGAAGATCCTGTTGGAGAGATAAAATTACAATAGAGGGTTCTCAAAGTCAGATCAAGTGACTTAGGAATATTCTTCTTATAGCTAAGCATTATATATTTTGAAAATGGAATATTATGTTTAAAAGGCATGTACAACTTGTAAAACACATTGCCTATATATTAATCCATTGAAGAAAGTCTAGTATATTCTAGAACATTTGTAGAAAGGATAGTTGTCTTAACATTCATACTTTTTTAATTGGATATGACTGATTGACATACATCCTTACATTATATAAAAGGAGTATTTTTTATTGTAAAAAAGAGGGGGATTTCTTAGAGCCAAAATATAATTGTAACTTTTGAGAAATTAATATAATCAAGGATTTCTACAAAGTTTATCCAAAATTCCTTATGTCTTTTATTATGTTGGATTCTCTCTCACTTGTTTGTTATGATTTCTAGATTTGAATGGCTCTTATGAGTTCTTAGTGTGTATATTATAATAAATAGCTATTAACTTGTGCCAATGTTAGGTTAATTGAAAGACATTAGGTTCATTTAATTTTCTTACTCTTCTTGCATTTGGGATAATGCTATTTACTTGTAGGGGTAAATATTTAAAGTGAAATTGGTTCTTATTTTCATTATTTCATACCATCCTTAGATGTTTTCTTGATGTGTGATAGGATTTGCAATTATTCTAATTTATGTCATACATTGGTTAAGTGCATGCCTGGAGGTTATTTTAACTTTGTCAAAGTGTTTGGAATGAAGATCAACAACATATCTTCTTTGCCCTACCTTTCCTTTTTCTCCTTTTTTAACTAGATCACTCTAGCTTAATTTTCATTATGAGTATCCATCCTAGATTATTCTTTAGATTAACTCTTGATCATATATCCCATCCTTTAACATATCATACTTCATATTCTACATAGACTAACTATTAGGCCATGGTGGCTCCTAGTGACCAAACATTATAAATATTGTGAAACAATCCTCTTTTTTTCCTTTATTTCATCACCAGATACACATGATTAGCACAACCTATAACTCATTCAATAAATTCATAGAATTATAGAATAATAAGTGTTCTTAATCACTTTGGGCACCTTTGATACATATTCAAGCATCAACAATATCCTATGTTCTACTCACTATAGAAGGCGTGTAAAATGACTCTTTACCCCTACGAAGTATATTTATTGGTGGCCTTTGTTTGACTGAGTTATTAATTTCAAGTGGAGTAAGATCTTATACCAGATTAGATGATTAAGGCTCTGAGGGGTTGATATCCAAATCTACCTCTAAATATTTAATTACTAATCCTAACACTTTTTATAATTCTATATCTACATTGTATAGATGTCAGAATGATTTAGATGTTTCACATAGAAAACTCTCCTTGAAAGGATATTATAAACTTCTAGCAAAGATGTATTATACTTCTAAATCTATCAGTTGATAAATAAGATTATGCAAACAAACTTTGAATATTAAAATGTATAAAGATGTTAGATATATATCACCTTAACATAATGAAGGTTACCTCTCATATGTGACTATATGTCCCTTATTCTATATGTAGTGTCTAAGAAAGTCTATCTATAGCTCCTCATATGTGTGTAGAGATCCACTAGGTATTATATGCTAGAGACAATCTAGTGCTTTTACATTTAAGGACTTTGGAAACAATTTTAGTAGAGTTAACTTACTTATAATATGGGCCATGGATTTCTCATAAGCCTAAAGGTGAAAGTATGGATCTCCCTATCTATCAAATATAGGTAACATTGGTATCTAAAAGCTATTTGGTAACCTTGTAGTTGAGATTTTATGTGGAATAGGATTGAAATTTATAACATTGACATCAACCCAATGTTGGTATGCTTTGTTCTCCAAAGTGAGATGGTTTACTTGTTGTATATCACCCACAATGTGCATTAAAGAAATCACTACCGGGGAAGGTATGTTATGACTATCAAGTTTTTCATTTAATTCTTGTATTTTATTATTTATCTTGAACATTGGTACAATGTATTGGAAATCTTTTTTATAGAGAATTGGTTTGATCTCAATAACCATTGGAGGTGTTATAACTGAGAACTCATTAGAGGGAAATGAGATGCCACCCTCATTTAAGTTAGTTTGAGAAATAAGTTATACTATAGTAAGGGGGGTTAAAGGAGATTTATTGGTATATTTTATATTTTTATGTTGTGAATAAGGATCACATGCTCGCTGAATACAAGGTACTTTATTCTCAAGTAAATGTAAATTATGAACACAAAAACGTGTGTGTGTGTGTGTGTGTGTGTGTGTGTGTGTGTGTGTGTGTGTGTGTGTGTGTGTGTGATAACAAACACACTAGAGGCATAATATAATCTAACATGAGTACATGTGCAATGTGTGAAATTTTGAACAAAGTTTGTAAGATAATACATGATTGTGATTGAAACCTAATTTTTAATGTTTGTTTATATAGGGACTTAGTATGTGGATCTATGGTTTTTATTTAGGGTTGTGTTTCAAAATTTGAAATTAAATTATATAGATGAAATTGTAATAAAGGATTAATTAAATTAACTAGGTTATGCAAAAACTAAAAAAATCATAATTTTGTAACCCCAATTTAATGCATAAAATTGGGAGAAGGTAAACCCTTAATAAAATTAGGGTTTGAAGCAATATTCAAAGTAAGACAAGCTCAACAAATGTTTAACCTTTTAGGATTTTACTAGTGTAAATCCTACGTAGTTAAGGGGCTGAGTATGTTGTTAACTTGGACTAAAATTAGAAACTATTGATTTGATTGAACATTTCCAAAAATATCAAGAAAGAGGAGAAAAGGAACTTATCTTGAGATAGATTTTGATGTAGATTAAGGTATAGGAAACGACTAAGCAAACACAAAAAATTCAATCTTTTGACTATTTTTTTGGATATGGATCTAGACAATACCTCCCCCCTCAGGACAATAGTGCCATGTGGAATTAGTGTCCAATTATATCACAAATTTCCTTAGTTTAGTGGTTCTCTATAACTTTTACGGAAGTTACAAGAGATTTTAGAGGTCATATAGGTGATTATTTGTCATTTAGGGGCTTGTCTATGTTGTTTTTTTGGATGAATATCCTCTAATACCCTAATGAATACTTGCACACATGAAATAAGAAATGGATCAAATGTAAAAATGAAATGAAAAATTGGGTTATGGGATGTTACCATCATGCAAAGTATAATGCCTATTATCCTACTTGTTGTCTACATTAACCCAAATGCTAGGGGTCTTAGATTGCATATAGTTATCCCTTAGGGAATACACAACTTAAAATTACATGGTATGATAGAATAATTTTTCCCTAGACCCTTCTTTGATGAAGTATGTAAATATCTAGGTGTGAAGATTGAGTAGTACTTAGAGTATTTGAACTATACTAGTGGTTGATTTTATGTAAATAACTATTAAAATAGAAATTTCTATAATGTAAAATGCCTTGTGAGGGTCTTTAAATAGGAGGATATTTGTTTGGAATATAACACCTTGTTTGATGTCTAAAAATTCATAAAAGAGAGATAAAAAATATAAGAGAAGGATTATGGATGGGTTTGGACTCAAACACAGGTGAAAGGACCTGTCATATACTAGATCCACAAGTGGACACTAGCGGCATGTGGCACTACTATCCTAAAAGTGGCATTAGTGTCCTAAGGCTCATAACAAATCTAAAATCAAGGAGGACAAAATAGGTGCACCTATGATTTAGAAAATGTGACATGTGGCTACTAAGAGTGTCATAAATAGGGAAATAAGATACAAAAAAGATATAAAGACTCAAAATAAATAGGTAAACAAGGAGCATAACCATCACTGAGACCCTCATCTATAAGAGAATAAAAATATATACATATGGTTTCTTGACCAAATCAGGATGTTTACACTTGTTATTTTGTTGTGTACAAGGCCATTTATAACTCTAGGCTTGTCATTTAACTTTTATGGGTTTGTGGAGTTTAATCCCTAGGTTGTTAAATAGTCTAATTATAGTAAATTAGAGTAGAAATTTGAAATAAATATTGTTATCAATTTTTGAAAAAAATGACCTGATATTATATTTATAAAAATAGTAATGAATGCCATAAATAAATATTTATAAATTTACTCAGACAGATGATTTGGAGGCTAAAAGCTAGTGTGGATGTAGATCTAGTGTCACAAATAGGGTCTAGGTATCAAAAAACCTCATGTATAGTAGTATTGTACCTTAAAAAATAACACAAGTGCCAGTGACCTACTTTTAATGTTAGTGTCCTTTTTGTATAGAGTTATCTAATCTTTTAGCTATAGCTTTAGCTGAGTTTGACCTACTTGTATGTATGTAGATGAACCTTGCTTCACAATCTAAGCATTGTTTTGAGTTGATTTAGGAGTAAACCCAAGGCCTCCATATTTTTAGGGTATTCAAATGGCACAATTAGTAAAATTATGATGTTATATAGGTATGTTTGTCATGCTTAATATCCCATTATGTTGAGAGTTTCCTACAAACCAATACACTGAGGAGGGGCTAAGCTCGATGTAGTTCTCACACCTAAGTGCTTGGTGAAAGTGAAAGTGAATTATATTATGAGTGTATTATTTATTTCTTTTAATGAGGCTTGATACTATAAATCTATGCATTATAAGCTTGGGATGGATCTAGATGATTATATGTAGAAGTAAGATAGAATCTGGAGCAATAACCTTGATTATGCACAACTTATTCTAAGATTGTTTGTCTATTTTACATATGATTTCCATATAGTGGATAAAGGGATAAAAGTAATGTATTTATACTAATCTAGTACTTATGCAAGGTTTGAAATAGGTCTAGGCCAACCCTAGGTTTCTTAAGAATTGAAAAGATATGTATTGGTATTAAAATTCTATAAAGGACAATAACACTAAAAGTGGGACACTAGTGTGGGGTGCTAGTGTCCAAAGTATAATACTAGTTTGTAGGTGGAAAAACCTAAAGCATTAGGGGCCTAAATCCATATGAGAGGGTTTGAAACTAATTTTAAAATGTCTATGGGTGTGCAAGGTCCATATAAAAGGTAGATAAGTGTTGAAAGAGGCCCTACGATGGGTCTAGGGCTAAGCTAGGGAAGGGTTATCTCAAGTGACATTCATTGCACTCAAGTGGAATTTTATATGACTGGATTCTTCCCTTCTTTGTTATATAAATGATTTTTTTTTGAATGAATAAGATAAATGAAAAATAAGCATAGCTAGACTTACCTGTGAGGTGAAGCCCTTGAATCTAGGTCTGAGCATGTGAACCATTTTCCATTATGTATCCTACAAATGAAACATGGAAGAATCAATCCTTAAGGAATATCAAAATCAAATATAAAACTAAGTAAATATATAATATATAATAAAACAATGAATACACCTCACTAGGTATGCAAACCAATGTAAAAAGTTGGTGACATCCTCTATATGTGTAGCTTGTGATCAAATCACTAAATAACATAGATTTAGATAATGACTTACTTAATCCCCTTGTGTGGGTAGTTTAAGGACTCAATCTAGTTTTGAATTCATCATTTCCCACCCTTAGTTAATCGTATACTAAGAATGACTAGGATTTGATTGATGTATTATCAAACCATCTTATATAGGTGGCTCAAGAACTCAAATAGACTATGACTCCATCATTACCTACCTATGGTAGTAGATGCATCTATAGCTAAAATTATGAAATTTAACTGAATCTATTTAGGATGTCCCTAGGGATATTTGAAAAAATATGAAATGAAAAATGGCTAACAGGTTTCTCCATTACTCAAGAATGTAGTTCAGGGACTACACAAAAATGACAAATGTTGTAGATGGAATAAGACATCAATCTGTTGCATGATTAAAACATATCATGTATGATGTATACAATGTAGAAAATGACATGGAATTTTCCATTCCATTTGAGATGATCTAGTTTAAAATTAATCATGTGGAAATAATATACCATGCACATGGCCCCAATTATAATATATATGCATATGGATTATAAACTGAGCTATATCAACCTATGTCTATGTATATCTAAAACTAAAATGAGAGTGATCATACCATACATCATGCCACCAATTTGAGTCAACCTAGTATCATTTTGTGTAAAATTGAGCATAAAATGATCAAATTTGATAACATATGATTGAAACTATGTAATTCTAGACTATAACTACTATGTTATTCTATCAAATCTAGATTTTCCTATTTTAAGGCTACTAGATAGTAACATAGTTTCTTGGAAAATAGTGCACAATTCTAGTGTCTTAATTTTAGTTTTAATGTCTTATAAGCTATTTTTATACAAACTAACTCTGAACTCTATCTAAATTTTCCTGATATGATTTCCTTATTTTGACCTCTATACTTCTATGTTTGCATTCTAAAAAATCGTATTCTGATTATGCTCATATGACTATATCTCCATGATAAACCACTATGAATGCCCCCTCTTTTTAGGGGATTTCTTTACCTATGCAATAACTATCCTTAAAATAATATCTATGCATGATTTGTGTTATACTTATCATATACTATATCTATGTATTAAACCAATATAATGTGTATACATAACATTAGAATGTAAGATAATTTGAGCGTCAGTTGATAATATAAAATGTATGTTAGATATATAATTCACAAGGTTGTTAAGATAGATGTAATAAAGTAAGCATGTGTATGAACTACATAATCAAAGTAATACTCTTTGTAAAATACCTATGGGTATGGGGCATGATGTCCATCACGGCACCCAATGAGGAACAGGAGATGCATAAGATCCCTCATGGAATCTATAACAAGGTCTGAAAGAAACAAAAAAGAGACAAGTGTCATGGCCATGATGTATACATATAACACACATGAGGCACGTAAAGTAGGCCAAAGGGATATAATACAAGGGACATGGGAACATTTCACTAGATATTCAAAATTAATACATATAAAGACATGTTTAAATGTTTATATATGTAAAAAAAGTAAGGTTGGCTTAGAGCCACATAGAATGACATGTTCAGATGTACTTATACACAATCAATAAGGCATACACAAGGACATGGGTACATGTCTAAATCATACATTAAATTAAAGGGATTGGTGTGGATATATAAAATAATCTCATATTCAATTGCCCTCAAATAGATGTAGAAGAAAAGAGATGCAATCAAGTCTAAACTAGGAAAGCTATAATTGAGAGTATGCATGAACATTTGGTACAAATATATATAGGATCAAAGATGTACATGAACTAAGTCTATATTATTATTAGTTGAAATAAAATCTAAGTATTATAGGATGATCAATATTAGGATATAATTAATCCTAAATATATGATATAGAGTATAGAAATATTTAACTTATGAGATTGAAATATATGTATAAAATGACCCAATGGGAAAATGTATCATTGATGAATCTATGTATGTTCCCATAATAGGTTGATAGTAGTAAATTTGGATCTACATGTTAAATTTGAGTCATTTGAGAATATAAGAACACTTTACCAGAACAAGTGAAGCATGTATGTATGATAAGATTGTCTATACTAAGATAGGTAGCATATGCAGTACCTAAAAAGTTTAAAGAATGTAGACATAGAAATGTAAATAATATAATTTTTGTATTTTATAAGAAATATTTGATTTTTTTCTATTTTAAACATGTTATATTGTTTTTGTGTTTTTTGAGTATAATCTATGCATAAAGAACATGAAAATGAAACTAGGTACAAGGATAAATATAAAAGAAATAATGTATAAGATGCATGATAAACAAAATTGTGTACAATAAACTAGGAATGGATGAAACTATGTATAAGTAGGCTATAAATGATTT
The DNA here is from genome assembly GCA_037957365.1 of Torreya grandis. NCBI lineage: Eukaryota > Viridiplantae > Streptophyta > Pinopsida > Cupressales > Taxaceae > Torreya > Torreya grandis. The sequence continues at coordinate 284,871 of JARHVA010008063.1, forward strand.
AAAATACAACAAGGAGAGTTATATGGATAAGAATATGTGTTATGGTAAGGAATGGTGCTAGGAGCTCTACATGTCATTGATGGTATTCCTTTATGTAATATAGTGGTATATTCATTTTCTAAATGGTTTGAATCATAATATTATGGGTTGTTCCAATCATCTTATTCCTTTTTATTAGTAATTCCTAGATTATTTATTAGGATCTTTCAATTTTATACTATATCCGCTATAGGTATAGCTTGTTTTGAATGCTATGTTAGTAAAAACCCTCTTTTGAGAATGTTTGTTGGCTTAGCCTAATTTTTAATGTGAAACTTTGGTTCTTGATAGTTTGTAACCTTACCTATGTGTCTAAAACTTTGTTCTTGATAAACTATATATATGAATGAGTTTCCTTAGTATGTTCCAAGAATATGAAACCTTGTTGAACAACATTATCAACTATTAGAATATGAGTAGTGATGCCTTGTGCATGTTTGCCCAAACCTTGACCTTGATAATAAAATTTTTATAGATATGTTTTACCAAACCCATACAATTTTGAAAGTAGGACCTCATTTTAAAGAGATATATTTGTATCCTTCACTTGCTTTACCTATGCTTATTATATTGATTATTGTTCTGATTTTGATTTGTGAACCTTTTATTATTTTGAATTATGCTTTGATAACCACTTTTGTACTATTTATGAATTTTACCCTTTTTGAATATGTTCATTTGTTATTGTATGTTATTTGTATGATGTGTCACTTTTGGATTAATCCCTATCAACTACCTATTAAATTTTTGTTTTCAATGTTTAACATGAATTAGTGTGGTGCCGATGCATTTTATGATATACACAATAATATTTAGATCTCCTCACTAGATGTAGAGGAGGTAGGTTGACCAACTTAGCTTCAATAATTTACCTTACAATATCACTTGAACTTATATTTCATCTTTGAGTAATTTTTAAATCACTATTTATAAATTCACTTTATTATGATTGTTTATTTTGATGTGTAACATTGCTTACCACAAATTGACTAGGTAAATATGCATGTACATGATTGATACTAGTGTGCCCTAATTCTTTTGTATTGTTTTTTACTATTCCAATGTTGTAATATATTCCTAGAATAGTCGATTCTAATTTTTTAACTCTAAAATTATCCTACTCATATTGATAATTTGATCCCTTTAAGTCTCACAAGTGTAAACCATAATTGCTTATGATTGAACATGAAAGAACACATCCCAAAAGGAGATATGGGAAAGGAAGGGTTTAAAGGATGGATAGGTTGAGTATAGATATTTAAAATAGTATCATATTATACCTCACCTCTTGGATGACTGATAACATGGATTTGGTTAGAAGGAAAGTGGTTATCACCCTCTTGGAGATGAGGAGGAGGAAAATAATTTTCTTTATCCATGAAATTTTAAAATAGAACTTGGAAGAGGGTTGATAGGGTATAATATATCATGTATACAAACCCTAACATAGCCACTAAAAATAGGAATAAAAAGGATATAAAACCTAATATCATCTAGGGATAGGGATTTTATAGTATTCAAAGTAAGTTAGGTTCACCAAATGATTTAAATTTTAAGGGTTTATGGAGTTTAATCCCTTGGTTGTTAAAGGGTCTAAATAAAATAACTTAGGGTAGAAAATTTTTAATAATATATCCATTTATTGGTGAAATAATTAACCCAATATGAAATTTCTAAAAATATAAATGAATTACAAAAATAGATACTTAGCTAGAAACTAACTAAGATGGATGATCTAAAGGCTAAAAACTAGTGTGGAAGTAGATCTAAGTGTTACAAATAGGATCCAAGTGTTAAAAACCTTCCTAGATAGTATAATTTTACCCTTAATAATAGTTTGAGGTAATAGTGACCTAATTTTAGTGCTAATATCCTTTATGTAGAAAGTTGTTTGATATTATAGGTGCACCTATGACTAAGTCTAACTTACTTCTTCCTATGTGGATGAGCCTTGCTTCACTATCTGAGCACTATTTTGAGATAATTTATGAGCAAACTCTAGACCTCTATATTGTTATGGTATTAAAATGGCACAAGTATCAAAAGTGTGATATTATTTGGGTAGGTTGAACTTAATCAACACCTTGATGTGTTGAGAGTTGCATACATACCAATATTATGAAGAGGGATCAAGCCTTATGTAGTTCTCCCTCCTAAGTTCTTGGTGAAAATGCAAGTGAATGCTAGTATTATTATCACCTTAAGTGATTTTAATTAGGATTGAAACTTTAAATATGTGTATTCTAGGCTTGGGATGGCTATAGATGATTGTATGTAGAAGTAGGGTAGAAAAGAGATAAATAGACTTGATTATACACAACTTTTTCTAAGCTTGTTTGTGCATTTTTCATTTGTTTTACATCTAGTGGATAAAGGGATGAAATTCATGTATTTATACTGATTTTGTGCTTGTGATGGGTTTAAAAAAGGTCTTGGCCAACCTTAAGTGTCTTAGTAATTGAAAATATATTTCTTAGGGTTGAAATTTTGTAAAGGATAATAATATTGAAAGTGGGACACTAGCGTGGGGCACTAGTGTCCAAAGTATAATGCTAGTGTCTAGGCAACATAACCATGGGACTAGGGGCATAAACCCCTAGGAGAGGCTTTGGGACTGATTTTGATATGTTTAGTGGTGTTTATGTCCTCTATGAGATATGGATAAGTGTTGAAAGATTCTCCAAGGTGGGTCTAGTTATAATGTAGGGATGTGTTGTCTCAAGTGACACTCATTCTAATAAAGTGACATTTTATATGACTATATATTGTTCTACATGCCTTCACATTTCATCTACCTATTCTTTGGTGATGTTTGAGTCTTATTAAATGGCATGGACCATAATAATTGACATCTATTTGTCCCTCATATAGGTCTAAACTTTAGAATCATCCAATGCATTTAATAAAATAACATCATGTTCATACTCTATTAGCTAGGGAATGTGTATACTAACCGGTCACATCTATGAATGTACCGCATGGATAGGGGTCATGGTTTATTTTTGGTTAGTGGTTATTCTACAAGATTATTATGAATATAATATATTTTAAATTGGTATTAGGTATATGGAATATTTACCAATAAAATATAGGTTGACATATCTTGACACAAAGTATATACATCATGGTTATAACAATGTAGTTTTCAAGATTATATATTCCTATAGATTGTATTAGAATGGGTTAGATAGTGTTGGGTAATATTTTATATGAGACTTTTGAGTAAATTTGAGATATTTATAATGAATGTGAAAATGAGAGATTTATAATATGAAGATTGTAAGAAGATATATTAATTAATGGTTATTAGAATAGCTCTACACTTCCTATGTGAGATATATCTTTTGGGTACTAATATGTGTTACATGTCTATCTCTTAAAAAAAGGGGTTTGTTTTCTATTTGATATTTTATATTTTATATTAGGTGATATTTCATAATAACTCTATGAATTGATAATATTCCTATGTAGATGCCTGCAAATTACTTCCAAATTGTTATAAATCTTATTATGTTAGGGAATAATAAAAGGTTTTTTCTATGCAAGTTTGATAACTATGTCATCATACCTGATTTTTAACATTAAATATCTATCTAAGTAGATAGGTATATGATTACTCAATATTGTGTAAACCTATGTGATCTTAAGATAGAAGCTAAATATGGAGTAATGATTTTCCTTTCCCATAAGCTCTTTATCAAATCACAAGAGTTATCCCTATAACTAACATGCTATGTTGAACGCAAGAACCTCTACTAATAATGGTGTGGTGAATGTGTAACTCACTGTTTAAGGATATGATAAGGTGGATGCCTAGTCAAAGAGATGTGAAATGTTGGTTACATAAAAAAATAGCTGATTTTATGCAAAAAGAAGCTTAGAGAATAGGGTGTTTTGAATAATAGATTATGTAGGAACATATTTATATTGAAATTGATGAGATATTATGGTGAAAATTACCTATATTTCTATTTGACTAATTTTATCATCTAGAACATCATTATTTTAGATCTCGTTTGACTACTAACATTACATGGTTTGAAGAGAAGATCAAATAACTTCAAGTGAGAGATAATTTGTGGGATTAAACTAGTTTGTCAAAGAGTTAAAAATACAAGGTTAAGTACCATTTGAACTGGAAAAGGATCTATTTATGGGAGGGATAAAAAGAAAACTCTTGTAGCAACTTAATACACTCATTGAGATGTTGGTTGAGGAGAAAGTGATGGTACTTATTCATTTCCATATGCAGTATTCAATTCTAGTGCCATGGGAGTGTGTTCAACATAAGGGAAAATGAATAAAAGATGAAAATATAGATCTTGAACCTAAGTCCATCATGGAGAATCTAGAGGAAAAGGACCAATAAAAGACTTTGTAGCTAGAAAGAGAGTTTTGAAAATAAAGGACATGGAATAAATAGAGTGCATTTAAAAAATCTATGAATAGGAGTATTAATAGTATTTATGATTTGGATGAAAGGATGCAATAATGAGAAGTGCATCGTGCATAGAGAAAAAACAAGGAGCCTAAGAAAATTAAAGATAGAGCACAAATAAGTGATGATGATTTAACATGGACAAAAGAAGAAGGTAGTAGCATATAAGTAGAATAGATGGATAAAGTTTCATAGTTTTTAGGAAGGACATTTTATAAAGAAAATCAAGGATTTCCTTATAGTCATAAATGAATTATGGGTTCAAGCTTTTAGAGATATATCTTTGGAGGTAAGGATCAATTCCCTATGGAGCATATAGACCCCGATCACATTTTTTTATAAATAATTTTAGTTCTATATAGCTTTACAAAATGATTCTTGGAAAATACCAATTCTAAAATAAGTTCATATAAAAACCTTAGAAGTATAAAACACTGCATATCATGAAGTTGTGCAGAGTTTCTTAGACCAACAAAAGAACATAATAGAATTGTTATCTATAGAGACAGATCATTTAATTCTTTCATAGGCTAATTATTTCAATACACAACTTCAAATTTTAGAAGAAAAAGAAGGATATGATGGATATATATCTATAATTACCACATCCAAAAAAATATAGGAGACATCAAAACCACTGCCAAACTAAGAGGCACCCCAGGTTGCATAGAACCCCCAAAACTACAACCATACCTGAAGCTAGTTGTAACAAAGTCGAATATGATATCTATAGCAAACCCCACTATGATTGCTCAATTGGGAGCAATAACCCACCTATATCTTTATGATGAGTTTTTGGACCCATAATAATACCTACTCACATGTACTAAGAAATACCAAGATAAAGGAATCATGGATGAAGCGATGATGGAGTCCAATTTGATAAGAGCATTACTTGGTAGACTATTATAATTTATATTCCACAAAGGTGTTAACCAAGATACACTAAAATAATACTGATCACATAATTCAAAGTTTAAATATGCACTAGTTAAGCCATACAAGATCTAAGGAAATTAGGCAAGTAGCAAAAAAAAACTATTTTTCAATATGATCATAGATTTTCAGACATAATGAACAAACTCAAGTTTATTATGGTAGACAAGGACATGGTTGTTTAGTTAATAGAGGTACTAAGACCAAATATAAGATTTTCTATTGCATAAATCCATTTTTCTAATAAAGTAGAAGCTAGAATAAATGCAATCCAAGTGGAGTAGATTGAGGATTGCGAGGGAACTTTGGATCTTAGTTCGTAGATATATAACAACCTATAAATCCTCATAAAAAGATTAGAATAATAATAAGAATTAATGTAGAGACCTATTTCACATCTTTGGTGTATGGATTGAAACAAATAAGGGTATCATAAGAATGAGTACCCAAGAATAAAAATTGAGTTTTGTGATATCTATCATGTATTAGGAGATACAACATCTTAATGTTATTTGCTACAATAGTATGTACGGAAGCCATAGAATTTTTACTAAAATTTGTATGAATCCCATAACCATGATGAGAAAAAGTATCGAGCATTACAAGAACTAAGAGAATGTGTCACCAAAAACATCTTTGTAGTAGTTGTAAATAAATAAAATACAACAACATAAGATATCATCACACCTAAAGTGAACAGGTCTTGTAGTAATCTAACTAATTCACCTTGGGCATTGATAGTACCAGCTTACCAACCTATAAATGTAACTAGTTAGAATCCACCTATTTATAACTAGATAATCCCTATGTATAACTGGATTTTGTGTAATTATGTGATCCCATAGCCAATATAGTCTAATTGGGAACCAAAACCAAATCAGGCTCAATATAGAAGATAAGGGGGAAACTGACAACTATAAGGTTAGAATCCTCAATAGAATTCTATAAACTATATACCACAATAATTTGGTAACTTCCAACCAAATAGAGTAGGATATCATGGTGGAATGAGGGGTGGTTACCACAAAGGATCACAAAGAGGTAGAGGAAATGGACCTCAACCCATAATTGAATGTTATCTATGCATTGAATTCAACCATGTAAAAATGAATTTCTCTATAAATCTACAACATCAATCCTACTATGCCAATTATAGGTTTTCTAAACAATATGATATAAAGGATTATCCAGTGTTGGCAAAGCACCATGAGGACAAGGCTAAAAGAAATGTAAATATGGTAACTATATAGCCCCAAGAGGTGTGATATTACAAACCATCACTCTTAGATAATTCACAAATCAAGGATTACCCCCTTTGGAATTACTATAGGACCATAATATTAGGAAATCACAACTAGACAATCATCTATAGCTCGTCATAGATAAAGGGTTGATGCACAAAGTAATTTAGATTATAAAAAATGATTCAATAATAAGAGACCATTGAAGATGATGCTATAGCTATAGATGTGAAAATGTATGCATAGATAGTGTGAGTCATTCAATAATATGGTGTTGTCACTACATTTATTGAACTGATAAAACTCTTTAGTATACTATGGAATGAGGATGCCTCACATAACATCACCAATTTACTTCATAATCTACTAGAGTTTTCATAGAAGGGACACAAATGAGTGAATCAAATGATATGTTATTTAAAAAAAAACCATGGGATTTTAATTCAAGAATGGACATTGAAATATAAGGGCATGAGTTACCCAATGTAGTGTTCAATTTTGGTATCACTATCAATATGTTCCCTTTATCAATGTGGGTTGTTATTAGCCAACCTACACTAAGTTACAAACTAATTATACTAAGTCTTGTGGATTATTAGCACATTAAAACAATTGATTGATTGGAGGATATTGAAATAAAATTCACAAAACTAATCTTGCATGGTGACTTTGAAGTCATAGATATGAAGATGGATGAGACATAGTATCTTATGCTCATAGGAAATAAAAGGGCCTTTGATGCTCAGATAACCATCAACATAGTAATCAACTATTTAAAATATCATTAGGGAGACAATATTATAGTGATTCATTTAAATAAGGATGGATAAAAAGCATATTATATCCCTAGAGCGCTAGACTCTCCCTATGTCTACAGTGAGAATAATTGGATGAAGGTGAATATTAAAGATAAATGACATGATTTGTAAGATACTGAATGTAACTTCCTCTATAATCACACAAGCATATTGAAGATACCATTATGGTTAGAGGAGTTTCCTCTCAAGTATATGTTACCACATATGGATATTATACCATTATTGGTAGATGATGTAAGTTTGATTCCATAAGTCACCAAATTAGTTAGACATAGATTTTTTATATCAAACTAGTCAAATACATCAAAATTAAATAAAACCAATGAGAGAAGACATTATCCCTTAGGATAAGGATTATTCAATAAGTGGAGATTATGAAAATCACATTCTAAATTGGATTAAGGGAAATCATGAGGTATGACCTTTGGGCATGGTTTTAATAATGGAATGCCAATTAGCACTCTATTTTTACACCAAGGATGTTGGTTAGTTTATTGTATGATACCAACAATATGTGTTTGACATCAATTAGAGAGTTAGTACACTTTCACATACATTAAAGGGGATTATTTTAAACTAGTGGTATGTACATAAGGAGTCAGACATGTAATGGGATGAAGATTACTAAATATATCTAGCTCAGTTCAAGTTACCAAAAGGACTAAGGAAGGACTGACTGAAATCTAATGAAGGAGATTTCCTTGAGCTTCATATTTACTAGTCATTTAGGTATAGACTATAGACACTTTTTCCCCAAAGTATTGTGTACATATATTCCATTACACTCTAGGTACCCCTCTTACTAATTTGTACATACACTAAGATTGTAGAAGGTAGATAAGACATTGGGTATAGGTTCAAGTTGATTTCATTTAGACCTTTATTTTTGAAGATGACAATCCTTTGACACCCAAAGAATTGTAGATTCTAAATTTTTTTATATTTCATGGGAGGATTGAAGACTTAAATGGACTAACTGAATTATCATCCTCCCACGATACAACCTACAATTTGAATAAAGCTCTGTAGGCATATAAATCATAAAAAGACAAGGTAAAGGTCTCATCTCAACCATGTCATACGATATAATATGAATTTGAGTAGATAAAAAAATTAGATGAGGAGGATAATATGTCTCTTACAAAATTATTTTAACTATAATGGGAAGTTGAGACACTTCTAGGTCCAATCATATAATCATCTGAAGAATAAAGGCTGTAACATCTAAATACTACATAAAGGGAAGCCAAAACACTACTACATGATTCCATTCCTAAGGAATAATTTAATATTTACCATGAAACCTTGAAGGAACACATTGATAACATTAGAAACAAGGGCCTTCTAAAATTATCACATATTGGTGATTATTGGTCACAAAAATACATATCCAAATTATTACAACTTTTATAGGATTATCAAGATTTTTTCCTAACAAAGTTCATTGAATTCAAGGGTTTGGACCCATCTCTAGGGAAGATGAGAATTAAACTAAAAGAGTGCACATGATCATTTAATAAAATATTGTACTAGTTAAACCTAAACATAAAGTTAAAGGTCAAATCTAAACCAGATTATATGAGGATGCCATAATTATTTTTCCTAGGGAAAAATCTGATTGGGTGATTCCTATGGTGGTTCAACCAAATAAGACTAGTGAGATAAGATTTTGTGGTTACTATCATATTTTAAATGAGGCTTTTATTAATGAGTCATTCCCTATCATGTTTACAGATGAAGTTATATAATTATTCTTAGTTTGTGAGGTGTATTCCTTTATTGATAGTTTCAATGAGTACCATCAAATTCCAATCAATAAAAATATAGAGCCAAGACAATATTTACAATAGAATGGGTCTATTTTTCATATAATGTAATGCCATTTGGACTAAAACATTCACCTATGGTTTTCTCAAGGATTGTTCTAGTCGTGTTTACTGATTTTATCCATAATTTCTTAGAAGTCTATTTAGATGATTGGGAAGTCATTTATTTATTTTGAAATCATCTATCCAAACTAATATTGATGTTACAAATATGTAGAGTGTTATGGATAGTGTTCAACTTAAAATAATTCTTATTTTTTACAACCTTTGGGGTTTTGTTAGGTCATGTAATTTGTAGTAAATTTATCTTGGTAGATCCAACCAATATTGCAATCATTATGGGAATGCCACCACCCATAAATGTGATAGAGGTGTGAGCCTTATTTACACATACAAGGTACTACAAATATTTTAGTAAGGGGTATGCTGAAATATCTACCCCTTTAGAAAAGTTCTTAAGGAAGGATAGATGGTTCATTTGGATAAATGAATACCAAGTGACATTTATTGATTTGAATTAGTTGTTGGTAACTGCATGAATATTGATTTTTATGGATTGGAGTATATAATTCCACATACATGTGGATGTATCAAGGATCATAGTTGGCATTACGTTGGTATAGCCAAGAGAAGGTGGTTTGGATCACCCCATTCATTTTTCAAGTTAGAATCTATTTATGACTAAAAATACTTATAATACCATTGAGAGTGAATTCCTTGTGATAGTATTCACACTAAAAATATTTTTCCATTATCTATTATTTATACCATGAGTTATTCATCGATAATCAGTCCCTATATTTCTTGGTAAATAAAATTTTGTTGGGAGGTCATATATCTTGATCACTAATGCTTTTTTAGGAGTTTTAGTTTCATATTAATGTTAAACTTGGTTGAGAGAATATTAGACCAGACCATTTGAGCTGGATCTAAAATGGTAAAGAGTTAAGGGAAATTCATGATGACTCACCTGATGCAAATTTATTCTAAGTGTCTATGATTCTTGAATAGTTGGAAGAGACCACATAATTTATAGAACATGGGAAATTTATAGAACACTACATAGAGTGAGAAAAGAAATAGTTGATTACTAACCTCATCCTTTTAGTATCATTTGTGGATTCTTGTATTATCTAAGTAAGGATAAGGTATTTCATAGAGTAACACTCAAGCATGAATGACCTGAAGTACTTGTAGAATAACATCAAGACATTACTATAGGTCATTTCACTAGAGATGATACAACATGAAAATCTTTACAAAGTGGCTATGGTGGCCTTACTTATTTTAAGATGCTATCAAATTACATAGTAGTTTGATGTATGTCAAAGGATGTTAAATAAAAACCATTGTGATGAAATTCCACTCTATCCAATGATTTCAAAACAACCATTTGAATAATAGGGGATCAATTTTCTTAAACCTATTAATCTACGCAAAAAGTGCAGTCATGCATTCTATATAATCATTATAACTGATGATTTTACCAAGTGGGTCAAAGTTATTGTAACAACCCACTGTGTTATAAAGGATACAATAAAGTTATTTTATGATGACATAATCACCAGGTTTGGGTCTCCAATAAATATGGTAAGAAACAAAGTTACACATTTTTTGAATAAAACCATAGAAACACTTATTGATGAATTCCTCATATTACATAATAAAAGTATAGGTTACCACCCTTAGGTGAATGGTCAAGTGGAGGATAAAAATAAAGTACTAGGTAAGATTATTATTAATCTCTATGATGTTCAATAAGATGGCTGGGAGGATTTACTTCCTATAGCCTTATGGGCATATTGCATGCATTACAAATGTATCTCAGGATTTACCCCCTTTTAACTGGTTTATGGTCTAGAAGTAATAATACCCTTAGAGTATATTATACCCAACCGATGGATCAAAAAAATTATGTATATGTATGATCAATAATATTTAGGGAGCAATATATTAGACCTAAATAGAATGTATGAAGACCATCATAGAGCATCATAGATACAAGACATAAATAAACACAAACACAAATCTTTGCATGATATGAATCTGCACATTAAATAATTTTACATATATCACCCCATCCTATTATGTAATAGTTAGTTTTGAGATTTTCTTTGAAAATTGAACATCCATTGGAAGGGATAATATATTATTTTAAAAATGCCATTTTTCCTAGAAAGATGAATGGCATTAAGCTCAAACCCTACTACCAATAAGTTGTGTACCTTAAAACTCATAGGTGCTCATTCACCCCAATTTAGTGTAAGATTCATTTGCATTGATGATGTGTGGATTGAGTTTGGTTTATGTTATGTTGTGCATGTAGTTTAGTAGTACATGTAAATATATTATCTCTAATAGCCCACAAGAAGGAGACAATATGCATAATAGGGAGGAAAGAATATATAACATGTTTAAAATAGGTGGCAAGGAAATATAATGAAGTCTAGGAAATCATTGTATGACAGAGATATTGATGATGGATAAAAGATAAGATATGGGCATTAATACCCATGAATGTGAAATAGGTAGCATAGATCCCAAATCATAATCATGATCCACATCAATAAATGGAATAATCAATTCATAGATTTAGTGGATTGCATCACTCTAGCTGACTGCCTCAAAAAGATGCCACATTGACAAAAATTATGCCAAATAATCAATTCCAAGATTTAGTTACTAATGTTTTTAAAAAGAAGATCTTGAGGAAATTTGGTACATTTAAATCTAAAGGATAACATTGGGCACATGAAGACCTATATATAACCCATGCTTCTAGTTGAATTGTCATTTCATACTTAGCTATTTTCAAGCGATTTGGTGAGCATCCATCCAAGTCTCTCACACCACTATGTACTCCTATATTCTAACTAGACTAATCATAATGTAGACATTAATGATTACCTCTAATACATAACCACAATTCATCAAAATTATCTCCATTGCATAATTGGAAGACACTAGGGTTGGCACAAACATATGTCAAGAAAAAGTTATAGATCCTAAGGTGTATCCTTCCCTTAAATGTAACAAATAAAGATTGTTTATTACCAAAGTAGCCCTGGATGCAAAATATTTGAAAATTTCACCACTACATAGGTTCCAAAAAATTAATGTGGAGCACCTAGTTTGGCTACCTACATTTGACCAACTAATTGAATTCAAGGAAATTCTACTAGGATGGTATAATGATGGGAAAATATATCTATTTGTGAATATCACTATATATGTGAACAAGGCTATGAAGGCAAGGGCCACAAACATGGCATCACATGGATGATCTTTGATACCTTAAAAATAAAAATATCCTTTGATTATGCATAATATTAAGGAGGCCTAAACCCTTAAAAATCATGAAATTATTTTGGATGAAATCCAAGATGAAGCCATCTACATCTTAGTAGAGTGTATTATTATACATTTTTGGAAAACCAAAAAGACATGAAGGAGGCCACCAAAGGGGTCATTGATATTGCACATTTCATGAATATATATGGGGAATAATTGAATTACCCTAAAGTTTTTGTTGTTGAGCTTATAATTAATATGGTGAAAGTCATCACATTCATTAACCAAAATTTTCAATATCAGTTTCTAGTGTTATTTTTCATATTTAAATAGTGGAAGACTCTAAAAGGCATTATTAATCTAGATGTATATTACTATATACACATTAAATGTTAGAACCTCATTTGGAAACATATAAAAATTAGATACCTTGTGCATCAATTTCTTTTTAGTGCATGATGGGATAAAATTGTGGACTTAGTGCTCAGTAAGTCAAGAATCCCATTGCCTATGATGCAATTTGTGGGCCAACATGTGCTGGATGTGAAGCTTCCATAGAGAATTTATGTCTAAATTCATGAGCTTCCAAAGTATTTATTTATGAATTTTCCCTTCTTTATCAATATTCATATGGCCCATAAGGAAGTTTCCCAATAAAAAATTTTAATTGTATATAGAGTGACCCCTTTACAAATAATTCCACCTAATGTTCCCATTTTGGTAGACACTGCACAAAATTCCCCAAAAATATTTTCTCCATCAGATCGAGGAAAGTGAAAATATCATATGAGTCATTAATCACCTTATCCTCCATGAAGGAAGACATGCATTCAAAATACATGGTTTGATGACCCACATGTGCCTCAGACTATTAAGGACTGTGAGTGGAAGAACATTAAAATAGATGAATAAAAGGTCTATAATACTATGCTCATAAACATGGCTAGTGATTTATATTCAAAGGAAGAAGAAAAGAGTTTTTAGTTTAGAAAGTGTTATTTATAGTGCAAGTCCACAAGAAGGTGCCCCAACATTTATGGGTAGAATTTATAGCTTGTTTGTAGTCCATTATTGTGTATACTATGGGTGAGGAAAACAAATTGTAATAGATCCAAGTAAAAATTATAGTATAAGTTATATTCAATGAGACCTCTCAGGCCCAAGGAATTGATACTCTTGTTGAGAGTCTACCAAAATCACTCCAACATAGGCATCACACATTCTACATATATAAACCTAATGTGGAGGTGGAAGAGTAGGAAATTACACCCATATCCCACCAACCTACAACAACTCCTATATATTTGTTAAGGATTGCACCATAATTTCCTAAGGATGCACCTATATTTGGGCATTAAAAGGGACATGTGTCACAAGAAATGGTGTGCATCTCTGTGGTGATTTCTTCTTCATCATAGTTTGATGATACCCTCACTAATACTAAGGAGGTGGTGTTGGATGCATAAATGCTAGAGAAAAAATAGGTTACCCTCAAAGAATCATAATAAGTTTTAGAGCATATAAGAAGAAAGGAAGTGAAGAAAAAACATAAGGAAATGGAAAAATGATAGGATTTGGAGGCACAACAACCTCATTAGACTGAGGTTCCCATATAAGTCGTAGAGTCATAACCCATTGTTTAGTTGGGGAAACCAAACAATGTAGAGTAAATTCCATAATAAATTGCACAAACCATTCATATCCTAATGGATATCACCATCTAGTTTATGTAGATTAAAAACACAAAGACCCAACAACATAAGCTCAATAAGGCCAAGGAATTGCATAAGTAGGATTTATTATTGAGCTAGAAAAGAAGTAAAATTTTGATGAGGCCAAGTGTAAGATATCCATAAAAGTGATGATGATACAACTAGATGTTCAATATACACACAGTTAAGATTATATTAAAGATAAGGATGCAAAAACCATACAATCTATGACTTTCCCTCCTTAGCCTCCACTAACAACCATAAAGATTGTTATTATGCCCATTATGACTATGAATTCCCCCAATGTTCCCAATCAAGTTGAGGCTACATGGACCACTCCTCCATATCAACCATCTACCTATTCTACTTCTCAACCCCTCCCAACCATGGGTTAGGCATCATAAAAACCCAATCCCTCTATGACATCTGGGTTCCATCACTTATCCTACAAATATTTTCCTTTTGCACCCCCCAATCATACCATCTTTTCATTCCCCCTTCTTATGTTATAGTTCCTTGCCACCACTACCTTCACTATTATCTCCACTATGCCCCCACCCACCACTGAATAATCTCTTGATGATTCTAATATTTACTTGGCTAAGCAATTGGAGGGTGCTTCCACTTTTTAGGAGTCTATTAAGTAGATTGTTATTTATTTATAGAATAGGGTGACCCAATTACATCAAGATAACTCTAACCTATAGAGTGTGATTAACACCCCTACTAATTTTATTAAAGACTCCTACCACACCCTTTACTCCCAAGTCATGGGCCTTAGTTTTATGTCAGATCACATTAAAGTTAAAATTATAGTGGCATAGCTTACATAGGATTAGGTAAACATCTATTAGGTTAACCATTTAGAATTTTAAGGTTAGGCTATCAAGGAGGAGTTGAATAAGTTATGTGAGATACTAGATATTTATCAATCTAATCTCATTACTATGATCAATAAAGACACATCTATGACCCATGGGTTGATTCAATGGAAATCCCAAGTTGATGTGGTATGGAGTCGTGCACTCTTTGAATTCACCACTATGAGTTCTTCTAAATCCATAATGTATGATCCCTCTATTACTTTTGCTAGGTTTCCATCTACATTACAAGCATCCTTGCAATCTCAAGACACATTTATGACCTAGTTGTAGGCTTGGTAAACTTAAATTCTATGTAATAACCTTTTTAGGATCTAAACATAGTGCCACATTAAGAAACTAACCCATCTACATGTAGATATTTATAGGAAAATTAATACTACTAAATCCACTCTCTTTTCTACTACAAATAGTGATATTTTGTAACTATTTTACACTCAAATTCATTTGTGGGTAATTTTGTGAAATATTTAGGAGTATTTGATTTATTATAATAATTATAAAATGGACATAGGTAAATTTTATACTACCATTGCTCTGCTCTTTGATGACCCTACCATTATTCCTATCAATTGACTCTAGTAGTAGCTACACTAGATAAATACCATTGCTTTTAGTTCTTCATAGAGTGATTCATCCATTTAATAACCACCAAATTCATCTATTTCTCTATTTATTCCTCCTCCATATATATAACTTTTTTGTAGTGCTAATTTTGACATTTTTCTCCTTAGGTTTGTGTTTTGTAGGACCACAAGAACCCATAGGGCTACATTGGTTGAAGACCCATAAGGGAAACCCTCTATTTTCACTAGTCTATTGAAAGCTTAAAAGGGTGGTATATTGGATTTATACCTATTTTAAAACCCATGAGAGAAGATAAGTAGTATGTAATGGGTGAAAATTGGTAAAATGGCCCCTTGAGTGATCTAAATTTTATGTGTGTTCTACCTACTTTTTGTTCTATGGGCTCCTAGTTATTTGCAATATTTTGTTAGGATGAGACAAAATTTTAAGTATAGGAAAGTGTTATCCAAGGAATTTGTACACTAAATACTCACATATATGAAATTTCCATGTGGACAGGGGTCATGGTTTCTTTTTGGTTAGGTTTATTTTAAAAGATTGTTATGAAGATACTATATTTTCACCTAAGATCAAGTACATGGAATATTTACCAATAGAATATAGGTTGAAATACTTGGATTCTAAGAATAGATATATTGGTTATAATAATATAGTTTTAAAGATTATATATTCTTGTGAATTATAGTAGAATGGATTAGATAGTGTTGGGTAATATTGTATACAAGCTTTTTGAGTAAAGTTGAGATATCTAGAGTGAATGTGTAAATGAGTGATTTATAATATGAATATTGTAAATGGATTTATCAATTTATGGTTAATATAATAGCTATTCACTTCTAATGTGAAATATATCTTTTGGGTACTAATATGTGTTACAAGTATATGTCTTACAAAAAGGGTTTTGTCTTCTATTTTATATTATTTGCTCATTCTAAAGTTAGGTGATATTTCACAATAACACTATGAAATGATAATATTCATTTTTATATGTGTATAAATTACTTCCAAATTGTTATAAATATTATTATGTTAATGAATAAAAAAGGTCTTTTCTCTATAAGTCTACAACTATGTTATCAGACCTAAGTTTTACTATTAAATATTTATCTAAGTATATAGTCATAGGATTCGTCAGGATTGTGTAAACCTCTATGATCCTAGGATAGAATATGAATATAGAGTAATGATTTTCCTTTCTCTCAAGATATTTCTCAAATTTTAAGATTTATCCTTATAATTAGCATGTTGTAGTGAACCCATGACCCCTGCTAACATACTCCTGGTGATGATATTTAATGTTCACCCAATTTTTATCCTTGAGGAGTTGAAGATAGTTTCTAACTTTTACTTTGGGGTGCCATTCATTGAATTGGGCCACCTTTAAATTTTAATTGGATTGGAACATTATCACGAGGTTGAAATGTTCCCTCCCCACAAAATGAAGTTGTTTGATGCTTAATGGGGGTTTATTTATAGTTAGCCTAATGATTGAGGCCAAGATCCCCATATATACTTATGTATAATTGGTGTGAAATATCTTGTATATCTACCATTTTTGGGATGTGGTGTGGTAAAAATAAAGGTGGTTCCCTTGTTCCTTCAGTTCTTATTATGGTACAATCTATATAGTACCAATAGTTCCTCATCTTTGCTATGCTTATTCTCAAATTATCATATATTTTGGGCATCTAAGTGCCATAAATGGATTTGTAAAATTGAGGATTAATTTACTCACAAATACTTGTAATCTCATTCCTAAATATATAGAAAATAAGATAGAATAGTCCTCATAGATTATAGTATCCACGTATTCTATAAACTATTTCCATAATTCTCCAAAAGATTTCTAGACCTTTCGAATGATTGAGTCCAATAAATATGACATCATATAAAAATCCTATCATTTTATTTTTTTCATGTTTGAACATCTTTGCCTTCAATTTAACAATAATAATCTCTCCTAGGTAAATAATTTTATTAGAAGCTAGGAGAATGTCTATCAATGGGAACCATTCCACTTGTACATAAGTAATGATAGAAAAACCATACAATCTATTTAGAAGGGCTATGGCCATTACAATACTAGAATTGAATTTGATGATACTTTTTGAGGAAATGCCTCCCTTGGGGTTAAATATTTAGGTTTTCACTAGCCACTAATTTAATTTTCCCTGTACATTATTGTGCTCAATCCATACATTTGTTTAGAATTAGTTATAATAAACCTTAGGACTTGGAATCCTAAGGTACCTCTCAAATACCCTTTTGGAAACATATGAAAATGCATTTTTTTAATTTAATAAGATATAAATAATCTCCAACAAAATTATCATTGAATAAAAAATCATGAAGCAAATTGATACAGGTCATTACATCTAGTTTCATAGTTAATTGATGGAGACCAATAGTTTTGGTTGACACCAATTCATCAATGTATTGATTATCCTGATGGGATAGATGATCTTGTGAAGATTATGCTTTTATTTACTCTACTACCTTCTAGATGGTTTAATAAAATGAAATTATGAAATCCAGGGCACTTTTATCTAATATAGTATTTGTGTATTTGGTGTTTCCACCAATGGAGTATGCAGAAGGATCTTGGATGTGCGGTTGTATTAGAAATGCAATTAGGGTCTATGTATTTCCTTTTTAATTTATATGAACACTCTTAAAATTTGTTGAAAAATGCTTGAGAGTTTAGGATTATAATATTTACTTAATGGTGAAGTCAATTTTATTTACTTAAATTTCACATATTGTAATGAAATTACTTACATATTTTCATAGAATGATTTTATATTGCACATAATAAGAAAATATGAGAGATTACATATTGATAATTAAGAGCAGAATAGAATACTGGATAATATAACAAAGCCAATTCGAGGGGGGAAATATCCACAATAATACACTAATAGTAGAATAATTCACATGATGATTAAATAATAACCACTACCTCCTATATATAGTCTACTTAGCCAAGGTTATTCCATAGACTGACCTATCTAGGGACATAGAGAAATGTAACAAGCAAATAAAAGAGTTATGTAAGCCATAAGTCAACCACACATATCCCTAGACACACAAATGGTTAAGGGCATAAAAAACCCTTCCCCTTCAAAACAACATTGTCTTCAATGTTATGGCAAATATAGATGTTGCTGCACAAATGCTTCATCCTCCCAAGTGGCATATTCACATGGCATATCCTTCCTTTCGATTAGGTAATCTCTAATTGCTCAAGAACATAGTTTCTTGGTGCATTGTTGAAGGATCACCTCAGGATTAAGAATAACTTTACCTTCCTCATCTAATTTTGGTAATTCTATTTGAATGGTAACTCTTTGTCCAATGACTTTCTTTAGGCATGATAGATGAAATACTAGATGTATGCAAATGGATGAAGGAAAATCTAACTTGTAGGCCACACTACCAATTTTTTTCAAGATCTAATAAGGCCCATAATACTTAGGGGACAACTTGATATCCTTTTTTTTTACTTCAATAACATCTATTTGTATGGTTGTAAGTAAATAAAGACCCAATCACCAATGTCAAAATGTCTCTCACTTCTATGCTATTCTACTTGTTGCATCATGTGATTTTGGGCCATAGCTAAATTTTCATGCAAACTTACAAGGACCTCTTGTTGATGGTGAATATGTTCTTCAATTGTATGAACCTTAGGATGGACCTTCAAGGTTGAAGTGATGGATGGAGGGTGGTATCCCTATAGTTCCACGAAAGTAGACATTTTGGAAGAACTATGAATAGAAGTATTATACCACCATTCAACAAGTGGTAGCCAATGAACCCATTTATCCTATTTATCAAAAACAAAACAATGGAGATATCCTTCTAGACATTTATTGACTACCTTAGTTTGTCCATCAGATTGAGGATTATAGGATGAACTATGAGCCAATTGAGTGCCTAAAAATGTAAATAACTTAGACCAAAAATTACTACTAAAAGTGGGATATCTATCACTGATAATGATCTTAGGAGTCCCATGTAGTTTCTAAACTATATTGAGAAAAGTGGAAGCTACTGTACTAGCAACAAATGGCTAGGCTAATGAACAAAAATGAGCATACTTATTGAGATGATCTACAATAACCATGATAATAATTTGACCATCAGATATTGGTAATCCTATAATGAAATCCATAGAGACCTCTTCCCAATGCTGGATAGGGATAGATAAAGGCTATAAAAGACCTAGAGTTTTAATGGTTTCATCTTTGTTTTGTTGATAGATCATAAATTTAGCCACATATTTCTAGACATCTCCCTTGAGACCTTCCCAAAAAAAACTTGCTTGATCCTGTGATAGGTTTTCAAAAAACTTTAATGACCCACAATTGGAGTTGCATGAAGTTCTTGAAGGATTTTTTGTTTAAGAAGAGAATTCTTACATAGGTACAATCTATTTTTGTACCATAATGCATTACCTTTCCATGTGAATTTTTCAAATCCATCTAAACCTTGATAAAGATTTTGAATAAAATCATGAGCAGTACTATCATGTTCCCATTTTGATCATGCTTTCTATAACCAATCTACTTGTAAAAAGGTTATGGCACATATCAATGCCTCAATTGATTCATCTTTTTTGGATAGTGCATCTGCCACCACATTATCCTTACCTTTTTTGTAGACTATTTCAAAATCATAGCCTAGCATCTTAGTTACACATTTCTATTGTTCTTCAGATGACAACCTTTATTTTAAAAAATATTTAATACTATCATGATTAGTTTTTACCTAAAAGTGATGACCCATCAAATAAGGTCTCCATTATGTGACTACATGCAAAATGGCCATCATTTCCTTCTCATAGATGGGCTTGTGATGATTTTTATCCTTGAGTTGATGACTTTAAAATTCTAGTGGTCTACCTTCTTTCATGAGTATAACACCCATACCATTCCTAGATGCATTGCATTCAACTACAAATGTCTTAAAAAAAATGAGTGGCGAATACTGGAGTAGTGCACATAACCAATTTCAATTATTCAAATGCCTAGGGAGCTGCATCAGTCCAATAAAAGGAGTCTTTATTTAACAAAGAGGTAAGTGGGGATGCAATACTACCATAATTTTTGATAAATTTGTGGTAATAACTAGTAAGTCCCAAAAATATCCAAAGTTACTTGACTATCTTAGGAATTGGCCAATCCACCATTACTTGCATTTTTTTAGGATCCACTTCCACTCCTTCATAAGACACCAAATGACCCAAATATTAAACCTCACTAGCCATAAAATTACTTTTGGAAGGTTTGGCATACAATTGATTTTGCTCTAAAATGGAGAGTACCTATTTCACATGTTGCAAATGGTTTAACCAATTTTTAATATAAATGAGGATATCATAAAAGAATACCAAAACAAATTTCCTCAAAAATGTCTTAAAATAATATTCATCAAACTTTGAAAAGTAGATGGTGTATTTGTTAGGTCAAAAGGCATAAACAAAAACTCATAATGGCCCTCATAAGTCTTGAAAGTAGTTTTGGGTATGTCTTCATCATGGATCTTGATTTGATGATACCCAAAATGTAGATCTAACTTGGTAAAATAAATATCACCATTATATTCATCTAGCAAATAATCAATGATAGGAATTGGAAACTTATCTTTGATAGTGTACTTGTTGAGTTATCTATAGTTAGGGCACATCATCCAAGTGTCATATTTCTTTCTCACCATGACAATTGGTGAGGAGTATTCACTTTGGCTATGCTGAATGATTCCTACATCCAACATCTCTTGTACCATCTCTTCAATTTAACTTTTTTTGGGCATAGGGATACCTGTATGGCCTGATATTAGGTGGTGTACTACCAAGAATAAGTGTGATAGCATGATCATGCTTATGGCTGGGTAGAATTCCTTTTGGCATGTCTCCAAATATAATGGAATGATTATCAATTATTTGTTTTAGATCAAGAAGTGGAAATTGTTGAGTTGGTTGTACTTCCATACAAAACAAGCGAGCTATAAATCCCTCATCACCCTTATGGATAATATTTGTCATTTGATGGGAGATATAAATTTAGAGAGATTTAGACTTTAATCTTCTTAGCTCAAATGTCCTTTTTTCATAATGAAAACACATGAATAATTCTTGTAATTTCATCTCAATAGTGCCCAAAGTGGTGAGCCACTGGACTCCCAGAACAATATCAGCTCCCCCCATCATAATAAAAAACATATGAATAAGTAGTCTCCCATGGACAAGTTAATACTATGACATTTTCTTGAACAATTGATAGTAGCACCATCTACAATCATAACCTAACATTCTAGAGCTAGATAAATGAAATAATTCAAATGAGCATCCAACTTACTATGGATGAAGTTGTGTGTGCTCCCAGAATCAATCAAGAAAGTGACCTTCTATTTCTTAAGGAAACCCATCACCTTAAGAGTTTGGGGAGTACTAATACTTGATAGGGCATGTCATGAAATAGTAGGTTAAGAGTCTTTAGATTCCTCCTTAGGAACTCTACCTTTGCATCATGTAATTCTTCATCATCTTCATCATCATTAGCACCTTTAATGTAAAATATCTTCTTTTTAGCACAATGATGGTCTTTACTCCATTTGTTGTCACAACCATAACACAACCATTTGGCTCACTTCTCCTTAGTTTGTCATTGTGTTAATATGGTGGGCTATGGAAATGATGGTGTTGTAAAGTTGTGATCATGACCAATAGTGGAAGTTTTCATTTTGACCATCTCTTTTTCTTCTATCACACATGCCTTATGGATAACTTTTGATATATATGTTGAGCTAAAAATTCAAACCTTGTATTGGATGCTATCTTTGAGGACACCCAAAAATAGATCTATCAAAATTTTCTCAATGATATTTTCTACTCATAAATAGAGATTCTAAAATTGATGAATATAATCCTTAATAGGTCATATTTGTCACAACTTGGCTAATTGGCTAAAATAGTTCTCACAGACATTATTCTGATAATAAACTATTAACTCCTTAATAAAAATAGTCCATGTAATATGAACACCATTCTTTTTATTTTGAGCACATAACTAGTGATACCAAATGAATTGCTCATGTTCCATATACAAAGATGCCACCATCACCCTCTGAGAACTAGGGGTTTGATGCAACTTAAATAAACTATTAATTTGGTTAATCCAAGTGAGAGGATCCTTACCATCAAACTTACACATGTCCAATTCTAGAAACATTTGTTTCATACCAACATGGGTATTATTAAGAGGAGGATTTGAATGTTAAAGTGGAGGGTTATTAGGATTAAAACTAAGATATGAGGGTAGCCAATTGCATAGTGATATGCTGCAATTCACTATGAACTACATTAATCTCTCCATGCATCACTAAAACACCAGCTTGGACTAAAATAAATTCATCATGCCTTACCAAGTTTTTTATATCCTCTTGGAGTTGATAAATCATCAGATCTAAGGTTTAAGATTCCATGTCATTAGTAAGAGTATTAGGAGTTTCTAGTGCCCTTTTTCTTCTACAAGTTGAAGGACCTACCATAAACAAACCCTAGGAGGGTTTTGACCCCCCCCCGCCCCCCAAAAAAAAAATAGTGTACCAAGAAATGGTACCATTGCAATCACCTTGTCATGATGAATCCAATGATTACCTTTCCACACTAGAGTAGAATTTTTTGTACCAAAAAAATTTACTAATATAATACACCATTGTGATCATCTCACTAAGATGAATCCAATGACTACAAGTGTTCAAGTAGAAAAAAATTCTAGATTTTTTTTTTAAATATTTTTTTTCAAAAAAGCATTTCAAGCAATACTACACTGATGGAAAAAATTAATTCTTCCTAGATTGTAAGTTATGTTTTTTTCAGTTTCACTACTCCTAGAAGCCACACCTCACCAGATCCAAAAATAATGCCATAGGAAACCTGTCCAAATCCAAGCTCTGATACCACTTGTAATGAAATTACTTATATATTTGCATAGAATGATTTTATATTGTGTAGAATAAGAAAATATGAGATATTACACAGTGATTATTGATAACATAATAGAATACTAGATGATATAGTAAAACCACTTTGAAGGGGCAACCTCCACAACAATTCACTAATAGCAGAATACATCACATGATGATTAAAGACTAACCACTACCTCCTATATATAGTCTACTTATCCAAGGTTATTCCATAGGATGACCTTAAGAACATAGAAAAATGTAAAAGTAAATAAAAGATGTATATAAGCCACAAGTTATCCACACATATCCCTAGGCACACCAATGGTTAAGAGAATAACACATATATTATCAAATCCTATGCCTTGAATGCATAATTCATGTAAAATAAATGCAAATAATGACCTTTTTATATTATTCCCATTTGGATTTAAACTTGCTAGTTAGCTTTACATGTTTTGGTTTTCCAAATGAAAACTTTCCATGAATTCATGCATGCCCAATCATCCCATTTAGGATAGGTGTTAATCTCTCACTTTCTAGCCTTTAACCTAGTTGTTGAACTCATTTATGTGTTATCTAGCCACACATCTCATTAATCATGATGATTTTATTTTTATATTAACTCATGATCTTGCTTTATATAGTCCAAGGTTTTGAGTTAATGTTATTGAGCCAAATGAAGTGGTCTTGGGGCTATGGTAACTTAGAGACTCTAGACCATGATTATTTGAGCTCTGAACTATGTATATCCTATAAGAGGGCTTTGAATATTAGTATTTGACACATGGCATCATCTTAGAGTTATAGTGACTTAGAGGCTCATGACCTTAGAACCTTTGGCTCATTAACTTGATATTCCCCTTTGAATCTTAGAGCCAATACAATTGTGCCAACTCTCAAAACCTTAGATCTAAAAATCTCAAAGAAATTAGATTAAGAGACCACAAGGCCACTAGGATTTAATTTAAACCTTTAGGTTCTAGGTTTATAGAATTATTTCACATGGTGGTTTCTTGGGGCCTTGGTAGCATGGAAGACTTAGAATATTGGTAAAGATAACTTCATCTCAGGTAACATGGTCTTTCCATGTAGACATCTTGATGTAACTCAACTATTGATAAGGTACATAACTTTTTTTAAACTATCATGTATTTTGAGTAACATGATCTTAATAAAAAAATTTAAGGATGAAGGGTTCTAAGTAACTTGATTGTACTAATTGTCTCAAAATTAGAGCTCATAAAGTTTATGGAATCTAGATATTATTAATTTGTAAGTATTTTGAAAATAGTATTATGAACATAATAAAATAAGATAAATAATAGGGAATGATTTATTAGCTCAATTAGTCCAAAATAATAAATTAAATTTCCAAGGAATATTATGAAATTCTAAGGATTAAAATGAATCATAGATGATGAATAAGTTTTGATTTTCATAATTTTAAATCTTGTAAATCTAGACATTTAAATACAAACTTAGCCTTTTGTATATTAAAATCAATATCAATGATATATAAGGTTTATGTGACCTTCAATAAGGATATTAAAATAATAGTGTGTCCCTGTTTGATTTCAAAAACTGGGGGGTGTGTGTTAGGGCATAACAAATTTACTATAGGTACAATGGAAACATTAGGGGAAGTGCATGCATCTACACTACTTTCCCTAATAGTTTGATAATCATATTAATATTATTCTTCATAACCATCATGATATTAATAATAATAATCATTTTTATATAGATAATCATGTTCATTATTAATATCTAACACACAATAATGGTAATTTATCCATTATTTATTGTAATTACAAGGAATTCCTATGAATGCATCAACCAGATAAGGGGAAAGATATTATTAATATCCATTTTAAATTTTCCAAAATTTAAAATGATAAAAATAAGATAAATTTAAACTAATGATAACACATAATTCATGGATGTGTGATCATTTAATTCAACTCATGTTTTCACCTTATCTTATTCAAAAACCCTAGCAAAGTCCTGGACATAAACTAAATGGAGATAAAATATAAATGGGTAGGAGGGATGGGGAAATGGGGAAGTGGGAATATCTGAGATGGTATAAAACCCCTTTTAACAAAGCACTATCTACATAACGCAAAACTAGGGACCTCAGGTCAATGTAGTTCTCCCTCTATGATGTGTGATTGGAATAATATATAGATGCAAATCTAAAATTTTCTTTCAACTATGCCATATTTTGGTCCAAGCATATAGTCTAGAGGTAATAGTATGAAGTTTAGATAAATTATAGGTGATTATCTTATTGTATTAATATTTATATTTTTTATGATAGTGATAACATAGATACGTTCTACTTGTAAATTCCTTAGGGAGAAATCAAAATATAAGGCTCTTAATTTTGAATTTTGAAAACATATTGACACATCATCTGACTTAAATAAATTTAAAATAGTAATAAAAGGAGACATAAAATAAACATTAATTGGAAAATTATCTAAAATGTGTTATAGATAGGACTACCCCTTTTAGACAACCTAACAAAGTGTGGTAGTACAAATAAGGTGGCCTTACTTGAAAATAAGAAGACATTTAGATGAATGAGAAAGAAGACCAATGATCTCTATGGCATAGATAAATAATGGCATGGAAGAGTAAAACATCATAAAATATAGTGAAACATCAGTGTGAAATAATGTTAGAAGAGAAATAGGAATACAAATAATACATGATAATGGGATCTTAATTTAGTATCATAATCCTCTAAATAAAAAGTCACAAAATACATAGTACCTATGTTTTCTAGACCAAATTTAGGGACATATAAATTCTAGACTTAATTACTCTTGATTAATCAATGATTCAATGTAATGAACCATCTCTCTAATTACTTTATCAAGGGGGAATATTTTTTCCAACATCTCATCTTGAGATACAAGATCAGAGCTGGGATAGTTAGATAAATTAGTATGGTCATGGTTTTATTGATTGCTAATGACCTATAAATATCATTATCACTTGAGGGATTGTTCATTTCCTTAGCTTGGAAATGACTAAGACTAAAATCATCCTTTGTTTGTTCTTCACAAGATGAGCTTTCTCCATAGGCAACATAATATCACATACATGTAGGTGTAATCTTTCCTTACTATTTTAAATTTTGATCTCAATTCCATAATTTTAAATTTCATGTATGGACATTGATTACTGTATATATTATTATAAATTTTACTACTAAGTGTCTTACACAATCAAAGTTTCAATTTAAAGACAACTATGTCATACACACTTAGGTATATTTTTATCTTTTACTCTATCAATTTTGTTACAATAATGAAGGGAGGGGTAATGTCAACATAAAGTAAAAATAAAAATTTAATACATTTATATGTATTTTTTCACATATATATTATTGACAATGAATGCAGTATATATTAGTGCATTTATTTGGGTCCTCTCTTTTTACTTAAGACTTTAGTGTGGTCAATTTTCCACTTATTTTTTATATTTTAAAATTTTTCACAAGGATATCCAATTCATTTATTTTATATTTTATAATGTTTTTTGGATGATTTCATTATTTTTAATAGATTTAGGCTCATAGAGTTATTCATGAAATGTAAACTCATTTAGGAATAACTTGTAGATTTATTTCATGTCATGTTTCATTAGGGTCATTCTTTATGTTTTTTGGGTCTTATTGAGTCATACTTATCGCTTCAATAGGTCTCCTAAATTGAAATAAAAACCTATATAAATTAAAACTCTCTCTAAGGCATTAAGGATGGTAATTTAAATAGTAAAAATATACAAAGACTTCATTTTACATCTATATGCCAAAGTTAAAAAGGATAAATCAATATTTGCATGCTTGTGTCAAGGGTAGAATATGATAAGGAGAATTTATACTTGCATCCACAATTTTACACATACACATTAGTGGGAGAATTACATTCAAATTTGATACCTATTTGGAGTATGTGTAATGTAGTGTAACTCCTATTTAGTCAATGGGAATTGACCAAGGTTAGTCCAATTGAAACCATTTTTATTTCCACCTCCTACTTGATATTGATTTTTTTTGTGTAGGAGAAAGGGTTTTAGATTTCATGTATCTCCACATGATATTTTAGCTATGGAAGTATCTCAATAGACATAGTTAGCATAAGTGTATATGGTGAAACTATCACATTTATATCATAGTCAATGTGTACGAGTCTATATTCATGAACATGGCTACCCTACACTGCTATACAAGGAGCATAGACCATTCAAAAATATACACATATCCTAACTCTATAATTGAGATATCATAGTCTTTCCTTATCCTAATTTTCACTATAAGAAGTTAGTTATAATCAACTAGACATTAAAAAGAATTAAGCATCTTGTATTTTATTTTACTTAATAGTTTTATCATATGCCACTTTTCAATTTTATTTTTAGTCAATTATTATTTACATCCATATTTATGCTTAGATGTCATACATTACAATATGAATAGATATATCAATTTTTATGCATGTTAAGCAAAATCCTTTTTTATAATAAAGAATAAGGTAAAACACATACACAATTTGATGGACATATACATTACTATGATGGATTACTATACACATGTTCAAATAATTATAAATGATTATATCTTTATGCATGACATGATATAATTAAATTTTATTTTGACATGATTAACTTACAGGGCACATCCTTCATCTCAGAAATGGGATATTATAATGGGATTTTCATAAAGATATAAGAATTCATGAAAATTAAATCATATTTTGGGATCAGAGTATAGATTTTAGAGATTAAAAATTTTTTAGATATCAATTGAGTTTAATTATGTTAAAAATATTTTCACATTAGTACAAATTATGGGATCATATTATGATGTAGGGTCATCACTACCCCCTTTGTAAATACAAGTCTAAATTCATGTTTAGAGTATTGGTAGGTTGTCATGGTCTTTAGAATCCAAATCCCTATGAGTTTATAATCTTATATAATGGAGTGTCAAGTTATAAATTAGTTTTATTCAGAATGTGTCAACACACACTACTTAACTCATAGGTTAATCATGTGGTAAATTTGAGTTTGTTAGTGGTTAATTAGGAAGTTACAAATTAGTTATAGATTGTTTTGGCTTAAATAGTGGTTTTGGTTTTGAAATAAGAGTTCATTTGAAATAGATAGTGTCAAAGGATAGATGGTAGAGGAGTGTTGACAAGAGAAAGAAGAAAACTCTATCATATGTATCTTGTTTGGTAAGTATTCTCAAGAAATGAATGTATAAAGCATTTTTGTTAACAAGAAGGTTTTTTATTATTTTTCTTAAGACATTGTCTTAAAGATCAATGTGTTATAATGTGAATGTGAAATCAACCCTTCAAAATATTTGAAATAATCCTAAGATATTTAATCAGATGTTCATTACCTATTGTAATTTATGATTCAAAAATTTTGAAACTAAATTCTATAGTGGATGTGTAGCATATATATATATATATATATATATATATATATATATATATATATATATATATAAAATCAATTTTGATAGATTAGTCTATAGGAGTGAGAGAATAGTGTAAATGGAGGTGAGACACTATTATGATTTTTAAGTCTGATTTGTTTCTGTGGGGTTGTAATATGCTTATTAAAAGTGTTTGGTGTGATTAATTAATTTGATTCACATCATTTTTCAAGACATTCTATAAATTCATGGTTCTATGAATCTAAGATGAGGTAGGACATATATCAACTAAAGATTGAGTCTTAAATATGTTAAAATATTATGGAAAATGTATAACATCCTAAGTGTTAATGTGTTATCAAGTGACTGCGTTTGAGTTTAGCATACTGAATATAAGTTGAGATTCATGTTGTATTACTGTGCTTGTTTACATTATGTATTTCCTTAGAGATTGAATGGATATTTATTGAACAATAAAACTATGTAAAGATCCTTCATCCCTCAAAAAAGTAAGGGAAGGAAAGATTGAGATCCAATGTGCATAAGGAACCATGGTAACAAAAGTGTCATCAACATTTTGTTAAGAGTGAGAGATTTTATGGAATAAAGAAACCTGTAGGTTGTTATTTTGCACACTCAAACCAAAAGTGAATATAAATAACTAATAGGTAGAGTTTTCAAATGGGATATATTAATTAGAGGAGGCTTATAATATTGGATAACAATCAATTGTTATTCCATCATCCTATATATATAATTAATGAATATCCTATGGTTAAAGTGGATAGATTCATCTAAATGGTAAATAAACATTTGTAGAAGGTAAATAGGAATATAATAGACCCTAAAAATTCATTTTTAATGATTCAAAAACTAATGTAATTAAATATAAAGCAAAAAAACCCTTCTTAGGTTAGGTATATAGTCAATAAGTTTGCTTTACATGTTAGTATTGATAAGGATTTGTGAATATATTCAAACATAAACCTAACATGATTCTTTGACTGTGATAATTTTATTTAATGAAGAATGGTATGAAAGGATTATATTTTAAGGGGTAAGTATATGGGTGAGTCTCTTTTATATTCATTTATTATACTATGTATTTCAAGAGTTTTTAAATTTCATTTCACAAATAAGATGGTAAATCCCTATATAGACTCAACATACATAGGTGGTAATGGATAGATATAGAAAGAATCTAGAAAATGCATATAATGAGACAAAATTTGTAAGTTAAAATTGGAAAATTAATGAGTTTAGGATTTTTTATGGTTTGGCAAAGGTGAAATAAGGTTATTATTCATTACTGTTAAAGTATATATATTTGAGAAAGGAATGATTTGATATTGTGTGAAGTTGTGTACATTGAATGAGGGGTTCTACAAGGATGAATGAAGATAATTAAGGTTTTAATATCTATAAATTAGTCTATAGACATCAATATTCATTAAATACATGTTTTAAGAATAACTCATTGTTAATAAAATGAATAGTGATTCATTACACAAGACAAAGATTGAGATAGGTTGAGATTATTTACTGTTGATGATTTAAAATTGTGCTTGTTCTAAACACCAACAATGGGAAGTTTCAAGATGTGGGACTCAAGACTTGAAAATACCTCCAAATTTTTGAGAAGCCGGTTCTTCTTTATATCAAGTGTATACTGGGAAAAGGGACAAGAATTTTAACAGAAACACAAATGCAAGAAAGAAAATATAACTATGGTGATGCACCTAAATGTAATTTGATCTTAATCCTGAGCACAATGAGACTATATGTAAGATTCATTTAAATTTAATAGAAAACAAGTGCATGATCAATGTAAAAGATGGAAACAATAGAAATAGAGGCTCACAACATAGACTACTTTTGCAGTGATATAGAAAATGTCAACAAAGGCACAGGGTTCAATCTTCTTATTTAAAATTTTTAGTCACATAAGAGGCATAAAAACATGCACAATTATATAAACTTTTCAACTCAATAAAATGAGACAAAGGCAAATGACATTCCTAATCACAGCTCTAGAAAGTCTAAACTCTTAACAACATAGCCTAGACTACTTTTGCAATGACATAGAAAATATCAACAAAGGCATAGGATTCAATCTTCTCATTAATTCTCTAGTCACATAAGAGGCACAAAAACATGCATAGTTACATAACCCTTCCAACTTAAGAAGATAGAACAAAATCATATGATATTCCTAGTCACAACTCTAAAAAGTCTAAACTCTTAACAATAATTCTCTCAAAAAATTCTCTCTCGTATCTCTGATCCCCCCTTTCTTTTCTGGTGATCTTTGCACCCTTATTTATAGCCTTGGATTAAATCTATATTATTTGTTTGTTCCCAATCTAATGGCCCAACTAAAATCTAACTGAAATGAAAGTGTTTAACAAAAGATATTTTATAGATTTTGAAATGCTTTGTCTTCTGGCAGTTCCTTGGCTAAAACAGATTGCAGGATGCTCCCTTCTCTTAAACACTAGGTAAAACTTAGCCAATTTCTTGAAAACCTTCTTATTAATTTAGGAGACACTAGAGGATGACACTTGGCATGTTCCATAGCACCTATTAAAGACACGTGGCACCTTCTACGTAACTTATACTCTTTTGTGTCTTTGCTCAGGAGTGTTCCACCTTTGACACTTGTCGCTATCTACTTCCTCAAAACTTCAATAGCTTGAAAGAAAATAAGACCCACAACATTTCTTAACTAAGTAACTTTAAAAGGGACACAGGGACATGTGTCAATTTGTGTTGCTTCATTAAAGGACACATGGAAATCTCCACTTAACTTATCTAGGGTTACGTGGTAGTCTCCACTTTTTTTAGCTACCTTTTTTAGAAACCTGCAAAAGATGACACATGGTAGTCTCCACTTTACTCTATTTATACCATAGAAGAAAACGGGTTTCACTTCATATTTACATGGTTAGTGACACCTGGCAGCTTTCACTTGCTTTAGAAACAAAACTTGGGACCCACCACAGTCTTTATTATATTAGTGATGCAAAATGAAAATAATTCATATCTCAACACATGGTGGCTTTTGTTCTCTTCTACTAGGATACATGGCATCTTCCATCACTTTTAGAAAATCAAAATTGAGACCTTTCATGATTTCCACTTGGCACTTTCCACTTGATCTTAATACTTAGCTTGTTAAAACATTTCACTAAAAAGAGATGAAATGTGGGTGCTGATAGGAAACTACAGATGCTGACACTTGGCACGTTCCACTGAGTCACTATGAGATATGTGACACATTCTGACCAACTCATATAAAATATGAAAGGTGTCTCAGATGATGACACTTGGCAGCTTTTGCTTGACTTCAACACTTAGAGAAAAATGAATTAAAAGGAAATTAGAGCCCATGCTCTATTTTAAAAACTTCACCATCTCAAACCAAATTATACAGGGACAGCAATCTGGATTATGCACTGCTGAAAATCAAAATGAAAGATAGAGTATTTTTTACTCTATAGTTATTGGTGACCCTAAGGACTTTTGAGCCTACTCGAAAAGAATCTACAACTCTCGCATGATTTGAAGTTGCTAGAAAACACAGTT
Source organism: Torreya grandis (assembly GCA_037957365.1). Classification (NCBI taxonomy): domain Eukaryota; kingdom Viridiplantae; phylum Streptophyta; class Pinopsida; order Cupressales; family Taxaceae; genus Torreya; species Torreya grandis. The sequence continues at coordinate 317,655 of JARHVA010008063.1, forward strand.
TTAACTAAAATGTTTGAAATAGATTCCACTTACAAGTATCTCTTCAGGTTCACCTTCCATCATTTTTAGCTCAAACAAATTTTGTTATTTACATGCCTAAATTTTGTAAGGGCCAGTCCATAATGCTTCAAACTTAGTGTGTTGACCTAGTTTGACAGCTCTTATATCCCATTTCAAAACAATTGACTCTGTTTCGAAATGAGGATTTAAAGTCTTTTTATCAAAATAGTCTTTAATTATTTTTTGATGCTTTATCAATGAATCATGTGTTGCATCCCTCTTTTCTTGAACTTATAGAAGTTCTACTAATCTGACTTGCATGGGGCCATTTTCTTTAATTTCAATCTATTTGATCAGCTGGAGAGCAAGAATCTCCAAGCTTAGGGGAATTACAGTAGGTTTCCCATATACCAATTCATATGGGGACATTTTGATCACTTGTTTAGGCATAATTCTATCAGCCTGTAGTGCTAAATTAAGTACTTTATGCCATTCCTTGTGATGATCAACCCCTATTCTTTTGATGAGTCTAATCAGGTTCTTATTAGTTGATTATGCCAAACCATTACTGTAAGGGTATTATTTAGAAGAAGTTTTCATATATATTCCATGCTTTAATACAAATTCAGATACTTTGGACCCTAAAAATACTTTAGCATTATCTAAAATTATGGTGCGAGGAGCCCCAAAATGAGTAGTGATACTCCCTAGAAAATCTAGGATCACATTTTTTGTTGCTTCCTTGAGTGGCACTGCCTCAGTCCATCTAGTGAAATAATCTGTGGCTATCAAGATCCATTTGTGACCCATACTAGATATTGGATTTATCATTCTAATGAAGTCAAGACCCCATTGAGCAAAAGGTTCATCCATAATTATAGGACTAAGACGCATTGTTGCATTCCTTCTCATTCCCACATAATATTGACAAGATTTACATTTTTTAACTAGCTGATAACAATTTGTAAATAAAGTAGGCTAGAAATAACCTGCTTCACTTATTATTATAGCTGTGGTCTTTGTAGAAAAATGTCCACTTGATACTCCATGATGCATTTCATGTAATATTTTCTTAGCCTCATCCTTTTCTACACATCTTAACAATTTTCCATCAAAATTTCTTCTGAAAAGAACCTGTTCAATTAAAATAAAATGAACTCCTTGCATCCTATAGTATCTTTTCTTATTTTGAGGGAGTTCTCTTGGGTAAATCCCATTTTTCATAAAATAAATCCTATTTGTAACCCAGGATTCTTGATCAACTTCTTGTATTCTAAATACAATTTCTTCTTATGTTCTTGAATTTATCTCTTCAGATATCATCTTTTCAAGCTCTTGAGTCATATATTAAGACAAACCCCTACCTCTAACTAATTTAGTGGGTTTGAATTCTACATCATATTCAAGGATCTTAGTTATCTACTTTGCTCTTTTTTCAGTAATTTCCCCCTCCATGATGTAGTCTCTGACACTTGGATGTGCTACAAGTATTAGAATTTTACTTCCTAATACTATATGCCTAAACTTTTTGAGAGATTTTACCATATCATATGCTTGTTTTTCCACAAAGTTATATCTAGTTTCATATTTCCTAAGAGTCCTTGAGAAAAATGATATTGGATGCTCTCCCTCCTGTTTGTCATCCTTCTATGTTAGAACAATAGAAATATTGAGCTCTCCTCCATATACATACATTACAAAAGGCTTAGAAAAATATGGGTTTCTAAGTACTAGAGCTGTTGAGATAGCTTTCTTGACCTCTTCAAAGGCTTGCCTTCCTTTCGTAGTCCACTTGAAAATTAGGTCTTTTTTCAGCAAAAGTGTCACTGGTCTTACTAAGCCTGCAAAGTCAGATATGAACTGACTGATGAAATTAATCTTTCCCAAGAAAGATTGAATTACTTTATTATTGACTGGAAGAGGTAAGTTCATTATAGCTACCACTCTTTCTGAGTCTATGGAAACTCCTTCTTTAGATACTATATATCCCAATAATTTGCCTTGAGGGACAACATAGAAACATTTCTTAGGATTCAAGGATATTCCAAATTCTTGACATTTTTTAAACATAGCTTCTAAATGATCAAAATGATCAGCAACATTCTTTGAAAAAATAGTAAGATCATCAAGATAAATCAGGATGATTTTATTTATCAGTTCCCCAAATGCAACATCCATAGCTCTCTAAAAAGTGGCTCCAACATTTGATAGGCCAAATGGCATCTTAGCATATGCAAATGTTCCCCATTTGGTAGTAAAAGTAGTCTTGTATTGGTCTTCTTTAGCCAACCAAATTTGATTGTATCTAGAGAAACCATCTAACAAAGAAAATCTCTCTGATCCAACCACAGTTTGTAGAATTTGTTCCATGGATGGCAAGGGATGATGATCCTTCAAAGATGGCTTATTTATGTCTCTGAAATCTACACAAAGTCTTATATCACCATTATTTTTCCTAACTGGTACCAAATTTGATACCTAGGTTGAGTGTTTGATTGGAAAAACTATTTTAGAATCTAAAAGTTTTTGCAACTCATCCACCATTAGAAGCTTAATCCTTGGATTCACTGGCCTCTATTTCTATCTGACAGGCTTAAATCTTTTAGTCAGTTCTATTGTGTGCTGAATGATGTCTTTATTATATCCATGAAGATCTTCATAGCTCCAGGCTATGACTCTATCATATTTTTTGCATAATTCAATTAGCCTTTCCTTTTCTTCTTGAGTTGGAGAATTTCCAACTTTTAAATTTTTTCCTTCACTCACCTCTATTTTAGAATAATCTGCTTTATTTTCTTGGAACCTTTTCTTCTCCAGGCTTACATCTTCTGGATCAAAAAGGCTTTCTAAAGTGATTAAACCTTTGGGAAGCTTATTATTCTTTAATTGTATAATTTGATCCCGATATGCCTCTTCAATCTTTGGTTGAAATTGATCGGCAAATTCCTTTGATTGTTGCAAGAATGAGAGTACTTGAAAATCATTCTCAAACACTTGTCAATTGTCATCATTATCCAAGATAGTTGGCTTTACTATAACCTTTATTGACTCACTGTTAACTAATAAGCCAGTTGCTGGATCAAACTGTGAAGCAATCTATGCCATCCTATGGCTTTAGAATTTTGAACCCTAGGAACTAGTTCAATATTAAAAGCTTCAAAATCTTCTATTAAGTCCCAAATTCTGTGCTTATAAGATTTCATCTTAACATTCTTTGCTATTGCCTTTTCTCTAATTTGCTTTACTACTAATTCTGAATCTCCTTTTACTATTAAATTCTTTATTCCCTTCTTCTTGGCTAATAGGAGCCCATGTACTAAAGATTCATACTTGGCATCAGTATTAGTGCAATCAAATTGAAAATGGATAGCTCTTAAAAATTTCTCACCATTTGGAGCAGTAAGACAAATTCCTACTCCAACACCATTTTTACTTCTAGCCCCATCAAAATTTAAAGTCCATATTTCTAAATCTTTTTCAGATTATTGAGTAGTTGGTGTTTCTTCCCTTAAAATGTTTAGGATTTCATGGTCCTCATAAAAAATAGCATAAGTTCCCAAACCAGTAGAATTATAAGTTTTAGAAGGGTCACTATGTGTCATAGCTAATAAATATTTATTTTATTTTTCCTGATTATGCTTAGTCCAGTCACCTATCTTAGTAAAATAGAAGGAATTCGGTTTAAATTTTCTTACCTCTGATGCATTTTTCACTAAGGCTATTGTCTGTAGATGAATTGTGTCTTTGAGCTTTCTTTTATCAGCGGGTCCTTCAGTATATTTGGGCATTGCTTGATTTTGAAGAGCTTCTTGTAATAGTGTCTTTTATTTAGGAATAGCTAATATGTCCCAAATTGATACTTGTGCTAGGGTCATCTTCAGTTGATCCACCACATTCATTGATCTAAAAGTTTGAATTTTTGGAAGATTAGGATATCTTGTCTTTATTTGAACTTGTTCAAGAACTTCTTGATTCTGCATTAGTTGAAGCATTTCTTATCTAACAGCTATGTGTTGATGACATTGAAATGAAGGATTCTCCATAACTTCATTGTTTACAACTTCAAGCTATTCTAGCATTCTTCTCTTTGATCTAGTATAGTAGTCTGATTGCACCACTGGTTTCTTGGAAATAGAACCTTCATTCAAAAATATTGATTCTTCATCTTCAACCCATGAGAACAAAACATGTTTTGGGGCTCTTTATACTTCTTGTTGCAAAGACATCCCTTGCATCTAAGCCATTAAGACTAAATTCTACATATCAAAAGACTGGTAAGCTTGATTGTCACTGGAACTTGCAAACTAATCATCCATTCTTCTTTGCTCTGCCACCTTCTGTTGTAGATTACCCATAGGACAATCTCTAGGTGTATGAGCATTATTGAAAGAGAAACACCAGGCATTAGTGTTATCCACATAGTTATTTTGCCCTGGAACAATCTCCCTATTTGAATTGGGAGGAATAGTCTATGAGGGTGTGGAGACTGCAACCAATTGGTTTGTTGGCTGATGGTTAGTTTATCTTAGAGGACCCTGATATTGGTTTGGTTGAGATGAAAATCTATTTCCTTGATAGCCTTGATATGGATGCTTAGGGAAAGTATTATACTATCTTTTTATATTGATTAGCTCATTAGAAAATGTCTTAGGATATTCTTGATATCATACAACTCAAATGACTGAGTGGGGACAATTTCTTTAGCAGATGGTTAAGGATAGGTGTACATAGACACAGGTGGGCTATAGATTTAGGGGCTTCTTGAGGTAATGGTAAGGAAATTTGTGGGAACATGGGCATGGGAAGCCTTAGGGTTAACTTTATAGCATCTATCAAATTATTCTTAGCTCTGACCACATAGTCATAAGCCTTAGGCAAAGTGTGTCCTCCAAGTGACTGAATCATAATAGATATATCTGAATTCAAAGCTTTAAGACAAAATACTATAGCCATACCTAGTAATGGTATAGCTGTAGCAGGGATTCTTTCCCAAGTCTTTTGAAATCTAGAATTGAAGTCAGTAATGGCTTCTTCTGGTACCCTTTGAATGGTAATTAATTATTGTAACAAAGAAGACTTATCACCCTTCTCTTCAAATCTTTTAAAGAAAAGATCTCTGAGCTGATCCCATGTAGATATGGTATTTGGGGTAAAAGACCGATACCATTCTAGAGCTTTCCCTTTAAAAGAAGCTACTAATAATCTTATGGCCACATTTTGTTGTGTGACAACATGTATAACACAAACATCTGATACATCCTAAAGATATTCCTCAAGTGTTTTAAAGTCTTGCCCACTAAATTTGGGTAGATATTTTAGGGCATTCACTGGGATAGGGTCCCAAGTGGTTGGTGGTATTGGAAGAATCAAGGGAATACTAGTGTTCTAGCTCGCATTTTTTCTTGGGGGTATAGGGGCTCCCATATTTGCTCTTGGTATTGGTATAAACTGGTTGACTCTTCTTCTTGGATTAGTTACCAAAGGTGGCAAAAGAATACCTAGATTTGTAGCAAATTGTGATCTAGTTACTGGTCCATAGCTATGACTCCTCGTAGCTCTCTGGTTCATACGATCTTGAAAGAAAATTCAAGATTGGTCCCACTAGACATGCTAAAAACTATTGATGATTTAAAATTGTGCTTGTTCTAAACACCAATAATGGGAAGTTTCAAGATGTGGGACTTGCAACTTGAAATTACCTCTAAATTTTTGATAAGTTAGTTCTTCTTTATATCAAGTGTATACTGGGAAAAGGGACATGAATTATAACAGAAACACAAATGCAAGAAAGAAAATCTAACTACGACAATGCACCTAAATGTAATTTGCCCTTAATCCTGAGCACAATGAGACTATATGTAAGACTCATATACATTTAAGAGAAAACAAGTGCATGATCAATGTAAAAGATGGAAACAATAGAAATAAAGGCTCACAACATAGACTACTTTTGCAGTGATATAGAAAATGACAACAAAGGCACAGGGTTCAATCTTCTTATTTAAATTTTCCAGTCACATAAGAAGCACAAAAACACGCACAATTATATAAACTTTTCAACTCAAGAAAATGAGACAAAGGCAAATGACAATCCTAATCATAGCTCTAGAAAGTCTAAACTCTTGACAACACAACCTAGACTACTTTTGCAATGACACAGAAAATATCAACAAAAGCATAGGATTCAATCTTCTCATTAATTCTCCAATCACATAAGAGGCACAAAAACACGCACAGTTACATAAACCTTCCAAATTAAGAAGATAAAACAAAAGCATATGATATTCCTAGTCATAGCTCTAGAAAGTCTAAACTCTTAACAATAATTCTCTTAAAAAATTCTCTCTGGTATCTCTAATCCCCCCTGCTTTTCTGGTGATCTCTGCACCCTTATTTATAGCCTTGGATTCACTCTAGATTGTCTATTTGTTCCCAATCTAATAGCCCAACTAAAATCTAACCAAACTGGAAGTGTCTAATAGAAGATATTTTATAGATTTTGAAATGCTGTCTTCTGGCAGTTCCTTGGCTGAAACAGATTACAGGATGCTCCCTTCTTTTAAATTCTAGGTAACACTTAACCAATTTTTTGAAAACCTTCTTATTACTCTAGGAGACACCAGAGGATGACACTTGGCGTGTTTTGCAGCACTTCTTGAAGACATGTGGCACTTTCTATGTAACTTATACTCTTTTGTGTCTTTACTTAGGAGTGTTCTGCCTTTGACACTTATCACAATCTACTTCCTCGAAACTTCAACAACTTAAAAGAAAATAAGACCCACAACATTTCTCACTTGAGTAACTTTAAAAAGGACATAGGGATAGGTGTCAATCTCCATTGCTTCATTAAAGGAAACATGGAAATCTCCACTTTACTTATCTGGGGTTACGTGGTAGTCTCCACTTTTTTTAGCTACCCATTTTAGAAACCTATGGAAGATGACACATGGCAGTCTCCACTTTACTCTATTTATACCATAAAAACAAACAGGTTTTATTTCATATGTACACAAACAATGATACTTGGTGGCTTCTACTTGCTTTAGAAATAAAACTTGGGACCCACCATAGTCTTTGTTATATCAGTGAAGCAAAATGAAAATAATTTAGATCTCGACACATGGTGGCTTCTGCTCTCTTCTGCTGGGATACATGGTGTCTTTCATCACTTTTAGAAAAGAAAAATTGAGACCTTCTTTGATTGCCACTTAGTGATTTTCACTTGATCCTAATACTTAGATTGTTAAAATGTTTTGCTAAAAAGAGATGAAACATAGGTGCTAATAGGAAACTGTAGATGCTAACACTTGGTGCATTTTACTGAGTCACTATGAGATACACAATACATTTTGACCAACTCATATAAAATATGAAAGGTGTCTCAGACGATGACACTTGGTAGCTTCTGCTTGACTTCAACACATAGAGAAAAATGAATTAAAAGGAAATTAGAGCCTGTGCTCTATTTTAAAAACTTCACCATCTCAAACCAAATTATGGGGGGACAACGATTTGGATTATGCACTGCTAAAAATCAGAATGAAATGTAGAGTATTTTTTACTCTACATTTACGTAACCATTGCATCATATTCCATGTTTATGCACTTATTTTATAAATAATTAAGTATATATTCATACAAACATGTGTTCAAATGCATGGTAATATGTACACAATTTATAGAAACATGAATTCTATCTTTTAAAATACATACATTTGAGATACATGTTCTCATATTCAGCCTATATATGTGAAATATTATAAATCAGTTGATATATATTTAGGGGACATGATAATGGTTCATGATCATATACACACTTTAAAATTAATGAGGAATAATACTATTTATTGAGCATGCATACTATGATAATTTATAATTATCAAATGATAAAAGAGGCATGATATTGATTCATACACATTTACACATTTGAAGTGACCAACATTATAGTTTATATGCAAACACTTTTTCAATTAACACTAAGTTGTGAACATCCTTGAATATATAACATTGTATACAATGGTTTATTCATGTTTTTATATGTAATTTATGTTTAGGTTAAAAAAAACTAAATTGTCATGGCAAAATTATAACAAAACCATCATGTTGTTATTATTAAATAGTAGATATGATTAGTTATTTGGGTTATTACATTGCATACTTCACCACACATTAATGAGGTTTGGGACATGATTTATTATTAACCCAAGGTATTTAATAATAACATAACATTGATATTTTATCACCCTTTATTTATCCATGGTTCAATAAGAGGAGACACTCTCTAAGTGCTTCCGTGAAAAGTACATTTCTTGAATGTTTCAATGAATAAGAATCATCTACAAAAATTTGGAAGTGTAACATAGTTTTCACTTTAATTTTAAAATTAAAATTTAAAATCTCAAATTTAAATTTAGGGATATTGAAAACTAAATTTTTTTTATAGGTTTTACTTTTGAGTGACTTGTACAATTAGAGATTCCTACCAAAGACAAAGTGTGTTTTACACACACGTATAAATTTTCCTTTTACTTTAGTGATTCCATTACTATAATAAAATAAAAGAATTTATAGATACTAAAATATGGTTTTATGTAATTTAAAATGGTTATTGACATACATTTATCATACATGACTTGCATGCACAAATATATTTTTAACCTACTATTAACTCACATATACATGTTACCTTATAACTTTGACCTTCTCTATTTAATGTCAAACACCTAAAATAAACTTAAAATATATGAAAAACCAAAGTATTACCTCGTACACACATTCCTAGATCTTCAATTATACCCTTTTATACATGAGACACTAATTCTATACTAGGTCAACATTCTAGTCAATAATGACATGTGCCTATCCTTAGTGACCCTCTCTAAATAATAAATACTTTAAAAATATAATATTTACTTAGGATTGGCCCATTTTCCTATAATTTTGATGGTGTGGTAAATTATCCAATTTGAATCATATATATATATATATATATGTATATGTATATATATATATGTATATATATATATATATATATATATATATATATGTATATGTATATATATATATGTATATATATGTATATACACACACACACACACAGATATATCTATATATATATATATATATATATATATATATATATATATATATATATATATATATATATATATATATATATATATATATATATATAAAGGCCTCCCTTCACATGGGACTTGGCATTTTTCTATCAAATATCTATATACTACTACACAATGAGAAAATCTAGCGTATTATTCCCAAATTTTCAATCATTCAATAGGAAAAGTAAAAATCCAATTATGAAGCATACCAAATCTAACAAAAATAAATCATTATCATGTATCAAATCTAAATCATTAGTTGTATTCATGTAGTGAAATATTTAAATTACAAAATCACACTAAGTGGGATAACTATGTGTGGATTGATTTATTTCCTTTGAGTTTTAAATACATAAAGGATTTACAATAATCAATGGGGTGATTGGGGAAAAATCAACCTATTACACTTTCTTAATTTTTATAGGTTTGAATCCCTCATAAGTACACCTAAAGTTTGAAGGTGAAGCAGCCTAATTTTTAGAGTTGTGTGCATCATTATAGTTTGAAGATATACATACAAATATTTCACATGTAGGTGAAGGCGAATGTATAATCATAGAACCTATTATATACATATGTCACTATCAAACACTACAGGTTATTAATTATAATCAATATTGTCCCAAAACTGACAAAATTGATACTACATATATACAAACAAAGTTACAAATTTGAACAAATCACATACATGCTTAAATATGTTTTCCAATATCATACATCAGTCATAGTCAAATAGTCAACCAAAAAATATAAGTACTTATCCATTTGTTAGAAATACTATATTTATCATATGACACTTGTCAAATCATTGTAATTAGTTTCAAGCTTTTACCTTAAGATTCATTCTTAAATGCCACATTTAGTAATCTAAATTCACACCTTAGTTTCTCTCCTATTAGGGTTTCATAATATAAATTAGGGTAAAATAATATCTATCTAATTCACATTATACATATAGATTTTTTTTTTTAATAAGATACCATATCTTTAGGCATGCTCCCATTTAATTAAAAACTTAATGATTAAACACATTTTATCTCTAGTACTTTTGTGCATGGATGAGTGTTAAACTAGGGAAGCTTAAAGGTAATATTCTATAATGTGTTAGTTATTTAGTCTCAACAAATTTAATATACCAAATACCTTTCAAATATCAAAATAGGTATATCTCACAACATAACTAACTATGAAATCTTAAAAATAGTACAATTATGTATACAATAAACATATCAAATATGGGATAATTCTTATCTTAACCATTGAATATTTTTATTTATTTTATCCACTAAAAATTTAGACTTTATTGACATAGAAACATGATTATTAATCTTATATATTATTTAAATTTTAGTTAAAATTTACATGGTGAAGATACATGTGATTATTCATGGAAAATGAAAATATACAATAAAACACAATAACAATCAGGAGAGACTTGAAGGTCATAATATTGGAGAACAACATTAGCTAAAAGAGGGTAACATGGAAAGTTTAAGGAAATTTTTCGTATCCATACACAATGGCACAACTAGTATATCCTCCCTTATGACTAAGTATATGGAAATAATTTTGAGGGATAGATATATAAAAATTCAACATAGAGGATATTTATAAATTATTTTTAACAATATTTTAAAAACATAAGATTTATAAATATTTAAAAATGTAGTAAAGAAATGATAGATATAGAGGATTTATGTATTTTTCATAAAATAATAATTAATGGCTTCATTTTAATTTGATTGGAGTGGGATTGGTGAATGGATGAATGTGATAATGGTGACATGTAATGGGAAAATCATAAGTAAATAACCATGAGATAATATGGGAGGAAAATAAGGATTAATTCATGCAAAGTAGTTTAGTACTGAAATGAAAAACGAAATACAAAGTGACAAGGTAACAAAAGAATTTTCTGATGTATTTCAAGAGAGGGTTTTTTTTTCTAGGTTGTATTAATGAATTGAATCACTTTAATTATTAAAATTAATTATATTTTCAATGGATAAATATGGGTAAAGATGAAATCCATAATATATTTTTAGGGAAAACATTTATTTTTAGGGATAGGGTTTTCATCCCTATTATTAAACCCTACTCACTTTCTCTCTATGGTTATTTATTTAGATATTTGATGTATGCTATTATCATTGGCTTCATATTTTGATGAGTGTCATGAGTGAATTCAATAAAATAACCTATTGACTAGTTCTAACAACCTATGTATGGATCAAAGAGCCATGAAGGATACATGTTCAATTCAAGAAGTTGAATATATTAGTAATGATAGTTTTAAAATTAGTGTTTTCCTATAAATTTTGTATGGATATCCATAATATAACAATTTTTTATGCTACTCTTAATTTAAGTTATGGTAATTGTTATTCTATAGATGTGATCTATATATTCTTGTGAAAGAGGCCATACTAAGAAGATTTTATGAAATTGATGTTAGCTACTTGGAAAGATGCTTATCTTCCTATAATTAACTCCCTCTCTAATGTATTCTTATTATCTCTCTCTCTCTCTATATATATATATATATGTATATATACATATTTTCAAATCAAAAACTAATTGATATTTTATTTTTCAATAGGGTTTATGGTTTGAAGGATCTAAAGTCTTGTGTGTGTTCTATTTATCTCCTATCTTCCCCTAAGGTGGATAAAATATCTAAAACATCAATTTGGGTTATTATTTATATATTTCCAATGGTTTTTATCAATGAAAATTTTCAAATTGATGGTTGGTACATTTGGAATGTTCACCAAAGTTGATCTAGCTAATGGAAAAGATCATACATTTTCTCAAATTTGTGTAAATATTGTTCCATTAAAACATATTACCCTATATGTTTATTTTATTTAATATTTTGGATATTGGATACATAACATGAAATATGAATGCCTATCTCTTCATATCTTCTAGTGAAATAAAACAATACATAAGGATTTTTTTGTTTCGTTTAACATGGTAGAAGAAAAATGTCAAAATCTAAGATCTAGAATAAAAGGGATGGTGATCTATGTCATGAGTTTATTTAAAGGAATCATGGAAAAATTATTTTACATCTAGATTAGGATAAACCTTTGGTTGTAAATTAAATGGATAAAGGTAAGCACAAGAAATAGGTGATTAATTTAATCTCTAAATTTATGAATATATATATATATATATATATATATATATATATATATATATATATATATATATATATATATATATATATATATATATATATATATATATATACTCAAGACACTGAGGGGCCTCAAGTTTATTGATCTATTCCTAAAATACATAGGATTTCAGCTTTACAAAATGCTTGTATAGTTGATTTATAAGTTTTCTCTTTAGTAATGGGTCAAGAATAAAAGTTTTAAATATATATCACCATTTTATTAGGTTTAGAAACAACAATGGATATAGGTTCTCTTAGAAATATGACTTGCGTTTAAGGTAAGGAGGCAAGTTCCATTGCTTTGTCTTTATATTCCACAATGACTTCTATAGTGAAGGTATTATGGGTCGTAACAAATTCTTAGACTTATTTATCATGTTATAAATCCTGAAAAAATGGTTAATTATGTGGAAAACCCATCTATATCAACTATAATTTCTTCAATTTTTTTTGAAAAAGCTAGATTTCAGTTGGCATTTTAAGATGGGTTGAATAGTTTGATAGTAAAATCAAAAGATTAGATTCTATAAAATTAGTTTCTTGACCATCTCTAGTAAATGAAAGTGATGTTTTAGAAAATAGGGCCATGTTTTTAACTTCAAATTTTGTAGCTAAAGTTCTATCATTGAATTCTCAGAGTTTTATATATGCATTAATCAAAGTAGATGATGAGGATGTTTTGAGAAATATATTTATTTATATTTTCCTAAATTAACCAAAATTACTCAAACACATTTTGATTATCATCCTACTCATAGTAAAAATAATAATTATAGGAAATAAGTGCTAGATAAATTATAGATCGAGGAATTGAAATTATACACATGCAAAGAGACACACTAACCTTACACACTCAATTTCCCATGGTCGAGCTGAGACAACTAAAAAGGAACGTTGAATAATATGGCAAGTAATTTGGATGAATGCATTGAGTTTGTTGAGTGGGATGAGCATGTTGAATTAGATGGGATACCTTGTTAAGATTATGAACTAAAATTCTCAATGGGTGATCCCTTTTTTGCCAATAATCTTTCTCTACTTGGTAATGTTTGTTTAGGGTAAATAATTATCTAACAAGGAGGGATATATGATATCCAAATAAGAAGAGAACAATCATAACTATTTATGAATGTTTATTTATATAGATAAAGATAATTCATCTAAATTTATCACAATATTTGATTGAATCTATAGGTTTGGTCTCATATAGATAATTTCATCTATAAAAAAAAAAAAAAATGGGATGAGGTTAGACTTAAGGATGAAAAGTTAAATAAAATGCAGAGTTGCTTTTATTTAGAGGTATAATAAATAGATTTATATAACCTTTTTTTGCTTCCTCTAATTTGTTTTATTCATCTGAAGCCTCAATTGAATTGACTTATTATCAAGTGTGGGAGTGGAATTGAGTGAAATATTTCTATTCATAACTTTGTGTTAATGTCCCTTTTTATGTTTTCTACTAGATTGAGAGTGGATGCATGTGGAAATATTATTACTCTGTGTGGATGTGATTATTCTAAGATCATCATCTAAGGATTTTTTAACATGTTAAATTAAAATATATTTAATCAAAAACATGATTTTTGTTTTTTTATAAATTTTGTGTGGTTCCACTAACTAATGTTTTATGAAATGAAAGATTACAATGGACACCTAAATTCTATTTGATACAAAATTAGTGAATAATTTTTCAATGACAAAATACAACAAAACTATCATATATTGATGAATTAAAATAAAACACAATGTTAGAAACAACTAAACAAACTTTTATTTTACCTTTTCAATGTTTTAATGAATGAAAATTTAAACTAAAAGGTGTAAATACATGGCTTAATTATTTTTTGTGTATGATTTTATAAATGATTTATGCATTTAAATAATATAAAAAATAATTAGGAAAATACAAAAAATGAATGTACTTTTGCAATTTTTGAGTTTTGATATGAAAATGAAAATTAATTAATTACTAAAATGAAAACTAGTTAAATGTTGCAATTGTTTTTTAGTATTTAATGAATGTATGTAGACTAAAAATAATAAAATTGTTGAAGTGAATGAAAAACTAAATTTATTTTGTGACTTTTAAAAATTTAATGAAAGCACAATTAAATATAATTTAAGCTAAATGTGTGAGGAACCTATGTCCTACCCTTCTCTTTGAATTATTAGCATATTAGTCACTATGGATGCATATGATTTGTAAGTCATCCATTTAGTATATTTTAATTATCCAAAATACATGGGAATTATTAGTTTTTATAATATATTTAGTATTTAAGTAAGTGTTGAGGCCTAATGAAGACATCCACAAATATTATTGTATTGATGTTTCTCAAAGGAGTTTACCCCCTTGAAGTAGCCTATTATCTAAAGGTTATTTTGGGTTATTTTTCAAAGTTCATTTCATTTCTCATTTATTTTATATATTATGTAAATCAATATATAAGGATCCTCACATCTTATATCAAAGCACTTTTATATCCTGTGGGTAGATTTTGGAGAAATGTTTTTCAGTAGTTTCTTTCTAGGACATGCACCATTTAAGAAAATATTTTTCCTTTCCTCTATTTTATAAATCTTCATTACATGTTATAATAAGGGTAAATATCCCTCCACATAAATATGGGAAGTACTTGGGCATAAGACCTAAAAATCATTGTGAGGAATACCATAGGAACCCCAAAGTAGCTAGCCCATTGAGAGGACCTACTAGGAAAAAGGGAAATGGCCCCATCCTGATTGAATAGTTTCCACCTATGAGGTAAACCAAGATCTATCACTTAAGGGTAAACCATGCATAAATTTTTTATGGAGATCAATACTCATTCGGATAAAATTGGTTTCCAAAGATATTCCTCAAAAAACTTATGATGACAAACATACTTGGGGACGATATCCAACATAATTAATTTAGAAGACCAAGAACATATTAATCACAATTCAGAAAAATTGGTAACCACATACTTGCTAATATAATTTCTGTAAGAGCATGTAAGTGGTAATTAATTTTTAAACAAAATAAACTTTGGTTATGGTATCCACATGTACAAGCACAAAGATCATGGAGGAATAAATAACAACATTGAGAACCTAGGTCATCATGTTATCTAATATGACGAATGGAATTAATTAATAGAATAACCTTTTACTCACCAAATTTTAGAAAGAGTGTTATTTAGATAACATTTGTTCTTATCCCCACATACCACATGGGCCCAAGATATATTTTTCATGGTTTAATGATACAAATCCTATAAGATGGATACATCAAGCTAAACAATTCTTTAACCTTCAAAATACTTATTATGTCAATAAAGTCCTAATTACTTTATTCCACTTGGAAAAAGAAACACTCCAATGGTACCATTAGCATATCAAGTTTAATGATGAACTTGATTGGAAAATATTTATATCCTTATTTTTGGATAGGTTTGGTACCTAAAAATTTGATGACTTTACAAGATCTCTCACCAAAATATGTTATAGACACACCATTCATGATTATTATATTAAATTTGATAAATTGGGTAATCACACTAAAGGGTTATTAGATGACTTCTCTAAGAGTTATTCTATTAGTGGCCTGAAAGAGCCAATCTGCTTGGAGGTAAAAATTTTTAGCCCAACAACATGATGGATGCTTTGGGTCTAGCTAAGTCAATAGAAAATAAACTCTTAATGCAGTATTGACCTCCCACTTTACCACTTATAAGGAACATAATGAACTAGTGACCAACCACAACTACACCGATCAAGATCCTTACTGAGGCAAAGATGTGAGCTTGTAAGGAGAAATTTTTATGTTATAATTATGATGATAAATGGGTTAAGGGTCATAGATACATCCCATAAAATATATAATTTATTTATTTGGAATCACTGCTAGAGTAGGAAATCAATCCTAATATCCAAGAATTCTAAGATGATCAAATAGAATAAATCCCCTTTGAGGAATAAATGGCTCAAGAGACTCAACTTAAGATTTATCTACATGCACTATCACGTGTTACCACCCCTCAAACCATGAAATTTAAGGGGTTATTTAAAAATATCCCTCTAAGAATCCTCATTAAATCTAGAAACACTCATAATTTCATTTATCCCTGAATTGATCCAACATTTTAATTATTAATGAATAAAATATTTCATCCTTTATGACACACGTGAAATAATAGTGATTCTTAGTTTGATAGATCCCTTAACCATTCCTACTAACAAATGGACCAATATCTCTATGGATTTTATGTAGGGGTTCCCTAAATCTAGAGGAAAAATAGTTATCATAGTCATGATAGAGTGCCTCTCCAAATATAATCATTTTGTACCATCATCCATCCTTATATAACCTCCATGATCACAAAAATTATCTTAAATCATATATTTTATCTTCATGGCATCCCTTCTTCAATAATATCCAATTATGATGCAACTTTCACCAACCATTTTTTGAATCGAACTAGTCTGATGCATAGACACATAATATAATATGAGCTTTGGGTATCACCCCCAAATAGATGGCTCAATTTTTTTTAACAAATTCTTGGAAACATTCTTTCTTTAATTTTCTTTCCAATAAAAATAGAAGTGGGAAAATTGGCTCCCCCTCATATAATGGTGGTACAATGCCTCCTACAATACTTCTACTAAAATGACTCCATATGAAGTTATTTATGGTCAAGCACCCCCAACACATATCTTGTATACACCATATAGTTCCTCAGTTCAAGTGGTCAACACTACTCTCTATGATCAGGATCAGATTCTCATCATCCTATAGGGCAATCTCCATCTGGCATAGAACCAAAATAATTTTTGTAAAGATTTTTAAATTGATGTAAAAATGAATACTTATATATGCAAATGTGAATGCTAAATGCAAATTATATTATTAGTTATTGAATTTTTCCCAATTACTTTTATTTATTTTTAGTTTGATTGATTTAAAAAATAGTTTAATGAATTAAGATATTAACTCTAACTTGTTGCTAGGAATGAAAATAAGAAGCAAGGTTTAATGTTATGGGTGGATAAATATTGGTAAATGTATCAATAATAAATGGCATACAAGTATGGGTTATTATGGGAAAATATTGTTTAGGTGTAAAAAAATAATGATCTAAATTTAAATTTCTAAGGAGTTTAAAAAAATAAATAATCCTATAACTAAAATTTTTGAAGGAATGTCACTAAAAAGGTTTTGAATATATGAGAACTCATAAAATTAATTTATTTTTAGGTAATATCTATTATTCACAAATGGATGTAAAGAACAAGAAACTAGAAAAGAATCATAGAAGATATAGATATTTGAATAAATGAAAATAGAAAATACACTTAGAGATAAATGTATGATCTATCTAGAAATTTATATGGCATGAAAAATCATGGGTCAAGTTTGTGAAGGAATATTCCTTGAGACTTCCATAATCAATTGATTTGGCAAAGGGTAATCTAACACATAATTTTAAAAATTATTAAAATGTACATGAAATAAAGTTACATGAAATTTAGTTCATTTTGTTTATAATTTGGTAACATATTATAAATATATATATATATATATATATATTCTAATAAAAAAATTAAAAAAAGAAACATATAATTTGTTAAAATACGAATGGTAGATTTTAAGCATTTTTTGGTTATATATCTTCAAATTGTTAGGAATATACCCTTGTGAAATTGATTTAATTTTATCCATTTATGTATTTAAAATAAATAATGATTTAATGTAATGAAATTTAAAGTTAATAATGAAGGTAAAATACAATATTGTCTTGGTTGGCTCTTAAAAGTGATAGAATGTAGGATATTCATTCATGATTTTTCCACTCCAAATGCAAGATAAGTGAAATGAAAATAAAAATATCTTTGTGGATTTTTTTAATAAAATAATTTTATATTCTTGATAATTTTTCAATTTCTCCATTAAAATCTAATTAGTCAATATTTCCATCCCAATTTAATCCTAGATAGAGAAACTTGTAAATAATGGGGTAAATGGTATAATTAAGAGATAACCAATATTGATTGGGAGATAACTAATATGATTGAGAACTTAATAAAATGAAAAATTAGATGAGGATGAGTGATATATTTTTTTTAAACACACATTTTTAGTTTGCATGTATAGTCCTAACAATGGTGACAACACCTCTACAATGGTTTTCACAATCATTGAGGTAATTGATGAAACCACTACAATGAATTTGTTGTGCACCACAAGAATTATATGTTTATAATTTTTAGAGTCATATTTTACAAATTTGAAACTTAATGAAAGTATAAAAATTAGTGAAGATGAGAAAGTGGTATGAGAATGGATTTGAGCATGTTACTATTTTTCAAATATATATTCACCATCGTAATTTTTTTTGAAATGTTGCATCATGATTTTTTATGCCTACATATTTCTCCATTTGGGAGGCACCCTATCATGAATTGTATAGGGTGATTTTACTAATAAATGTCACATCTCATTAAATTCAAATGTTATATACCTTACCTTTCTTATGTTTGAGATGAAATGAAGTTAAACAAGATGACTCACCTCTTAAAACCAAAAGATGGGAATCAAGTGTAATGAATGAAAGGAGTTGACAATATACTATTTAATTAAATTGGAATAGAATAATGCTTATGATTCACTGGTGGAACAAAATTATTACCTATTATACCCCATGTGGGTTGGGGACCTCAATGTTGGTAAAAGATATTTTAACCTAAAAAATATGAAACATGATGTAAACATAACAATAGAATGGATTTGGAAAACTTTTATAGAATTCAAAACAAGATTAATTACCATGGATGTACGATAATGGTACCAATTGATCACCTCATATTTATTTATTCATTTATAACTTGGAAACACATCAAAGTACATGAAAAATAAATTAAATAATACAAATTATTTTAAAAATTAGTTTTTTTGAAAAAAAATATGAAATAAAAGTTACTATAAATAACATTTTATTCCAAATTTGTAAATTATATTAACTCATCCACTTGCTAAATTTGGAGATTTGGACCACTAGTGACCAAATTATGATAAGAGATAGGAGATAGAAAGAGCATATAGAGATAACATTTTATTCCAGATTTGTAAATTATATTAACTCATCCACTTGCTAAATTTGGAGATTTGGACCACTAGTGACCAAATTATGATAAGAGATAGGAGATAGAAAGAGCATATAGAGATGATGGTAGTGGCACTAGTGGTGACATGCAAGAATTATGTATATGATATTTTTTTGTCTATTTTCATTAAAACCCTAGGTTTGTTAGATTTGGTTTGAAAATATAATAGGAGTTATAAAAATGTTTAAAATGTATTAAAAATGTTATATGTATCTAAGTGAATAATAAATTGTAATTTTTTAAAAAAATTAAAATGATTTTATATCTTTTTTTATATTTAAGGGACTAGTGGATGAAACCCCTCAAGTAAAGTGATACTACCAGTCTATAAAACCCAATGATTATGAAATCATTCTTAAAATTTTAAAACCCCTCATGTAGGGTTAACTTAATTTTCTCTACATCCAAATTATTATATTATTACACTAATGGTTATGAAACCCCCATAGTGGTCATGTGACATCAATCTATATACATTGGCACTTATTCAACCATCATAGTGGTTTTAGAATCACCATGATGATTGTGTATCCATTTGTTTTCATTTAGTATTTGTTTAAAAATTAAAAAAAATGTTTTATTAACCTCCCTACCTATAATGGTATATTTGACACAATAGATGATTCAATTTGTTTTTGAAGGCCCAAACTAATCAATGCTTATTTTGGGTGTTTCAAGAGACATACGTGCGGTAGAGACAAGCCCATGAATATATGATTTTTTAAATAATATCAACATGATAATATATAATTATTCATAAAAAAATATAAATTTTATTGATCATGATCAAATAGATGAAATATTTCCCCAACATAATGTGCCACGTGAGAAGAGGAAAGGTCTAACATTTGCATGTACATGTATCATGGATCTAATTTATGTTTGTATCAAACTCAAGTACTTTTGAATCATATTTATTTATATAAAATAAATTATATTATATCTAGTAACATAAATTAAACAACATATATTCCAAGGATATAGTAAACATGTTTATGCTAAATGATTTTTCTATTATTGATTTATTTGATTATTTTTTTATTTTCTTGGAATTTTTTAATTTTTGGTTTTTAGGAATGTTTTGAAGGAAAAGTTCTAGACTACAATCCCATATAATTTACACATTTAGGAATATTTGAATTTTGGATATGGAAAATCAAACTATAAATATTGTCATGGGGTATGCATAGGTGCCATATCTAGAACTATAGAATATGTGGTGTTTTTTGTATATCTCATAAGACTCGATCATCATAAATAGGTAATATAAAGAGTAGTGATTATTGAAACCAATTATTTAATTCTTTATGTTTTTTAGTGTATATATAATCAACACATTTTTATTTCCTTTTATTAACTGGGTGGACATTGTAGGTATAAATGAGGACTCTATGGAGTTGATTATGTATATGTAGTGAAATAATCTCTCAATAATGGGATACTTAGGAAATGGGATTGGTTTTTTCCTACCCTTTCATGTATGATTAGCCTTAGTATTTTTTATAATTTTATGTAGTGGAATAAACATCTCTTTTTCAATTGGATGTTCATATGGATATCTAGAAACTATAATTACCCTATTGCTATGAATGCATTTAATACACCTATGCACTATGGAAGGTACCAGATAAATTTTATGTCTCCAAGCTCATCCCAATAACATATCAAAGACTCATATTTATAGTATAATATAAAATTTAGTGGTCACATGTGTTATAATAACTTGTAAATGTAAATTAATCTCACTAATTAACTATTGTGATAACCCATCAAATGCTCTGACTATTTTAGTCTAAAGGTATAAATTATTTTGTGTATATCCCAAACATGTGAGTAATGTCATGGTACATATGTTATCACTAGAATCATTATCTACCATAAAATTATGTGTTAGATTATGATCAAGTTATGTTCTAATAAATAATGAGTGAATATTTAAGTCATCCATAATTTCACTATCATCTAATGTAATATAAGGTATATAAACCATATGGGATATAGTTTATTTAAGTATGCCAATAATTCCATCTAATGAGTGCCAATAATTATGTGGAGGAGTATATAAATTATATTCCATTTGAACTTCCATAATTTTCTTATAATTATATTTTAATTAATAATTAAACATCTTTTAGTTTTGATGGTCATTGGGTTGTGACCCTAAATAATTTGGAGCATCATCTAAGGTAAGTTGTTTATTATAACTAAGGTATTGTATCTTATGTTTCAAGGTATTAAATATATTTTTAAACTAATTGGTTCCTTATTTATAGTCACATTGTGCATTAACATCATATAAATCTGGTAGAGGTTAACTCATATCAACCTTTATAGGAGGGAGAGATATGAGATTACACTCGACTAGATTCTTAAATAACGAAGCTAGAGACTCAAGTAATCATGTAAATTGTGTTTTAAGTGAATTGGATAATATGAATTGATTATTTTGATGTGTCATTAAATTAACCATTTTAATTTCTTCCTTTTTAGGTTTGTAGGTTTAACCTTATAGTTTGGTTTCATATGAAACTTTGTAGTAGTTGTATTTGGTGTATTTTATACATAATTAAGTTTGTTTAATGAAATAAGTTTAATTTGATGATCTTAGATAGTATGACATAAGTCAATGAAATATTTAAACTTCTTAAAGATAATAGAATCATGTAATAGTGCAAGAATTTTTTTATTAAATATGTCTTGTAGCTCTTTATTTGCCATTAGTTTATCATTTTAGCCAACATTATTTTTTACCTCAAGAAATATATGTTAATAAGTTCATTGGTTCCCTATTTGATCTTAACAATTTATGTGTATGACCTATTTTTAGTGATGTTGATATATAAATGTGCTATAAACTAATTTTATATAGGTTTGAATGCTTTGACTTTTTGGATTGACAAATCGTAGAACCATATTAAAGCATAGTCTTTTAGGATCCTTGGAAATTATTAGTTAAATTTTTATAATTAAAATCATATTCAAGACATTATACATAGATATATCAATAATAATGTTTAGGATCACTCTTTCCATAAAAAAATGTGAACTTGGGTGCAACAAAACCAGTTGAGAAAGGGTGAAAATATATCTTAGGTGCTATAGGATTATGTAATACATCTTGTCATCAATTAGCATGAGCTGATTTCAAAGAATTTTTTTCAATGTTAGTAACATTGGATTTCAAATATTGAATAACTTGTACAAGTGTTTTTACTATAGACTCATTGGGATTTAGATTGGATATTTTAGAAAGCACTAAATTGGATGAAAACACAACTTGTGATGATGCAAGTATTGAAACTAGTAATTTATTTGAAGTATTAATTGCTCCCATGGAGTATGTTGTAATAATTTTTTATATTTGGGGAATAATGGTTTTAAAAAATATCTCATGACCCCACTAGATGTAGTAAGAAATTATGTACTAGAGGGAAGGGATATTAGAATGGATGTGTGATATGCATATCTAATAGCCCCAATATTTGTATCAATAGAGAGCAATGGTTTTTCACTAACACCATTTACTTTTTTAGTTTCCAATATAGTATTTAAGATCTTGTGGAGGTATTTAATATTTTCATGAATGAGTTATCAAAATAATGAAATATATTTAACTTTCTCTTGATTTACTTATACATGACCATTGTTTTTATGCATTTCATTATCTTCATGATTACATTCATCTTCTATTACATTTATCATTTTCATTATTGCTAGTCTTAGTATAGTATAATTTGACATGGTATTATCTTGAGACATTTTAGGTGGCCAAATGGGTACAATAAGATGTTAAATGGGAATAATACCTAATGTAGGAATACACCTAGGTTGAATAAACATGATAAAAAATTGTAAAAATCTATAAAAATTAAAAAACATAAAAGGTTAAAAACCATAAAGTAAGTTATGCTTTGCATGAGAATATATAGAGGCCACGTTCACCAAATATTTAACCTTTTTTGTAATTGTATGATGGGTAAATGGGTTAGAATATCTGAATAAAATGGATGAATAACATTTTAAATAATTCTAGTTAAATAAATTTAGATAACATAGTATATTGCATCTAGCAAATTACCAAAATATAAAAAGTACAATGCCAATAGATATTCTAATAATTGAGACATAAATAAAATATAATACTTATATGGTTTCTAGATTAATAGGTAGATATGAGATGTAAAGGTTTAGGAATAGGAGACTAATTTTTAGAATTCCATTATTTTATTCTAGAAATTTCGTTTCTAGAGGGTTGGACACTACCATCAACCTATGGACACCAACATTGATGCTTCTATCAATAGATCTACATTTCTATCTTTTATATTTTATTTGTTGTATTTAAGAGTGGATACCTATATTTTTTAGGCTTTTTTATTATATTTTTATTTATGTATGAAGATCATGCACACATGATTTGTATGAATATGTATAGCTCAAACCCTAGTTCTTCACCTTAGTTTATGTCACTTAAAAAAAATTGGATTAGTGGGTTCATGAAGTTGAGATGATGTTAAGGAACCCTCTATAAATGAGTGTTTCCTACATAGCTATTACTCCAAAGAGGGCCTTATACATATGTAGATCTCTCCTAAGTATGGGATTGTGTGCACAAGGGTGCAATATGCTATATGAAATGACATGTAATGATATAGATTGTAACTTGAAAAATACTACTCATGGGTTATTATTTTAATGTTTTAAAAATGTAATGGCATTGATCCTATAACTGATATAGAAATATGGAATACTAACACACTATAACTTAGTTATCAAATTGATTTAATGAGCTTGAATAGGTGCTTATTTGGTCATTAATATAAATAATAATGAGTAGTATTTGATTTTTAATTATACCACACCTTTTAAAACTATCTCATGAAAGGGTTAGATAATACAAATAGACTAACCCATATGTTTCAAAAAAATTCATTGTGGATGAATTTTAAGGTGCAAATACTAGTTAAAGATATAAACACTAGCATCAATGTTAGTGTCCCTATCTGAATGCAAATATCTCATAAGATAGAAAAATCTTGAGGGTTTATAACTAAAACTAAAGGATATAAATTATATTTGAACATTTCTATAGTGTAAAAAGGATATATGTCATAAGAATGATAGGTTCCCTCCATAATATAAACAACTAGGCATAGTGAGATGGAAAATGCAAGATTTTTAGTAGTAGAAAGTTCTAGAGATGAAGGGTAGAACCCTGATTGGTATTTACCAAGTGTACGATATTGAGGTGATACACACACACACACACACAAAAAGAGAGAGAGAGAGAGAGAGAGAGAGAGAGAGAGAGAGAGAGAGAGAGAGAGAGAGAGAGAGAGAGAGAGAGAGAGAGAGAGAGAGAGAGAGAGAGAGAGAGAGAGAGAGAGAGAGAGATGTGTGTGTGTGTGTGTGTGTGTGTGTGTGTGTGTGTGTGTGTGTGTGTGTGTGTGTGTGTGTGTGTGTGTGTGTGCATGTGTGTGTGTTTTAGTATCTACATTAGTATCTAATTCAAACCTAATTTATTCTATGTTTTAGTAAATTGGAATGTTTGGCAAAAAAATTAGGATAGTTTGGTTGATTTTTCCCCTTATTGCAGTTAGGATTACTATTGAGTAATCCAAGATCTAATTATTTATTTATTTTATAGGTTTCACTTTCACTCTAATAAATGTCCATGAAGGACATTCTATCATATTATTTACCATGATCATTGGATTAATTGAATGAACCTAGTTTTAAAAAGAGTGAAATAATTGCATACACTAGTTGTCACTAAATAAAAATGGATAATAATGCAAAAATATGATCAATCCATCCAACACAATCAAATTAAAAAACTCAAAAAATCAATATATACATATGTTATAGTGAATGTGTAACTCCTCTATGAAAATTGGTCAAGGACCCAATAATATAATGTAACTCCCATAACTAGAATAATTGATCAAAGACTAACTCCAACTATCTATTAATGGTAGTCAAGTTATCTCCCTATGACAAAGTACACCTAAGAAATCTAACTCCAAAAGTGTAGAAAAACCCATGTGAAGGAATAATCCACAATAAGAAAATAACAATAAAATAATATCCTACATTAAAACCCCTCATTAAACAAGCCTAGGTGGGAAAAATAAAATGAGTCTCGACAACATGACATAATAAGGTAGCCAAGTATAATGTAAAAATCATAAAGTGGAGAAAAGGAGAAAACCAATAGGAAAAAGTCCACCAAATATAGATAAATTAGGAATAAGACTAACCCCTACCCTACAGATGATGTTGATGCAACCCATACCCCAATAATAGCCCACAAGTGAAGATACTTACTCTCAATGAAGGGTTTGGTGAAGATGTCAATAATTTACTTTATGTTTTAACAATATATGAGATCAATGACCTATCCATGAATTAAATCCTAATGAAATGCATGTGAATCTCTATGTTGGATCTATTAATGTTGAACCATATTCCTATAAATATGAATAGTTCTTTGATTATCATAGAAGATGACTATGGGTTGCTTAAACTAGATACCAAACTCTCTATAAATCTCTTGAAGCCAAATAGCCTTATTAGTAGTATTAAAAACTAATTTGTATTCTACCTTGGTAGATGGAAATTAATTAGTGTTTTGATTCTTGATTGACCAACTAATCAGACTTTAATGAAGGGATAAACTATAGCCTAAAGTAGACTTGTAATTCTTAGGATTGTTAGCCCATTCTACATATGTGTACCCAACCAAGTCGACATCAATGCCAAATCTATAATGAATCCTAAATATGTGTGTATCTTGAATGTAGTGAATATTCCTTTTAGCTAATTTATAATGTAGCTTATTAGTCTCCTATATTAATTTGGGTACCATGCCTAAAAAATATGAAAAATCAAGTCTTGTATGTGTTAAATAGATGATACTAACAACAAGTTGTTGATACAAGGTAGCATAAATAAATGGTGTAGAAAACTCAGCTTCAATCTTGATTCTAGATAGAAAGGGAGTCATATTTATCTTGCAATCATACATGTGAAACCAAGCAAGTAAATCTAGAGCATACTTAGGTTATGTAATGGTAATTCTTAAGTTAGACTATGAAATATAGATGACAAGGAGGTAATGAAACAAACCTAAGTTAGTCATGGAAAATATGTCATGAAGATCTTATTTCACCATTATAATGGATGATGAATAACCCCATGTGATCAATATATCATCAACATATAATATTATAATAAAAATTAAATCATCCTATCATAAAAACTAGATGTTTAGATTAGAATATAACCAAGTGAATCCTGATGAGAGAAGGAAGGAATCCATCTAGTCATAATAAGCATGAGGGGCATGTTTGAGGGGATATATAAATTTTCAAATTCTGCATACTGATGAAGAGTACTCAATATAAACCTATGGTTGATCCATGTAAATCTCCTCCTCAAGGTGACTATGAAGAAAATGTAGACACTATTTCTAAATTATATAACACCTCAGTCTTGTGCACATGGAAAATACATATCATGGATGTATCTTTATCTTATGGACCTTTACCACTACCAAGAGGCTCACCTACACTATCTATATGTTCCATATTTCTTATCTTATATTTTGATTAATGTTATTTTGATGACCAAGGCCTTCTATCTTGCCCAGAATGTTATAAACCTATGTATCTTCCATCTCTACAAGTTTTAGACCTATACCTATTTTAAAACTACCCATACACTTGCATCCCAATTAGATACTTTTATTGACATAAGTGTTCTATTGTAACATAAGTTTATACTACCCTGAATTCATTCAATTTACAAAAAAAGTGTATTCTTATGGTCAGACTAAGTGTTTTAATGTGAGATATTATCCAAAGTGATGTGTGTGTGTGTGTGTGTGTGTGTGTGTGTGTGTGTGTATACATATATATATATATATATATATATATGTATATATATGTATATGTATATATATGTATATGTATGTGTATGTATATATATATGTGTGTGTGTGTGTGTGTGTGTATATATGTATATACATGCACATATGTGTGTATATATATATATATATATATATATATATATACATATATATATACATATATATATATATACATATATATATATATATATACATATATATATATATATACATATATATATATATATATAGATATACATATACATATATATATACATATATATATATATAGACACACACACACACACAATATTAAGCCTCATTCATTCATCACCTAGCATAAACCTATA
Source organism: Torreya grandis (assembly GCA_037957365.1). NCBI lineage: Eukaryota > Viridiplantae > Streptophyta > Pinopsida > Cupressales > Taxaceae > Torreya > Torreya grandis. The sequence continues at coordinate 345,372 of JARHVA010008063.1, forward strand.
AGAGACCAAAAATCACTCAACTAAATACTTAAGTGAGAAATGGTTCCATATTTTCCCTTATTTAAATATTAATCATAGGGTCTACATATACATAGGATTTAAGTATAGAAGGAACATTACTTGAGCCATATTTTCCAAGTTAGAATTTTTATTACTTTATGTACTTATTTATCACATATTACATGTGACACACATAAGACAGCACATAGGAGATAACTACATAAGTTTGAGTCCCTCTTTATAGTATTGGATATGAAGGCAATGTTCATTAATAAAGGGGTGTTTGGGGTATCTCAACACCATGTGCCCATAGACCCATTTATCCCACAACCATTCTAAAGATGAAGAATTAGGGTTTTTTAATTTGATAATGAGAAATAGTCTTTGATATAGATATTAGTGTATAGTGAAGGCAACAAATAACCCATAAGAATATAGTTTTATTATTCATTTTATACTGGACACATGCATCTGAGTGAGACAATAGCATCAATGAAACCATCTTAGGTCAACATAAGTGTTTATAGATACTCACTTACACTACCAAGAGGCTCACATACCAAGAGGCTCACTTACACTATCTATATGTTCCATATTTCTTATCTTATATTTTGATTAATGTTATTTTGATGACCAAGGCATGCTATCTTTCCCAGAATGTTATAAACCTACTTATCTTCCATCTCTACAAGTTCTAGACCTACACCTATTTTCAAACTACCCATACACTTGCATCCCAATTAGATACTTTTATTGACATAAGAGTTCTATTGTAACATAAGTTTCTACTAACCTAAATTCATTAAATTTACAAAAAAAGTGTATTCTTATGGTAAGACTAAGTGTTTTAATGTGTTAGATATTATCCAAAGTGGTTGATATATATATATATATATATATATATATATATATATATATATATATATACATATATATATATATATATATAGACACACACACACACACACAATATCAACCCTCATTCATTCATCACCTATCATAGATCTATAAAAAAACCAAAAATCACTCAACTAAATACTTATGTGAGAAATGGTTCCATATTTTCTCCTATTTCAATATAAATCGTAGGGACAACATATACACAGTATTTAAGTATAGAAGGAACATTACTTGAGCCATATTTTCCAACGTAGAAGTTTTATCACTTTATGTACTTATTTATCGCATATTACATGTGACACACATAAGACACCATATAGGAGATAACTACATAAGTTTGAGTCCCTCTTTAGAGTATTGGATATGAAGGCAATGTTCATTGAGAAAGGGGTGTTTAGGGTATCTCAACAACATGTGCCCATAGACCCATTTATCTGACAATCATTCTGAAGATGAAGAACTAGGGTTGTTTTATTTGATAATGAGAAATAGTCTTTGATATAGCTATGAATGTATAGTGAAGGAAACACATAACCAAAAAGCATATAGTTTTATTATTTGTTTTATACTAGACACATGCATCTGAGTTAGACAATAGCATCAATGCAACCATCTTAGGTCAATATAAGTGTTTATAGATGCATAGGTATAACTTCCAGAATCAAGTGATTGATCCAAAATCTAAAACTACTCTAATTTATACCTATTTTAGATCTAGATTTATATTAGCATCAAAACCAACTAAGTATCTTGTTTTGATTATCATTACAATATCTATCATAACTGTACTTTATATTTTATCATATATCAACATCATAAATTCAATATATGTTTATCTAAGTTTTAGAAATAATTAGCCTACTTTATATATAGTTTATCATCCTTGTACCCTAAGCTATCTCTACCCCTTTAACCTTATATTCACCTAGTCTAAATTTTATGGTTAAAAATTTGGTTAACCTGACTCATGTGAATATAATCTATTCTAATCTAGGCTTTACAACCCCCTAAGGTTTCAACTTGTTGTGATGGATTTTTAGATATGAAACCTTATCTCAAAGTTTTATCCCTTTTTAGTTGCAAGAGATTCATGTGCATATTATTTTAATAAGTTTATTTTTCCTTTATTAACACATTTTTCCCTCCAAATAGATCCATTTTTAAATTATTGAGGTGTTTTATACTTGGGTTGTTATACTAAAAAAATTCTTTTTGTTCACCAAAATTTGATATAGATTTTTTAATTTTGGTAATTTACTATGTTTTAGTAAATATTTCCATACAAGGTGAATGATTTAATTATTTTGAAATTAATTTATACATTTCATAATAAATAACATTTTATTAAAAAATATCTCTTGAATATCTGGAAAAAATTCTTATTTTATCAAAATTGATGATTCTTTATTTGGATTATTTTAGGGTTTTGCCTGTGAAGCATTACACATTGTTTGGAATATATATGATTCATAATATATTATATTTAAAATTCCTCCACATTATTTTATAATTATGTTGATATATACAAAAACCTCTTTTTTTGCCAAAATATTAAACAGATGTTTCAAAATTAACATTTACTTTTTTAATAAACATAGACATATAGGTTGTACACTATAATTTTCTTTCCTTATTTTTTGGGTTCATTTCATTTCTTATTTTTCCTAAAACGTGTTTCATATCCTAAAATTTATCAACCAATAATTATATATATTTTTCTCTTCATTTACCACATTTTGGTCAACTTGACCTTTGGTCTACAAACTTTAATTGACCTAGGGTTCCCTAATTTCTTATTTTCCTACATTCTAATTTATATTTTTATAGTATTCAAAATATAAAAATCAAACCTTATTTTTCCTAAAAATAATGCTACATATGGATATGTATGTTGAGTAATTTATATTCCAATATCTCACGTTAGTCATTAGTTATTGTCTTGTCTACATTGTTAGAAATATCAAAACCATAAAACTAGAGTAAGCCCCTAATAAAGATAAAAATCAAACTTATCTTTACCAATATTTTTATAATAATATGGATCTTATTCTTTACTAACCCTAAGGAGGGTGATAAATATAATCCCTATAATCAAGTCCATGATATTAATATTTCAATGGGTAAGTTATATGGTGTATTTATGCATATTCAATCTAAGGCACCTACAGTTTATGCTTGTGAACCACTAAAGTATGAAAATTTAATAAAAGAGCTAAAAGATGATATTATATACCTACATAATCTAAAACATGGTAGTTTTAATCATGTTTATAGCCTCGTCCACCAATATTATGCCACACAAGGTTCTTATATAAATTAAACGATGAAAAAAAAAATCTAATACAAGTGATCAAAATATTATACCAAAGGTTAATATGATACCAAGTGAAATTTTAAGAGAAATGATTTCAAAAAAAGATATCAAATTACATTCTCAAAATCCTATCAAGAGATCCAAATACTATTGTTCATATCATAGAATGCATGGGCATCATACATATTATTATTTTGCATTAAATAACTAGATATAATATCACAAAGGTAGTGTTGATCATACCATTGATACATCAAAAAATAACACCACTCACATTATGAGTGCCTCTTCTAAACCACAAGTACCAAAACAACAAATGTGGGTACCAAAGAAAAATTTAGATCAAAAGTAGTTCAAAATATCAAACTTAGAGAAAGAAATGGTTCAAAAAATAAAATTAGATCAAGAAAAGGATATAAATTTACCTCTCAATATTGATACTCAAATTCCAAACAATATGGTTTTGGAAATAGATATTCAAAAAACTTTGGTTATCATGATCAAGGATTGGGAAAAAATTGTCAATGCATAACTCATTCTATCTCCACATCCAATAATAATGATCAATAAGGATTGGGATATAGTGTAAAAATTGATGCAAATCATTTAAATATATATTTTTTTCAAAGAGTAAGAACTTACAAATTAGAACAAGTCAAATAATTAAACACAAATAGAAAAGGTAAAGTTATAAAATGGGAAATGGACACATTGAATTTTTAAAACAAGGTTTTTAACAAAAGAGGTCAAAAATCAAGAGAAACTTAATAAATCCAATGTTCCAAATATGGATATAAAGGAGGGAACTAGAATATTTGATTCAAATCAAACAAATTCACTAGTCGTATAGATGGTAAGTAATCTTCAGATGAAATTTTGAACAAACATGTTCTGATCTCCTCGGTAACTTACCACATAATATATTCAATTCTACAAGACCCAGTACCTATTGATTAAATCCATCACTAAAAATTAGAAAACAAATGTGGATAAATGTAAACCAAAGATACCAGGTACAAATTTACTAAAATAATATGATATAATTTGTGATTTTTGTATGCACACATATGACACACATGATACAAGTCTCCACAGAGGCATATCATTAATGAGATCCTTGGGTTCTAGTGGTACATTTTCCTGGTCCATAGCACCTTTCTTGAAAAACAAAAAAAAAATTAAAAACATCAAAAATCCAAAAAAATGTTCAACATTTACATGTTCTATTATCTCCTTGGTTATTGGTTTCATGTTGGTAGATGACATATCAATATTTTCTATTTACACATTTTTTCAGACATCATTTGAGTATTATTCAGGCATACATAGATACATGATCTATGAACATTTAGATGTGGTCCTTCCCTCTACTCATGTAATGTGGACATTAGATTCTTCCACTTCTTTGATCATGATACATCCATGCTATATCATTCTATGGTCATTTTACATTATTATGTTTGAGATAATGTACTCACACATGTCTTTTACCATGCTTATATATTTTATAATATACATTATATGCTATGTAATTAACATTTTTTACAACATATTTGTTCCATGGACTAGTATGATATATTTATGTTAGTTGTTTATTTCATTCATGCACTTCCTTGACTGTCTTATCTTGCCATTATATTTCTTATTTGATGATTTGAATATGATCTAATGTTTTCAACCACTGTGCCATTATTTTTCTCATTAACATTGAGATATGCCACTATTTTTTGTATGTTCACATTTGGATATGCCATTTCTTACTTTTTGGACATTTGACTAAGTCATGTCACTTTGATTGTGAAGTATTTGAACATGCTCCTTGCTTGAAACCTCCATGAACCATTGTATTTTGATTTACATTTGAATGTCTTTTTGTGTATGTGTGATTTATTTTTGAGCTTGTATTATTACTATCTATATGTTTTTGTGATGTAAATCATGCATATTAGGACTTGGTGTGATCACATTCTTCAACATAGACATGTTCCCTCTATATGATACATGATACATTTATAGCTTACATAGTTATCTTATAATTTTGAGGTAAGGTAAATACTAGTTTATACTTTTCATCACCTCAAATTGGGGACATATCAATGGGGGCATGCCATAGAGGCATGAATTTCACATTTCATTCATAGATTCAAATCACAATGGGATATGTTCTACATCTATGTTCTCCACATTTTCATAATTTCAGATTTGGTGGGGGCATGTTTTGGAAACATGTTCTCCATAATTATTTAGTATGAATAATATCTAGATTATAGTCAGGGCATGATTCAAAAACATGTCCTACACATTGGAATTTATATCAATTTTTAGATCTTTCTATTTATAGTGGGGGTGTGTTTTGGAAACATGTAATACACACTTACACTAGTTCTCAGATTTAAATTATAGTGGGACATGTTTTATAAAAATGTTATCCAAACATAAAATAGGTTTTTCTTTCAAATTATAGTGGGGTCATGTTTTGAAAATAATGGTCTCCATACTTACACAATAATAAATTGGCCAACTTCAAAATTATATGATTCAGATACACATTTATGGAAAAATGATTTACATTGGTACCATTTTTATACATATTTTATACATGAGACATATATAAGGTGCATATTATATGAAAATAGAACATAAATTACAAAATAATATTAATTTTAGATTTCAAACACTTTCAAGGACTATCAGCACCCACTAGGTTGGAATTTAATAAACTATATTGAGCCAATATACTACATTAGTTAGTTCACTTTTTAATATGGTTGAGGTGATTAAATAACTCAATTTTTCCAAGTTTATAGGTTGTAATTGATTACATATTTGAACCTATTTAGTTTTATAGTGTGATTTGACTTGGTTCACTCACACTCACTAGGTTATAAGTATGATTAGGTCACACAATTGAGCTAATCTTAAATATCAAGTGACAACTCTTAATTTTTCAAGGTTAGGGGCATGTGTCCTCAAATATATCTCTATCTCTCTAATATATGTGTACTTTATAGATTTATATTTGTCCTAATCTCAACTCTAATGATTCATAGTGAAATATATTTTCAATTCAAATTGTGAAAAAGTAAGATAATTGAATTGACACACATATAATCCTAAACCTTAATCTCTTTCCATTTCAATAATTTTAATGATTTTAAATTTTAGACTATATGAACTAATTATATATTGTAACATTCTATTAGTTACAGATCATTCACTGGTAAAGAACTCAAGTTGGATTGAAACAAATTAAGGTGTGTTATATACACCCAGGTATGCATTCATTTTCGTTTAAACTAGCAATTTCATTACTAGATTAAAAGGGGGAAATGTAAACACTGTTTATAAATTATATATCACCTCAATCATGTGAAATCGAAAAATACATATCATTGATGTACATTCAACTTCTATACTTTTCCTTATACCGAAATACTTGCATACAATATCTCTTTGTGTCTTATTTCTTATCTCTTAGTTTGACCAATATCATTATAATGATCTAGGCCTTATATCTTGCCTAAAAAGTTATAAACCTATACATCTTCCATAGCTAGATTTTTTTGGACCTACACCTATTTTCCAACTACCTAGACACTTATGTCTTAGTTAAATTATTTCATCAAGACAAGTGTCCTATTCTGACACAAGTGTCTATTATTGTAAAGTCATCCAATTTATAAACAAAGTGTATTCCTATGGTTGAATTAAGTATATTAATGTAATATATTCTCTAAAGGGATATATATATATATATATATATATATATATATATATATATATATATATATATATGTATGTATATATATATAGACACACACACACAATATGAACCCTCATTCATTCATCAACTAGCAAAAAACTAGTAGAGACCCAAAAAAACTTAATCAAGCACTAAAGTAAGTAAGGCTTCCCTATTTTATCCTATTTACATTATAATCATATGGAAAACATATCTACAGGTATGAAGTAATAAATTATCATTCCATGATCCACATTTTACAAGTTACAAGTTAGGTAATTCTACTTACTTTATTGTCACATATTGCATCTTACACACACAAGGCAACATGTAGGGGAAAATTACATAAGTTTAAGATATGTATTTAGGTCTCATTCATATAGGGGTATTTGGGATATATAAAAACTATGTGCCAACTCACCTATTTTTACTATAGGTATTATGAATATGAAGAACTAGGGTTTTTTCTATTTGATAAGTAGTGATAGTCTTTGACCTAGATTTGAATGCTATAGAGTGAAGGCAACACATATCTTGGAAGCATCTAGGTGGTTTCATCTAGTTTTAGTAAGTATTTCATACTGAACTCTTGAATTTGAGTTAGGCATTAGTATTGATACAACCATCCTAGATCGATGCAAATATTTATGGCTATAGAGCTACAACGTATATAATTAGGCAACCAATCTAAAATCTATATTCGATCTAATTTATACCTATTTGATATCCAAATCTATATTAACATAAAAAATAACTAGGTATCTTGTTTTCATTATCATTTCAATATATAGATTATTTTTCCTTTTTATTTTTAACATATCCCAACATAATAAATTCAATGTATGTTTATTTAATTTTCATAAATAATTGGTTTACTTTAGAGATAGTCTACCATCCTTGTGTCCTAAGATATCTCTACCCCTTTAACCCTAGATTCATATAATATAAATTTTAGGGTTAACTAAGAAGGCACTCTTCACATCCATTTGATGAACATCCTAATAATGATCTATAATAATGGAAGGAATGAGTCTGGTAGAGTTCATATTTGTAACTAGTGCAAACTTTTTGGTGTAGTCATTACTAAGCACCTATTAAAATTTTTTTTACAACCAATCATGATTTAAAATTATCAATTGATCCATTTACATAAAATTATATTCCTTCTTTTGAGAATGTGTGTCAAATCCAAAGTGTTGCTCCTAATCAAGGAACTAAAATCCCCAAACATAACAATGTCCCATTCAAGAATGCCAAATGCGTCTCAAAAATTCTATAGATCAAAGACACAAGATTAAAAATCATGTGTCACACTCTAAGACTCTAAATGTGTCTATTTGTCATATAAACGATCCTTGATCCACCTATTTATGATTTATAGTGTTTTCCTAGCCCTAAGAGAACAAAAATTAGGTGATTCAGGTAGGGAATTCTCATCCTCCAAAGCATGGCTAGATGTGGATGAATGTTGATATATATCACTATTATCACTATATAAATTACAATAAGAGTCTTCAAACTCTAATATGTTCTTAGATTGATATCAATCATTACAATCACAATATAATCCAAGTGATCCTAATGAAATGGGATAAGTGTGATGTTTTGAGTTTGAGGGACTCTCTTGAAAGAGAAAAGTTCTCTTTGATGAACAAATCATGTATGGCTAGATGAATAATTTTCTATCCCTTAACACCATCTAGATAGCCTATGGAGATGAAAATATAACAATGAGGTTACATATCTTTTTTTTAATTCTTAGGTATACATGTCATATCTGGAAATCTAAAGACCCTAAAAACTTCAATTGTGAGTTTTAAATTTTTCCAAGCTTCAAAAGGAATGATTCATTTCAATTATTTATGAGGAAATTGGTTCTAAATGTAGCAAAAAAAATTGATTTCCTATGGATATTATTGAAGTGTCAATTATTTGGAGTGAATCATATAGTTATCCCTCTCTTTTAAGTACTTATTCTTGCATTATAAAACACCATTCTATTAATGACTAAATGAAATTTTATGATACAAATCAATCCCATTTAATGTAAAAAATTACTCAAACATTTTGTTAACATACACACCACTATTATCTTTCCACAAAACCTTCATAAATTCCCCATATTATGTTTCCCTAAGATCATTGAAGTCTTGAAAATTGCCAAAAACTTTAAAATAATTTTTAAGGAAGTAGACCCAAGTATACCTCAATAAATCATCAATAAAGATGAAAACATATTTAGTCTAAGTGAAAAAGATGTGGGGAATGCCCCAGATACATCATAGTGTATTAAATCTAATGCCTATATATTTCTTCCATGATTTACACTTGTCATATTTATCTTCAAGATGATTTAAAAGGGTGAAACCCTCACAAAGACCCTTAGAGAAAAAAACATGAGCCAAACATTTGACCATATCATGTTTACTAAATTGTTCCAAATGGTGATACTTAAGGTATCTAAATTAGTCATGACATAGTTTGGTTACCTCATCTATTTGATTAACAATGTAGTAATATAAATATAATTTTAAAAGTGTGATATTTTGTATAATAAAACTTAATGATTTAACCTTCCAATTAACATTGTAATTTCACTATATAACCATCTGATGATTACAAAATTTGGAGAGAATTTAACTCTCATTATGTTATTGATGTGAGTGATTTAATACACTAATACGAGATTGGTTGAAAATTAGGGAACACTTAAAAAATTGTGATTGTTCCTCTATTCACATCAATAGACCCTCTCCCTAAAAATTTTGTTGGATTGTCATCACCCAATGTGATAGAAGACATGTTATATGGTTCTTAGGAAGTGAACTCAACCTATAAAGAACTCATGTGATAAGAATCACTTAAGTCAATAATAAAATATTAAGTAGGATATAAAAAATTTAAAATATAATTTCCCTTAAATTTATCTTTAACATTTTACTTTTCTTTAGAAGAATCTAAATATGATGAATTTTATTTGATAGATTTAGGAACACCTATGCTATTATTTTCCATAATATAAATTAGGTGGTCAATATTTCTATTCATACACTTATGCTCACCATGCCCATTTTTATTTCAATAGACACACTTAACCTTATCTTTCTTAGGTTTATATTTATAAGTAGAGGTTTTTATAATTTTTTTGGAGGATGTAAGTTTTTTTTATTTCTTCTTCTTGTTTCTTATCCTTGAAATTTTAAGCCTTCTTTTTCTCATTCTTAGAAACCAGGGATTGTATTTTTGAGGCATTTAGTGTTCCCATATAAATTAACATATCTTATTATATATTTAATTTAATAAAAAAATCATCTAAAGAGGATATTTTCCATGTGGCTCCAAAAGCACTTTTGGTAGAATGGAAATTAAAGAGACTATAGAATAATCTAGACCTAGTCTAGAGAGTATAGAAATAATTAGTTTATCATCATTATTATCTATTCCATATTATTTTAAATATAATCCTAAATAATTAAATTTAGTGAAGAAATAATTTATGGTGTCAAAAAGCTATGACTCAAACTAATGACCTCGTTCTCTAAATCATGATCTCTCATCACATATAAGCTCCCATATAAATTTACAATGTATTCCATACTTCATTAATATTTTTTTTATTAAACATGAAATAGTATATTAGGATACAAAAAAATTCATAGGATTCATCACAATGTTAAACAATTTAAATTTTTCTACATCAGTATTTGGTTCAATCTTAGTGCCCATATTTATGTAATATAAACCCTTACTCCTCAAAATGTTTTGAATTTAATATTTCCATTCATAATAGTTAAAGGGAATGAGAGGAATTATTAAATAAACATCCATAATGTATAATTAATTTTGTTGTTTTTTTGGGTGTGGAGCAACTATTCTGATTCATTATTCACATACATTATTTCTAGCCACTATTCATGGTGACATGGCATGTAGGTGATGTGGTGGGTATGTGATGTGGCATGGCATGAGTAGATATACCTTGTTAACCATTGCACATGGATAAAAACACTATTGATGATAATTGTTCATCCAATAGAATGGGCACATATATCTTCCATGACACATGGGTTACCTTTGGATTTTGCACAAAGGTGCATGTGGGGATTTATTGGTTACTATTGATCCCAAGTGAAGTGTGGTGCCATATTATTCATTTATCTTCTCTCTCACACTCTCATTATAAATGATATAAAATCATGTTATATCCTTTGTATCGGTTGTCTAATAATTTTTTTGGATCACCCATGAGTATTCATGTAAGCTTAAGATTACATGTTTGGAGGTTAAATATATGAGCTCATCTTGTACGATTTAATTATAAGCATAGTATGATTTGTATGTAATCATGGAAATACCTTGGGTTTCAAGTTTGTATGCTTTTTGGCTTGATTTATGGTTGGATTTTAATGCTTGTATCTCACCTTAGATGATTTTATTTAAGCATTACAGTGAAGTTTCATGTTGTTCATTGGGGGTTAGACCCTGGAGACTTATATGATTGGATCACTTGGATGTTTTGGTTGTAAGCATCATGATGGATTTTCATGTTTTAAATTTGAGTTTAGAGGCTATAAGGATTGGTTATAAGCTTGTGTCTCCTAATTTATTTATTTTTAAGCATTCGAAAGGAGTTATTATAGGAGATATTATAGAAGAGAGGTTTGGTGATCCAATACAAATTATAGAAGTTACCATTGCCCCTTTTTTTTCCCTCACTAATTTTTTAGTGTTTTCATGTATATCTTATGTAATTTTTCACTCCTACATGATATATTTTATTATATCTTATTTTTAAATATTATTTTATTTTATCTTGCACATGTTTTAGCCATGGTGCCTTTGAGAAATGCTTGTATGATTGTTTTCTATTGCAAGGATATTTTATGCAAGTGGGAGATACAGGAGGAGAGACCAAGATGTGAAAAAAGAAAAAGGTATTTTATGGTAGTTATTTATATCTATGGAATATGAGGAATGGAGAATAAGATTAGTGACCTTTACTAGATGGATCAACACCAACACAATGTACCTGATGTAGAATTAATTGTACATCTTAAGGAGTAAGGTCATCTCTATTGGTGAAGATGGAGGATGATGAAAAGGCATTCACCTTATTTTATTTATTGATAGTAAATGGGTATAATTTATGGGATTATACTACCATAATGTGTAAGATAATATGTTGAAAAATCCATGGAAAAGAGGAGGTGCAAAGAAATCTAAAATTATACCTATTGAAGTAATTTAGGATGAGTAGAGAAGAAGAAGTGGGACCTGAGGTTTAATGGAAGGAGAAGGACATATGTCTACACATGTGATAGAGTAGTATGAATCCTTATTATGGGCTCAAAAACTTAGTAGGTGTAGTGATGCACAAAATAATATAATGAATTCTTAAGATATATTGATATGTGTCATGTTGAACATAGTGGGTAGTAGTTTGCTATGTGTCAAAGATAGATTTTGACTTCTATGGGTTTTTTTCTCTTATTTTTAACTACCATCAAGAGTGTTATTTTCAATTTTTTTTGTTTAGGGTGGGATCATATGAATGTGAAAACATAATTTATACATGGTGGTCTCTGAATAAGAGATGGAGTAGCCTAAAGGATGTGTGGACTAGGTAAAGAGTTTATGGTTTACAGATTAAAGATTGATTAGGTTAAAGGAGAAGTGTTGATTAAGTTTATGATACATTTGTGGAGATCCATGGTTTAACAGATTTTGTTGTTATGTGTTGATGACATGCTAGTTGAAATCCCCAACATATAGAAGATATATGGTGTCATAGATTAGGTGACTAAAATGAGATGAAGGTGGTAGGAACAAACCAAGGATGAAGATGCACATGGAAATTAAACCAAGTAATATCTATCTATGGATAAGATTCTATAGTGATTCAGTATGTAGAATGTTAAATAAGTTGATATCCCACTTCTTTAGGTTTTTTGAGTTATATTTTGGAGTGTCTAAAAATAGAGGAAAAGACATGTATGTCTAGTGTATTATATTCATCAAGAGTAGGAAGCTTCATGTATTATATGGTGTGCATTAGAACAAATAATTATAGGTAGTGGGAGTAGTGAGAGATTCATGGCATAATCCTAGATTAAGGATTGGCATGTGGTGAAGTGGAGAATCACTTCAATTTTTGTAATTTGTTATAGAGGACTAAATGTTAGCAAAGTTAGTTATGGTAGAGAGGTTTTATTAGTGAAATAAAACTTATACTAGGATTGTTATGTGGACACCAGTGGGAATGGATCGTAACTAGATGGAATAATAATCACATGTGGTAAATCCAATATATATTGACTTTAAGTGGGATATTATTAGTTGTGAAGTCACAATTCATAATCACTATTCATATACAGTATTCATAGTCACTATTAATGGTGATGTGGTATGTAAATGATGTGGTTGGTATGTGATGTGGCACATCCCATGGAGGGTATTCAAGTGTGAGTAGATATATTTTAAAGGAGTGTGTCTTATATCTCCACTAATTCACATGAGTTTGTACATTGGTATGATTGCAAAGTTAGGTGTGAGGCACCATGTTTGGTGTCTCCAATATTTCCATGTGTGGTGAAAGTAAAAATTTTATTACAACACCTTTTAGACATGTGTGTGCACATGGAAGAAGAAGACTAGGAGATCACTTTTGGTGGTTGGCCTCACATGTGAAGTGGGTGAAAAATTTGGAATAATATGGGGTAGATTGGATATTTTATAAAGTAGTGGATCTAAATTGTTGACCTTTACACATGGAGATAAAAGTTATTGATGATCGTTATTCATCCACTAGAGTGGGGAACATTTATCCTCTAGGGTTGCCTTTGGATTTTGTACATGGGTGCATGTGGGGACCTATTGGTTAATATTTATCTTAAGTGGTGTGTGGTTGCATACTCTCTCTCTCTCTCTCTCTCTCTCTCTCTCTCTCTCTCTCTCTCTCTCTCTCTCTCTCTCTCTCTCTCTCTCTCTCTCTCTCTCTCTATGTAAATGATATATAAGCATGTTATCTCCTTTGTATTAGTTATCCAATCATTTTTATATCACCACTGAGTACATATGTAAGATTGGGTTTACATGTATAGATATTGAAGCCATGATCTCACCTTATATGCTTTAGTTTTAAGCATGGTATTATCTATATGTAATCATGGCAATCCCTTGGGTTTGAATCCTAAATAAGTTTTAGCTTAGATCCTAGTTGTAGATTGATGCTTGGATATGACCTTCAATGATTTTATTTTAGAATTTTAGAAGATTTTCATGTTAAATCTTAGAGTTTAGATCCTAGAGGATTGTGTTCTTGGTTCACTTGGATGTTTTTGTTATGATCATCAAGATGGAGTTGCATGTTATGTCTTGGAGAATAGAACCTATAAGTCTTGGTTGTAAGCTTGGATCACCTAAGTGATTTGTTTGTAATCACTATAAAGGATTTTATGGAAGACCTATTATATAAGAGAGTTTTGTTGATAAAATTTTATGTTTGGAAGCTACCATTGCATCAGGGGTTTTCCATAGCTACTTTTATAGGGTTTCCATGTATATCTTGTATAATGCATTCTATCCTACATGTGTTTTAGATTAGGTTGTTTTTAATTCCAATTTTATTTTATTTTTCATATGTTTTATCCATTGATCCTAACAAGTGGTATCAGAGGCATGGTGCCTTTGAAAAACTCTTGTGTGAGTTTTTTCTATTCTAATACTATTTTATGCATGTGGGAGCTATAGGAGGATAGACCAAGATGTGAAACCAATTTATTAGTATGGAAGGTATTTATCTCTATGGAATAAATACCTTCCATAAAAATAACTATAAAATCTATATCAACACCAACATAGTGTTCCTAATGCAAAAGTAACTATACAACTTGAGGAGTAAGTTTATCTCCATTGGTGATGATGGAGGATGATGGAAATGCATTCACCTTGTTCTATTTATTGATGGTGAAGGGGTATAAGTTTTGGGATACTACTACAAAATTTCATTACCAAAGATGTTGAAAAATCCATTCACTGCAGGAGGTATAAAAAAACCTAAAATTGTACCTATTGAAGTAGTTCAAAATGGATGGAGAATAAAAAGTGAGAAATGAGGTCTATGGAAATATAGGGTCATGTGTTCATAAATTTAGTAGATTAGGATACACATCTATTGTGGGATTGAAAACATAGTAGGTTGAGTGTTACACTACGTAGTATAATGACTTCCAAATAAATGTTGATAGGTACCATGTTGAAAAGGGTGGGTAGAAATTTGCTATGTGTAAAAGTTAGGTTCAAATTATATGGGTTATTCTCTCCTAAATACTATGAAGAGTGTTGATTTCACATGTTTTTTTATGGTTGTATTAGCTAGATGTGAAAAATAATTCTTACATGATGATATCTAAAGAAGAGATGGAGTATTATAAGGGATATATGGATGAGTGAAATAGTTTCTAGTTTATAGATTGAAGACTATATGAGTTTAAGAAGACATGGTGATTGAATACATGATACCTTCATGGAGATACATGTTTTAGTAGATGTTAGTGTTATGTGTTGATGACATGTTGGTTATACACCTCGACATATAGAAGATAAATGGTGTGATGGTTTGGGTGAATAAGATGAGATGAAGGTGCTATGATCAAACCAAGGATTAAGATACACATGGATGGGAAAGAAATTAATGTGTGGTGGTTAAGAATATTATATAGTAATTCATTATAAATAATGTCAAACCAATTAGTATCCCACTTCTTATGATTTTTTTAGTTATATTCTAGAGTCTCCTAGAATAGAGGAGGAGAAGATATGTATGTTCAGTGTATTATATTCACCTAGAGTTGGAATTCTCATGTATTCCATGATGTGCACCAAAATATACATTTTTGAGTAGTGCGAGTAGTTAGTAGTTTATGCCACATTCCTGAATGAAGGATTCATCTATTGTGATGTGGACAATCCCTTTAAGTTCTACAATTTGCTATGGAGAAGCAGATGTTAATAAAGCCACTCAGGCTAAAGAAGTTTTAGGTGGTGAAACAAAAATTATAATAAGAATATTATGTCAAAAGTAATGGGAATGGATTGCATCTAGATGGAATAATACTCAAGTGTGCTAAATCTTACATAAATAGATTTCAAGTGGAATGTTGTTAGGTATGAAGTCATTATTCATAGTCACTATTCATGGAAACTATTCATAGTCACTATTTATGGTGATGTGGTAGGTATGTGATGTGGCATGGCCCATGGAGATTATTGAAGTGTGATCATTTTGATGTGAAAGGAGTGGAGCATAGATCTCCACTAAGTCACATGAGTCTGCCCTTTGGTATGCTTGCAAGATTAGGTGTGGGTAACCATGTTTGGTGTCTCCATTATTCCCATGTGTGGTAGAAGGAAAAAAGTGATTGAATCACCTTTTACAATTGCACATGAACATGGAAGAATAACATAGGAAGATCATTTTTCGTGATTGGACTCACATTTAAAGTGGGGTACAATATTTAGAGTCACATGGGGTGGATTTGATCTTATCTAATGTAATGGATCTACTTTGTTGACCTTTGAACATAGATATAAACAATATTAATGATCATTATTCATCCAATAAAGTGGAACACATTTCTCATAAGGCACATGTGTTTTTTTTTTGTATTTTTCACATGGGTGCATGTGAGGTTTTATTGGTTCCTATTGAGCCCAAGTGGAGCGTATCACCATATTCCCCCTCTCTCTTCTCTCTCTCATTATAAATGATATATAAGTGTGTTATCTTTTATAAGGGATATCTAATATTTTGTTTTATCACCCTTGAAGCTCCATGCAAGCTTTAGATTTCATGTTTGGAGGTTGAATATATGAACTCATCTTATATGCTTTGGTTGTAAGCACGGTATTATTTGTATTTAAGCATGGTAATCCATTGGGTTTAAATCCTAGAGGCTTGTTAGTTTAGATCATGACTAGATATTGAATCTTAGATATCACCTTGGAATCTTTGGTTTAGGCATTATGGAGGAGTTGCATGTTACATCTTGGAGGTTAGATCTTTGAGGCTTATATTCTTAGTTCACCTAGATGTTTTGGTTATAAGCATCATGATGGAATTTTATGTTGCATATTGGATATTAGAGCCTAAAAGGCTTGTTTATAAGTTTGCCTCACATGAGTGATTTAGTTTTAATCAATATAAAGGAGATACTATAGGAACCATTGTAGAAGAGTGTTTTACTGATGCAATATGAATTATAAAAGCTATCATATATTAGTGGTTTTTCCCTTACTGCTTTTATAGGGTTTTTATGTATATCTTGTGTAATGTGTTCTCTCTTATATATTATGTTTTTATTGTATCTTATTTTTAATTCCACTTTCATTTTAGCTTTTCACATGTTTTAACCATACATATTAACAAGTAGTATTAGATCCATGGTGCCTTTGAAAAAATTTTACGTGAGTGTTTTCTATTCGAAGGTTGTTTTATGAAAGGGTTACCTACAAGAGGAGAGATCAAGATGTGAAAAAAAAGGTTTATTATGGTAGGTATTTATCTCTTATATGAGGAATGGACGAGAAGCTTAACAAGATTTAAAATGGATCAACATTGACACAATGTTCCTGATGTAGAAGCAATGGTATAGCTTCAAGAACAAGACAATGTTAATTAGTAAATATGGAGGATGATGACAAATAATTCACCTTTTTTTGTTTCTTGATGGTGAAAGGGTAAAATTTATGGAATCCTACCACCACAATGTGTTAGACAAGTATTAAAAAATACATGGAAAAGAGGAGGTACAAATAAACCTAAAATGTATTTGTTGAATTAGTTTAGGATGGATGGAGAAGAGCAAGTGAGACCTGAGGTTCTATGGAAGGAGAATGTCATGTTCTTGGACATGTAGTAGAGCAACATGCATCTTGATTATGGGCTCAAAAACTTGGTAAGTGTAATGATCCATTGAGTAACATGATGACTTGTTAGGATATATTGACAGGTGTCATGTTGACCATGGTGGGTAACAATTTGCTTTGTGTAAAAGTTAGGTTTTGAATTATATGGGTTATTATCTCCTATTGTTAACTACTATCAAGAGTGTTTTTTTCACTTATTATTCTTCAGGGTTAGAATAGTTAGATTTGAAAACATCATTCCTACATGGTGACCTCTAAAGAAGAGATGTAGTATCCTAAGGGATATGTGGATGAGATAAAGAGTTGTTAGTTTATAGACTAAAGACTATATGAGTTGAAATAGACATGTTGATTAAGTACATGATACATTTATGGAGAGCCATGGTTTAGAATATGTTAATTTTATGGGTTGATGGCATATTGTTTGTAGGTCCCAACATGTATAATATCAATGGTGTGATGGCTCAAGTAAATAGGATGAGATGAAGGTAATAAGAACAAACCAAGGATGAAGATATGCATGGATGTGAGAACAAAGAAGATATGGTTACTAAGAAGATTTTATAGCAATTTAGTATATAGAATGTGAAAGTAGTTAGTATCCCACTTTTTAGCTTATTTTTTGAGTTATCTTCTAGAGTATCATATAATATAGGATGAGAATACATGTATTTCCAATGTATTTTATTCATTATGAGTAGGAATACTTATGTATGCCATGGTGTGCACTATACTGGATACTTCCATGTAGTGGGAATAGTGAGTGGTTTATGGTAGAATCTTAGATGAAGGATTCATCTATGGTGAAATTGAGAATTACTTTTGGTAATGAGATTTGCTATGGAGGAGCAGGTGTTAACAAAGTCAATCAAGGCATGGAAGTTTTAGTAGTGCAACAAAACTTTTACTTGACTTATTATGTGGGAAACATTGGGCATGGATGGAAGATAGAGGGAAGAATACTCAAGTGAGGTAAATCCTATGTATGTTGAATTCAAGTGGGAGATTATTATGTGTGAAGTCATTATTCATATACACTATTCCTAGTGGCATAACATGTAAGTGATGTGGCGAGTATGTGATATGGCATGGCCCATGGAGGGTCTTCAAGTTTGATCAAGTTGATGTAGAAAGAGTGCGGTGTAACTCTCTAATAAGTTCCATGAGTTTTTATTTTGGTATGATTTCAATATCAGGTGTGGGGTGCCGTGTTTGGTGTCTCCATGATTCTCATTTGTTTTGGAAGTCAAAAGGTGATTTAAACACCTTTTGGACTTGTGTGTTCACATGGAATAATAATAAAAGAAGATCACCATTGTTAATTGGCCTCACATGTGAAGTGGGTTAAAATATTTGGAGTCACATGGGATGGCATGGATCTTATATAAAGTAATGGATCTAATTTGTTAACCTTTGCACATGGAGACAAACACTATTGAAGATCACTATTATTATCTTGGCTCATGGTTGGAGTTTGATGTTTGTAGCTCATCTTGGATGCCTTGGTTTAATAATTATGAAGGAGTTTCATATTGTATCTTAGGGCTTAGATCCTATAGACTTGTATATTTTGCTCACTTGGCTTTTTTGGTTGAAAGAATCATGATGGAGTTGCATGTTGAAACTTTGAGGTTAGAGTTGCAAAGCTTGGTTGTAAGTTTAGCTCACCTAAGTTATTTACTTGTAATAAATGGAAAGGATTTGTTGTATGAGTTGTTTTATAACATTGGTTTTATTATGTAATAAAAATCATGGAAGATACCATTACCACATGGTTTGTTCTTACTAGTTTTGTAGGGTTTCCACATATATCTTATGTAATGTGTTCTCTCCTTAATGTTTTGTTTTATTATAACCTTTTTTTAATTCTAATTGTATTTTATCTTGCTTGTTGTTTAGCCATGGATCCTAACATGTGTTATAATAGCCATGAAAATTTTGATAAACTCTTGTGTGAATGTTTTTTGTTACAAGGCTATTTTGTGAAAGTGGGAGCTATAGGAGGAGAGACCAAGATGTGAAACAAGAAAAATATTATTTATGGTAGTTATTTATATCTATGGAAGGTAATGAATTTAAGATAAGTTTAACAAGATTTACCAAATATATCAACACCAACATAGTGTTCTTAATGTAGAAGCAACTATACATCTTGAGGAGCAAGCTGATCTCCATTGATGAAGGTGGAGGATGATGATAAGGCATTCACCTTATTATGTTTCTTGACAGTGAATGGGTATAAGTTGTGGGATCCTACTAACACAATGTGTTAGCCAAGATATTGAAAAATCCATGGAAAGTAGGAGATACAAATAAACTTTAAATTGTACTTGTTGAAGTAGTTCAACATAGATGGAGAAGAAAATGTGGAACCTAAGATTTCATGGAAGGAGAAGATCTTATTTTTGGACACACAATAGACTAGGATGTATATATATTATTGGATCAAAACCTTGGTAGGTGTAGTGATTCATTGAGTAATTTGATTAATTACCAATAATTGTTGATAGGTGTGTTAGAGGTACAATCACTGAGAGGGGGGTGAATCAGTGAGCCTATAAAATCCAACTTCAATTGTAATCCTTTCAAATTCTTAATCAATTACCATAAGAATTCATGAAACATACACATCAATAATATAAATGAGAAAGATAGATAATGAAATATCAATCACATAACACATGACATATGTGGGAAAACATCTTGGGGAAGAAAACCCACTGGAACCTATAATTGGACTACTATCTTATAATAATAATAACCAATTTAGAGTAGCTATAACCGATCAAGGAAATACCATCCATTATTTAGTTAGAATATAATATGATACCACACATGTCTAGTTGAGCTACCATAACAAATATACCTTTAACAAGTTTCACCTTACAAGGAGGTTGCAATCCCCTTATATGTTGAGCTGCCACAAAAACACCTATGAACACATCCACCTTTGAATTGATGTCTTTAACACCTGATGATGGAATTTTTATTATTACTCTTCACCTTTAATCATAATCAAATAGAATAATCACTATTATACCAACATAATTATGACCTACAATTCATACAAATTGTTTCCAATTTTTTTCTCTTGAACTATTCCACTTGACACTATTATCCTCTCTTCCTTACTTCAATTCTCACTACTTTCATATCTCACACAAGTCTAGAAATCATCACATTGGTTGGCCAAAAGGCATGAATTAACCCTTAATGCATCTATTTCATTAATACACATCTAAATACCATTCACATAGGTCATCCATAACACCCATGGGTCACCCATAAGTAGCTACACCTATAAAATAGGCCCTTGTAGCCCTTATACGTCTCATATAGACCTATTCACCCATTTAGAACTTCATAAAAATAATTAATAATACATGAAAACTTTAAATTTCATATTTACACTCCATATGTTCCATTAAACATCCTCAAATGATCACAATTAATTTTGATCACTCCTGTGTATGCTCAAACAACTCAAACTTTGACTTGGTGCACATAAACATTATGAATAAATACATAGTCAACTTATTAAGATTTTTTCATAATTTTATATATATATATATATATATATATATATATATATATATATATATATATATAATGAAAAAAAATTGTCCTCATGGATTCTAAAAAACTCCCAAATATCTAAGTGAACATGAGACATCGAAATACCATCAGAATGAGATCAAATATCCTTCTTAGGTCACTTGTAGAATACACACGAACACACAATCAACTCTAAACCTTAATAAATATGAGTGTAAACACTTTCAAATTTTAAAATATATATTTTAAAATTCACCTTGGATTCTTATACAGGTAATTTTTTTATACCATGAACAAATTATGCATAGATCAAAAGATATACACAAAATATAGAGCACTGGTTTTTCCTTTGCAAATTCAAATATTTAAATGAAAATGTCATATTTAGACTTAAAACACTATGCTCACATCTCATGTACTCGATACTTAGATAAATTATGCACCATCAATATTATTTTAAGTAACTTGACCTTTATCTTTCAGTGCTCATCATTGGATCTTCATCTTGACTATTTGACTTAATACACTCCGTTGATCTCTTATACATAGTTCAGTCTTTATCTCTACTTAATGTTAAACATTGAATTCTTTCCCTCATATAAATATTTATATAAATATTTTAACTAAAATGACACATTTATCCTTTTTTAAGGAGATTTATATTTACTCAGTTTAAGCATCAAACACTTTGACTTATTTGTCTTACTACACACCGTAGATCTAGATATATAAACTCCCATGAACCATTGATCCTTAAAAGAAGCTTGATCTTTATCTCTTCTAAATATTAAGCATAAAACACTTATCCTAATATTGAAACATCATAACATACTAGAGTAAATTTTATCCATTGATGTTGCTCAAACTTTACCTTGTGAAAATTTGACTATGGGAACCTTGCTTATCTACTTGGGAAGCTAACTTTACACAATCATATATTTTGCTTAACTCACTCATAAGTTATCAAATTTGGACCATTTGATCTCCTCACATAATATAATATAACCATATAATAATATTATCTTATAACCCTCATATTTTTGATAAATAAATACATTAAAATTCTCACTCAAATATTTTTGCCACAGAGCTAACTATGTCAAAAACTTGTATGAGAGGCCAACTTTGAACATGCATATCTTTTTTCAAACTTCAGATCTTGACCTACAAGTTAGTGAATATTAAATAGGAATAAAAATAAATAAACCCGTATGATTAACTTGTCTTAAAATTTACACATGTGTTATATATTCCATCACCAAAATGCTTACTTATATATTTTTTGCCTTTTGAAAATTTGGCTACGGGAAAACACTATCAAACTGCCTAGTTGCCCAAATTTTCACTTGCATATATTTTAACGTGCTTTAGTTCATGATCTAAAATTTATCACAAAATAACTAAGGACTAATGTGATAAAAAACTTTATGACCAACTTCCCTTGATTCATCCACACATGGAAATGTGATGTCATCAAACTACCTACTCAAATTTTCTGCCAATAAACCCAAAATGTCAAGATGAAAACAATGATTAACCAGATGGAATTCACTCATGAACACAATCAATAAAATCATATAAAATATCTTAGGGACCTATTTCACATCCTAAAATTACCATATTCATCCTTTAACATCTCAAACCATGCCAAAACTGAAGACCAACCAAGTATCTTTGAAGCATACTAGGACAAGCACATTGCATACTTTATCATTATCACAAACTATCAATTCACTTCATCCACTCACTTGGAAAACTCTATTACATCATTGAAAAATCTAAAATAAGGTACCATTTTTATTATGGTGGGTAGTGGATTTCTTTGTGTCAACATTAGGTTTTGACTTTTATGGGTTATTTTCTCCTATCATTAACTACTATTAAGAGTGTTGCGTGCACTTATTGTTATTCAAGATTAGATCATATGGATGTGAAAAAAAAAATTAATAGATGGTAATATATAAATAAAATATGGATTAGACTAAGGGATATGTGTATGAGGAATTTTTTTGGTTTATAGATTGAAGATTGTACATGTTGAACTAAATGTGTTGATTGAGTATATGATACCTTCATGGAGATCCATAGTTTAGTAGATTTTGTTGTTATGTGTTGATGGCATGTTGGTTACAATCCAAAAAATGTATAAGATCAATTATATTATGGCTTAGGTGACTAGGAGGAGATGAAGGTTCTATTAATAAACCAAGGATAAATATACACATGGACATGAAAATAGGGAAGATCTAATTATAGAGAATATTCTATAGTGATTTAGTATGTAGAATGTTAAACTAGTTAGTATCCAACTTCTTGATTTTTTTAGCAATATTATAGAGTGTCTTAGAATAGAGGAGAAAAATACATGTATGCCAAATTTATTATATTCATTAAGAGTAGGAAGCCTCATATCTTATATGGTGTGCATTAGACTAGATACTTCGAGGCAGTTCGAGTAGTGAACGATTCATGGCAAAATCCTAGATGAAGGATTTTTCTATGTTGAATTAGAGAAACACTTTAAGTGTTGTAATTTTATATAGAGGAGTAGATGTTAAAAAAATTAGTTATTATAGATAATTTTTAGTAGTGAAAC
Source organism: Torreya grandis (assembly GCA_037957365.1). Lineage (NCBI taxonomy): Eukaryota > Viridiplantae > Streptophyta > Pinopsida > Cupressales > Taxaceae > Torreya > Torreya grandis. The sequence goes on from JARHVA010008063.1 coordinate 369,405, forward strand.
AAAAATTATACTAGGATTTTTAAATGGGCACAGGTGGTCATGGATGGCAACTGGATGGAAGAATATTCAGTGTTGTAAATCTTATGTATATTGACTTCAAGTGGGATATTGTTAGTTGTGAAGTCACTATTCATAGTTAGTATTCATGTATGTTATTCATATTAACTATTCATGATGACATGGAATGTAAGTGATGTGGTAAGTATATAATATGGCATGGCCCATGGAGGGCCTTTAAATGTGATTAGATTAATGTGAAAGTAATGTGTCATAGCTATTTACTAAGTCACATGCATTTATCCTTTGGTATTATTTTAAGGTTAGGTGTGAGGCACCATTTTTAGTGTCTATAGTGTTCCCATGTGTGGTGAAATTCAAAATCTGATTACAACACCTTTTGTACTTGCATGTGCTCTTGGAAGAAGAAGACAAGAAGATCATTATTGGTGGTTGGCCTCACATGTGAAGTGGGTGTAATATTTGGAGTCACATGGGGTGGATTGGATCTTATCTAAAGTAGTGTATCTAATTTGTTGATTTTTTTATATTTAAACAAACACTATTAATGATCATTATTCATCCACTAGAGTAGGGTGAATTTCTCCTCCAAGGCACATCACTTTCCTTTATCTTTTACATATGGGTGAATGTGGGGCTCTATTTGTTGTTATTGATCCCAAGTGGAGTGTGGTTCCACATCACACCCTCTCTTCTCTCTCTTTATAAATTATATATAAGCATGTTATCCCCTTTTTATTTTTTATCTACTATTTTGTTTTATCACACTTGAGGATCTATGCATGCTTGGGATTGCACATTTGGAAGCTGAATCCATGAGCTCACCTTATATTCTCTGGTTGTGAGCATGGTATTATTTATATGTAAGAATGGTAAGCCCTTGGGTTTTAAGCCTAGTGAGTTTTTAGCTTCATTCATGGTCAAAAATTAATGCTTTTATCTCACCTTCATTGCTTTTATTTAAGCATTGTGGAGGAGTTACATGTTGCAGCTTAGAGATTATATCTTAGAGGCTTTTGTGCTTGGTTCACCTATATATTTTGGTTATAAGAATCATGATGGAGTTTCTTATTGTATCTTGGAGGTTAAGGCCTGTAAATATTGGTTTTAATCTTGGATTAACTAAGTAATTTATTTTTTATCACTATAAAGGAGTTTTTGGAGGAGTTATTATAGAAGAGAGTTTTGCTAATGAGATATGATGTCTATAAATTGCCATTGCCTCATGGGTTTTCCCTTATTAATTTTATAGGTTTTCAATGTATATCTTATGTAATGTGTTATCTAATATATGTTTTTTTTTTACTTTAATTTTTTTTTTAGCTTTCACATATTTTAGTCATGGATCCTAACAAGTGGTATCAAAGACATGGTGCCTTTGAAAACATATTATGTGAGGTTTTTCTATTGTAAGGCTATTTTTTGAAAGTGGGAACTAGAAGAGGAGAGACTAAGATGTGAAAAATAAATAAATTATGGAATCTATTTATCTCTATGAAATTTGAAGAATTGTGGAAAATCTCAAAACCAACACAAAGTTCATAATGTAGAAGCAATTATACATCTTGAGGAGTAAGTTGGTCTCCATTGGTTAAGATGGAGGATGATGATAATTCATTCATACTTTTATGTTTTTTTTATGGTGAAGGGGTATAAATTGTGGGATATGACTACCACAATGTGTTAGCTGAGATGTTAAAAAATTCATGGAAATGAGGAGGTATAAAGACACCTTAAATTGTACCTATTGAAGTAGCTTAAGATGGATGGAGAAGAACAAGGGATAAATGAGGTTTCATGTAAAAATAAGTCCATGTGTTTTTACATGTAGTATAGTAGGATGCATTTTGATTATGGGATAAAAAACTTAGTAGGTGTAGTGATGGATTGTGTAACAAAATGATTTTCTAATAAATTTTGATAGTTTCCATGTTGAGCATGGTGGGTAGCAGTTTTATATGTAAAAATAAAGTTCAACTTCTACAGGTTATTCTCTCCTATTGTTCACTACTATCAAGAGTGTTTCTTGAACATGTATTTATTTAAAGTTGGATCATTTGAAAGTTAAAACATCATTCCTACATGATGATATCTGAAGAAAATATGGAGTATCCTAAGGGCTATGTGGATGATGTAAATAGTTTTTGGTTTATGGATTGAAGAATGTATGAGTTGAAGCATATGTGTTTATTGAGTATAGGATACCTTCATGTAGATCCATGGTTTAGAAGATGTTATTTTTAGGTGTTGATGACATGTTTTTTGAAGACCCCAACATGTAGATGATTGATGGTGTGATAGCTTAGGTGACTAGGATGAGATGAAGCTGGTAGGAGAAAACCAAGGATAAATATAGACATGGATAGTAAAGTAAGTAATAAATGGTGGTTGAAAAGATTCTATACTGATTTAATATATATGTGTGAAACAAATTAATATCCCACTTATCAAAAAAAAATTAGTTTTATTCTAGAGTGTCTTAGAATAGAGGAGGAGAAGACATGTATGTCTAGTGTATTATATTCATCAAGGGTAGGAATCCTCATGTATGACATGGTGTGTACTAGGTTGGATTCTTCTAATTAGTGGGATAAGTGAGTGGTTCATGGCATAATCCTAGATGAAGGATTAGTCTATGGTGAAGTGGAAAATCACTTCAAGTGTTTCAATTTACTATGGAGTAGAAGTTAACAAAGACATCTAGGGTAGAGAAGTTTTAATAGTGAAAAAAAATTATAATGGGCTTATTGTGTGGTCAGAAGTGGGAATGGAAGGCATCTAAATGAAAGAATACTCAGGTGCAGTAAATCTTATATATATTGACTTCAAGTGGGAGATTATTGGGTCTAAAGTTACTATTCATAGGATGTATTCAAAAACATTATCCATAGTCACTATTCATGGTGATGTGGAAGGTATTGATATGACATGGGCCACGGATAGTCTTCAAGTGTGATCATGTTGATGTGAAAGGAGTGGAGCATAGATCTACACTAATTAACATGAGTTTCTCCATTGGTATCATTGAATGGTTAGGTTTGGGGCACCACATTTAGTGTCTCTGTGATTCCCATTTGTGGTGAAACTTAAAAGGTGATTGTAACAAATTTTATACTTGCATGTGCACATGGAAGAATAAGATAATACGATTGTTGTTTTTGATTATCCTAGCATGTGAAGTGGGGTGCAATTTTTAGAGTCACATGGGGTGGATTAGATATTTTCTAAAGTATTGGATTGACTTTGTTAACCTTTTAACATGGATACAAAAATATCTATGATCATTGTTCATCCACTAGACTGGGGTAGATTTATTATCTAAGGCACATGGTTTGCATTTGGCTTTCACACATGGGTGCATGTTGGGATCTATTGGTTTCTATTGAGCCTAAGTGGAGTGTGGTACTATATTCTCCCTCTATATTCTCTCTCTCATTATAAATTCTATATAAGCATGTTATCTCCTTTATATTGGTTATCCAATAATTTTTTGGATCGCCCTTGAGTATCCATGCAAGTTAGGGATTATATGTTTAGAGGTCATATCCATTAGATCACCTTGTATGATTTGGTTGTAAGCATGGTGTGTTTTGAATATAAGCATGGTAATCTATTGGAATTGAATCTTGGCTGATGGTTTGAGTTTTATGCTTAGAGATCACCTTGAATGCTTTAGTTTAAGCATTATGGAGGAGTTACATGTTTCAACTTGAAGGTTAGATCTTGAAGGATTGTATACTTAGTTCACTTGGATGTTTTGGTCATAAGCATCATGATGGGGTTGTATGTTGTAGCTTGGAGTTTAAGGCATATAAGGCTTGGTTATAATCTTGGATCACCTGAGTGCTTTGTATGTAAGCAATGGAAAGGAGTTAGTAGAGGAACTATTGTAGAAGAGAGTTTTGCTAATAAAATATGAAGTTTGAAAGCTACTATTTCCCATGGTTTTCCCCTTTTTAGTTTTTTTAGGTTTACATGTATATCTTGTGTAATGTGTTCTCTCATGTGTGTTGTATTTTATTGTACATTGTTTTTTATTTATAGTTTTATTTTATCTTGCACATGTTTTAGCCATAGATCCTAAAAAGTGGTATCATAGCCATGGTGCCTTTGAAAAACTCTTCTATGAGAGTTTTCTATTACAAGGTTATTTTGTGCAAGTGGTAGCCATAAGAGTAAAGATCAATATGTAAAACAAAAAAATTATCTCAAAAATTTCTCTCTATGGAAGATGAGGAATGAAGCCAAAGATTAACAAGAAATACTAGATGGATCAACACCAACACAATGGTTTAAATGTAGAAGCAACTATATAGCTTGAGGAGCAAGCTAGTGTTCATTGGTGAAGATGAAGGATGATGACAAGGATTTCACATTATTGTGTTTCTCAATAGTGAAGGGGTATAAGTTGTGTGATCCTACTACCATAATGTTTTAGATAAGATGATGAAAAATACATGGACAAGAGGTGGTACAAAGAAACCTAAAAATTTTCCTATTAAAGTAGTTCAAGATAAATGGAGAAGAACAAGTGAGACCTGAGTTTACTTAGAAGGATAATTACATGTGTTTAGACATGTGTTAGTGAAACATTTATCTTGATTGATAGCTTAAAAAATTGATAGGTGTAGTGATGCAATGAGTATTATAATGACTTTCGAATAAATGTTGATAGGTGTCATGTTGAGCATGATGGGTAGTAGTTTGTTATGTGTAAAAGTCAGCTTTTGACTTCTATGGGTTATTCTCTCTTTTTGTTATCTACTATTGAGAGTGATTCTTGCACTTTTTGTTGTTAAAGGTTGGAATAATTGTATTTGAAAACATCATTCATAAAAGGTGATCTCTTAAAAAGAGATGGAGTAGCCTAAAGTCTATATGGATAAGGCAAAGAGTTGTTCATTTACATATTTAAGACTATATGGATTGAAGTACGTGTTGAATTAGTACATGATACCTGCTTGAAAAGACATGGTTTATTATATGTTGATGACATGTTGGTTGTAGGTCCCAATAAGTAGAAGATATGTGGTGTGATGGCTCAAGTGACTAGGATGATACAATGGTGATAAGAGCCATTTTGGTGTCTCCATGATTCCCATATGTGGTTAAAGTCAAAAGGTGATTGAAACATCTTTTCAACTTGTATGTGTGTATGGAATAAGAAGACAAGAAGATCACCATTGGTGATTGGCCTCACATGAAGTGGGTCACAATATTTGGAATCATATGGGGTGTCTTAGATCTTTTCTAAAGTATTAGATCTAATTTGTTAACCTTTACAGATGGAGACAAACACTATTAATGATTATTGTTCATCCATTAGAGTGGGGCACAATTATCCTTCAAGGTACATGGGTGTATATGAGGCTCTATTGGTTACTATTGGTCCCTAGTAGAGTGTGGTGCCATATTCTACTTCTCTTCTCTCTCACATAAACACATTATAAATGATATATGATCATGGTATCTCCTTTGTATGAGTTATTCAAACCATTGTTGGATCACCCTTGAGGATCCATTAAATTTTGGGCTTGCATGTTTAGAGGTTGAATCCATGAGCTCACCTTGTATGATTTAGTTGTATGCATTGTAATCCCTTAGTTTGAAACCTATAGGATTGTTAGCTCAGTTAATGGTTGGAGGTTGATTCTTGGATTTCACCTTAGATTATTTAGTTTAAGCATTGTGTAGGAGTTATATGTTGTAGCTTTGATCTTGTAGGTTATATCCTAGAGGCTTGTATGATTGGTTCTCTAGATATTTTGGTTTTAATCATCATGATGGAGTTATATTTTTTTATCTTGGATATTAGATCATAGAAGGCATGGTTTTAAGATTGGCTCACCTAAATGCTTTATTTTTATGTACTATAAAGGAGTTATTGGATGAGATATTGTAGAAGAGAGTATTTATAATGTAGTAAGTCTAGAAGATAACATTACCCCATGGCTTTTCCCTTACTATTTTTATAGTGTATACACATATAGCTTCTATAATGTATTCTCTCCTACATGTTGTGTTTTATTATACCTTGTTTTTAATTCTAATTTTATTTTAGATTGTACATGTTTTAGCCAAGGATCCTAACAAGTGGTATTAAAGCCATGGTGCCTTTGAAAAACTCTTATTTGAGTGTTTTATATTTGAATGTTATTTTGTGAGAGTAAAAACTATAATAGGAGATAACAATATGTGAAATAAAAAAGGGGTTTTTATGGTAGGTATTTCTCTCCATGGAAGATGAGAAATGGAGGAGAATCTTAAGAAATCTTTACTAGATAGATCAAAGCCAAAATAACATTCCTAATGTAGAAACAAATTTATAATTTAATGATCAATTTGAGCTCCAACGCTGAATATGGATGATGATGATGAAAAGGCATTCACTTTTTTGTGTTTCTCAATGGTGAAGGGGTATAAGTTGTGGGATCCTAATACCATAATATGTTAGCTAAGATGTTGAAAAATACATGAAAAGGAGGGGTTCAAAAGAAACCTAAAATTGTACTTACTGAAGTAATTTAAGATTAACAAATAAGAATAAGTGAGAAGTGAGATTTCATGAAAGGATAAGGGTGTGTATTTGGACATGTGGTAGAGTAATATGCATCTAAATTATGGGATCAAAAACTTGGGAGGTGCAGTGATGCACTAACAAGCATAATGACTTCCCAAGAACTATTCATAGGTGTTATTTTCAGCATGGTGGGTAGAGGTTTGTTGTGTGTAGAAGTAACATTTTTATTTCTATGGGTTCTTGTATTCTATTTTTAACTAATGTCAATAATTTTTCCTGCACTTGTTACTACTCAAGTTGAAGTAAGTAGATGTAAAAATGACATTTTTATCTGGTGATATCTAAATAAGAGATGGATTGGCTTGAGGGATATGTGGATGAGGCAAAGAGATTATGGTTATGTATATAAGACAATATAGGTTGAATCAGACATGGTAATTGAATACATGATACCTTAATTGGGAGCCATGGTTTATCAAAGGTTACTTTTATGTGTTGATGGTATGTTAGTTACAAGCCCTAACAAGTAGAAGATTAATGGTGTGATGGCTTAGGTGACTAGGACAAGATTAAGGTCAAAGGAGAAAACCAAGGATGAAGACACATATGGATGAAAAATCAAAGAAGATTTGGTTGATGAAATTATTTTTTGAGTTGTCTTCTGAAGTTTCTAAGAATAAAGGAGGAGAAGACATTATGTCTAGTGTATTGTATTCATTAGGAATAAGAAGCCTCATGTATACCATGGTGTATACTAGAATGCATAATTCCAAGTATGAGAGTAGTAAATGGTTCATGGTAGAATCCTAGATGAATGATTATTTTTTGGTGAAGTAGAGAATCAATTTAGGTGTTACAATTTGCTATGGAGGAGCAAATGTTAACAAAGCCAATCAGTGCACACAAGTTTTAGGAGTGAAACAAAACTTATTTTGGTATTTTTGTGTAAGAAGAAATGGGTATGGATGGTAGATGGATGGAAGAATACTTAGGTGTGGTAAATCTTATGTATATTGAATTCAAGTGAGAGATTGTTGGGTGTGAACTCACTATTCACTATCACTATTAATGAACACTATTTATATCCACTATTTGTGGTCATTATTAATGGTGATGTAGCATGTGGGTGATGTGGTAGGTATGTGATGTGTCATGGCCCATGGAGGGTTTTCAAGTGTGATCAAGTTGATGTGAAAGGAGTGGGGAGTAAATCTCCACTATGTCACATGATTTTATCCTCTTGTATGATTGCAAGTTTAGGTGTGGTGCACCATGTTTGGTGTCTCCATGATTCCCATGTGTTGTGAAATTCAAAAGGTGATTGCAACACCTTTTTGACTTGTGGGTGTACATAGAAGAATAATAACATAATATTATTATTGGTGATTGACCTCACATTCAAAATGGGCCATAATATTTGGAGTTACATGGGTTAGCTTTGATCTTATCTAAAGTAGTGGATCTACTTTGTTAACCTTTTCACATGGAGATGAACACTAATGATGATAATTATTCATCTAATAGAGTGGGGTTCATTTCTCATCCAAAGAACATGGGTCACCTTTAACTTTTTCATATGGGCGCATGTGGAACTCTATTTTGTACTAATAAGCCCAAGTGTAGTGTCATGCCATCTCCATCTCTCTTCTCTCTTTGATTGTAAATTCTATGTAAGCATGTTATCTCATTTGTACTAGTTATCCAATCCTTTGATGGGTCACCCTTAAGGATCCATGCACTATTGGGGTTACTTGTTTCAAGATTTAATCCATGAGATCACCTTGTATGATTTAGTCTTAATCATGGTATTATGTTTATGTAATCATGGCAATCCCTTGGGTTTGAAGGCTAGAGGCTAGTTAGCTTAGCTCATAGTTGGAGTTAGATGCTTGGAGATCACCTTGGTTGATTTAGTTTAGGCATTGTGGATGACTTATTTGAGTGTTATAAATGATGTCATGGAGGTGTCCTAGTGAGTGAATAAAGTTCCTTGATATTATAAGTGACAATGACAAAGTGTGCAATGTGATTGTCTTAGTATGCTTGAAGGATGCTTGGTTGATCTTCAGGTTTGACATAGATAGAGATGTTTATGGATGAATGTAGAGTATTGAGCATGTGGAAGGGGTCCTATAAGACATTTTATATGATTTGATTTAATTTTTTCATTAGTGGAATTCATCTAGTAGTTTATATTTTTCATCTAGACCTTTTAGGTCTAGTGGCAAAAAATATGAGTAGGTAGTTTGTTGACATCACAATTATTACCACATGTGGCTGAGTCATGGGGAGTTGGTCATATGGTTGTGATAACATTAGTCCCTAGTTATTATGAAAAATTCTCAATTCAAGTGATGAAGCACAATATAAGATATGTAAGTGCAAAGTTGGGATTCTAGGTAGTTTGACAATGTTTTCCCATACTTATCCAAATTTTTAATATGGTAAGAAGAGCCAAATAATCATATTGATATAGTCATATCTTAAACAAGTGGATGTTTCAAGAGAATTTAATCATATGGGTTTATTTATTTTTATTCCTATTTTATTTAAACTAAATTTTAGGTTATGTGATGAATCATATCAAAATATATGCATGTTCAAAGTTGGCCTTCCAGATAGGTTGATCATGGAGGTGCAAACTCTGACCTTACAGACAGATTTCAATGGTCCCCATACTTAGTTATTTTTGCATGATGTTAAAGATTAGGACTAGATGGAAATATAATGGCTCATGGGCATTTGTATAGTGAATATGTATGATGCACAACATGTCAAATAGGTCAAATTGTTCATTGGTTAATATAGTTAAATACCAAGACCAAATGAAGATCCAATGGTGCATAGGTGATCATACAAGATCGATCTAATGGTGAGTGCTAAGATAGATGGTCATAATTGCATAATGTTTAATAGTATAAGTGATTAGAAGATATGTGAGGGTGCTAATTTTCATGATCATGGGGTTTATGAGAAATATTGAATGATAAGTTCTATAAGATAAAGTCCTAACTAATTCATATAGATCAATAGTGTGTGTTGAGTCAATATTGAAAGGTTGCATGAGATGAGGTCAATTATTCAAGGATTAATGTTTGGTAGTGGTGAAATATGAGTTAAAGGTAAATATTTGTAAAATATTATCGATAGTGTGTGATTGATATAAAGAAGTGAGGACACAAGATGCAATCATGGTGTTTGATGTTTAACTGTGACTGTTTGAATTCAAATATTTAAATTTGACAAAGGAAAGACCAGTGTCTAGTTTCTAATCCATAACCTTTGATCTATGCAAAATTTGACCATGGTGTAAAAATAAAAATGGTATAGGACTCTAAGGTGAATATATAAATATAAATTTTAATGTTTGAAAGTGAATATAGTTAAAGTTATGAATATACAAAGTTTACTATGTGTTGGACTATGTTTTATAAGTGACCCAAGAAGCATATTTAAGCTCATTCTCATGGTATTTTTATGTCTCGTGATAAATTATCTATTTTGGAGTGTTTTAGACTCAATGAAGATCATATATTTTCATTATTAATGTTTGAAAATTTTTATGTAGTATGAACAAAGGTTTATAAGGTTATTTTTTGTTTGTTCATAGTAACTATGTGCAGAAACTTTTCATTGAATGAATTGTGCTTAAGTAGAAGGGTAATGTGATGGTTTTGGAGCTTAAGGAGGACCTATAGATAATTTGGAATGAGTAAATTCATTTTGAAAGTGTTTATATGTTTTTATTTTTCTTAGATAAGTGTGGAAGACCTGAATGGGTCTCTATAGGACCTAAAAGTGACTTAGGCCTATTTGAAATTATGTTGTGCTTATGTGTGATCCATGTTAGATGCCTTCAGGGTTAAGGCATGTGTTGTGGCTGATAGGAAATATTTTGATATTGTTAATTCATTGATTCTCTATAAATGTTGAAACCAAATGTGTTGGTTTCTAGAATTTTGAGAAGACTTGTGTAAGGCGTATGTGAGAGTTGTGGAGCAAAGGAGAAGTAGAATGCCCAGTTGATGAATTGATGAGTATATTAAATTTAGGACTATAAGTATGACCTATTAGTCATATTTATGATGTATTAATAGTAATATTATAGTATTAATACATGTAGAGAGGTCTGAGTGTGCATATGAGGATAATTTGAGTTAAGAATGAGATAAATTGTGGCATGCCTATGTGACAGGCATGTATGAGATAGGGAGTTTTTGTAGGGGTTAGATAATAAAAAATCTATAATCAAGTTTTAAAGACATCATTTGTAAGGTATAGATGTTCAAAAGATGGTATAAATCACTTGATCTTCCTTAGGAGTAGTTTCTCTACGTGAAATAAGTGTTTCACTAAAGACCTTTGATCAAGAGGACTTTATCAAGGTTTTTGGTCTAAAAGACTTAACTAGTATCTTGTTTGTAATTTCTTATAGGACAAATAGTCCAAGTGTTACAATCTTGAGAGTGCGTTTTATTCTCGATGATGTTTTCCAAAAAGAACTATGTGTTATGTGTTTGATATTGTGTATGCATTAAATGAATGAGTTCTCTTCCTAATGTTGCTTGATCAAGATGATATATGCTAATTACCTAATAGTTTAAAAGGACTAGAATTGTAATTGAAATATATAGTCTTAATGATTCAACCCTACCCTCTTAGTTATCATACCTCTAATATTTGGTATTGGAGTAGGTCTTTTGGTAAAGGCTTAACAACTTGAAGGTGATCCAAGGTACAATATGGGTAATCATCAAGGATGTTTCTCTAATAATCAATCATCGATGTTTAATGGATGTAGTTATGAATTTTGGAGTGAAAGGATGAGGACATACATTATTTACATAGATTTTGATGTATGTAAATCTATTGTAGATGGTTATGTTACTCCTACTACTCCTTCATCTAGTATTATAGACAATAAGTTGTTTGAGAACAATTCTAAGTCAATGAATGTCATCACTTGTGGTCTTACAGAGACTAATTTCACCAAGTTAATCCATTGTAAATATACTAAAGTGATATGGGAATAAATGTAAATAATTTATGAATGATATTGAAAGGTCAAGTTTGTTAAATTGTAGACTCATAGAAAGTAGTTTTAAAGTCTCAAGATAAAGGAAGAATATTCTATGGCATCCTTTACGCAGAGAGTTGATGAGATTGTGAACATCATTAGAGGTATTAGAGAAAATATTAAAGAGGCTATTGTATTTAAAAATGTATTAGTGTCCCTCTCTCTCATATTTGATCTTAGAGTATTTATTTTTGAATAAATTCATGATCTTACTCAGCTAAAGTAGGATGAATTAAATGGAATCCTTATTGCTTATGAGATGAGGAAGAATGATGATATACCACCAAATAAAGAAGTAGGTTTCAAGACTAAAATGAAGATAAGGAAGAAGTTCCAAGGTAAGAAACCTAATGAGTATGACATTTCTAATATAGATGAGTATGAACTAATTTCTTTGATTTCAAGGAAATTAAAAAAGGGTTCAAGCAAGTATAAGGGTAAACTACCCCTAAAATGCTTCAATTATGGAGAGGTAAGACATTTTACTAATAAGTGTCATCAGAAGTATAATAAATATGATGATGAAGAGCATGATAAAGGCCATAATGATGGAAAGAGATCATTTAGGTCTTATAAATGTAAAAATGGATTCAAAAGGTTTGATAATAAGAAAAAGTACTTCAAGGACAAGAAGAGTCTCTACACCAAAGAAGATTGTAGCTCATCAAATGAGAGTGAAGTCAATGAATCAAAGTATGATCATGAGAATGATGGTCCTATTGAAGATGAAGACCTATTCATGGTTGAAGAAGGTATTTTCTCACATCAAGAGGAGTCTACTTTGAATGATTTAGATGATGATGAAAATGAGATGGACTATGAGACTGAATTGATATATGCTCTTAAAGAACTAAAGATTGAGAAGAAGATCAATAAGAAGATGAAATCTAAACTCAAGGACTAAGAGAATCAACTCAATGTGTTTGATTCAAGATTGGTTGAAGAATCTAGAGAGCATGAAGGTGTTGTCATATTTCTTAATTTGAATTTGGAATTTATGTCTGCAAGTCTAAGAGCCAAATAAGAAGAATGCTCAAGGTATGATTTTCAAATTGTGTCTTTAAAATATGAGTTAGAGAAGTTTGTAAGCAAGGTGAAATCATTTCTTAAGTTTGATAAAAGTTCTAATGATTTGGATGATCTCATAAAGAGTCAAAATTCATCTAGTGACAGATCTAGATTGGGTTTTAATGAATACCCCAAAATTGTTTCTCAAGTTGACATGAATTTCATTACAAATAAGGATAATCATATTTTGAAGAAAAAACATCAAAGAATAAATGAAAGTTTTGATATAATGAAGATAAATAATATTATATATCCAAATTCCATGAGGTATACAAGTTTTAATGGTTGCTATTACACTTGTAATCAGTTTGGGTATAAAGATAGAGAATGTAGAAGATTTGTAGAAATGAGTTTTCATGAGACTATAATGGGGGTCATCAGTCATAATGTGTGTGTAGGGATAAGTATTTCAACTATCTTGATAAGGGACACTATGCTAAGCATTGTCCAAATAAGGAAATTCTAGGTAAGTTTTATTCAAAAAGAGCATTTTGTTTTAGTTGTCATGAAATTAGACACATTGATACTTTTTGTCTAAACAAGGTAATACAAGCTAAGTTTCCATCAAGGAGTATTGTTTGCTACAACTATGAAAATATTGGTCATATTACTAAATTTTTCAAGAAAAGGTATACAAATCATAATAGGTTCAATTAGGCTCCAAGATTTCAAGGATGAAGGCAAGTCAACTCATGGAAGCGAAATGTGGTAAGTATCAGTCATGATGAGATTGTAGGTCCAAGTAATCTATTTGTTATGGTGGAGAATAATATAGAATATGAATAGTGCAAATGGATCTAATTTTTTTTCTCATGTTTTGAATAAAGAGAAGACTAAGTTGCTGATGGAAGCTAGTTCTGAGGTAAGTATGGATTATAGGGTTTGTTGACTTTATTTGTTTTAACATTATAGGGTTTTGGGCTCTACTAGAAAAGTGGTTTTCCATTTGATTTGAGGTCTAAGTATTATTAATAGGTTGAATAGTTCAAATGGGTTTTCAAATCAAGCTTTACATATATTTAAAGCTTTATGATTTTTAAGTTATTCATGTTTTTATCAAGATGGAGGCCTAATTAGCAAGTTAGTTTGTGTAGGAAGTATATTATAGATGAGATAGATATTGAAAATTGGTGTGCTTGAGGGGGAATATGAGATTGATCTATATATTAATTTATAATTCTTGATGGCATGTCTTATGAAATTTATGGGCTCTACAAGTTCCAAGTAGGGCTACAAGGAGACTAGATAAGCATAATGAGAAGAAGAGTGATTTTTGTTTGGTTTATCCAAAATACAAAGGCATGAGTATTTAAAGGTGATTTATTATTATTTTTATGTTATGTTTCATATTTGGTGAGTGGAATGAGGTTGTGTTGGTGGTCCTTGAGGTAGTTTGAGAGACAAGGTGAGTAAGCCAATATGGTGGTTCTTCATGGTGATGGAGATCTAAAGATGCTCAAGTTATGAAATGGATCAAAAAGTTTAGGGGGATTCCATATTAGATATTTCTTGCTGAGTTAATTCAGATTTAAGTACTTTTGTGTGCTCTTTCTTCATTGGTTAGAGTGCTTGGTTGAAGAGAGTGTTGGCATGGAGCAAGAGGAAGTTATCAAGACAAGATGAGGTAGGATCAAAGTAAGGGGGAGTTTTGTATCATATTTATAAGGTGGTCATCTCCTATTGGTAGTATTTTTAGGTCCTAAAGATCATTTTTTATCCACTTTGTTATTGTGTCAAAGGGGGAGAAAGTTCTTATTTTTGAGAGTGGTTGAAGAGATAGAAGAAAAGTGAGTTATATATTGATAGGTGTTGACATCAATGATAAATGGGGATATTGTTGGATAATATCCAATGATGTCATGGAGGTGACCTAGTGAGTGGATAAAGTTACTTGATATTCTAAGTGACAATGATAATGTGTGCAATGTACTTGTCCTAGTATGCTTTAAGGAGGCTTGGTTGATCTTCAGTTCTAACATGGCTAGAGATGTTTATGGATGAGTATGGAGTATTGATCATGTTAAATGGCTACTATAATAGGTGTTATATGATTTTAGTGCTTATTTACAAAAGTGTAATCCATTTCAAAGTTCATATTTTTCATTTAGACCTTTTGGGTTCAGTTTTAGAAAATTTAAGTGGGTAGTTTACTGATGTCACCATTGCCATGTGTAGATGAGTCATAGGGAGTTGGCCATATGGTTGGGATCACATTAGTCCCTAGTTTCTATGAATAAAGTCTCAAGTCAAATAAAAAATTGAAACATAATATATACAGGTGCAAAGTTGGGATCCTAGGTTGTCTGATAGTGTTTTCCCATACTTCACCAAATTTGCAATATGGTAAGAAGAGTCGAGTAAGCATATTGATATAGTTATATCTAAAACATGTGGATGTTTTATGATAAGTTGATCATATGGGTTTTTTTATTTTTTTATTAGTTTATTTTCAATAATATTTAGGTCAAGCAATGAATCACATCAAAATCTATGCACGTTCAAAGTTGGCCTTTCAAACAAGTTTTTGACATAGTTAGCTCTTTGGTAAAACAAATTGAGTGAGAATTTTAATGTCATTATATATTACACATGTGAGGGATATAAGTTAATATTGACACATGGTTGGATTATCCTATGTGAGGTGATAATATGTTCTAAATTATATAAAATGTGCTTGACCAAAGAAAAAGATATGGATGTGCAAATTTGACCTAACAGACAGATTGCAATGGTCCCCATAGTAATTTTTGCATGATGTTAAAGATCATGAAAAAATGGAGATATAATGGCTCATAGGCAATCATTTAATAAATATAAATGGTGCACATAAATTCAAAGAGGTCAAAGTGTTTTTTGGTTAATAGAGTTAAAAACTAGGACCAAATGAAGATCCAACATTGTGTAGGTGATCATACAAGAGTGATCTAACGGTGTGTGTTGAGTGAGATGGTAAGAAGTGCATGATGATTAATAGTATAAATTGTTAGAGTAAATGCAAGGGTGTAAAGTTTCATGATCATGGGGGCTTTTAGTAAGATTTAATGGTGAGCACTATAATATAAAGTCCTAACTCATCCACAAAGATCGACACTGCATGTAGAGTCAATATTGCAAGGTTTCACGAGATGAGGTCAATTATTTGAGGTTTAATGATTGGTAGTGAAAAAATATGATTTAAATTTATAGATTCATATAATGATATTGATGGTGCATGATTTATCTAAATACGTGAGGACACAATATGTGAGCATAGTGTTTGATGTTTAATTGTGACCGTTTGAATTAAAATATTTGAATTTAACAAGAGAAGAACAAGTATATGGGTTTTGAAACATAATTTTTGATATATGTATAATTTTACCATGGTTTAAAAATAAAATTGGTATAAGAATCGAATTCACATCTATAAATGTAAATTTTACAGTCTGAAAGTGTGTACAATCAAATTTATTAAGGTCCATATTTGACTGTGTTTGAATATGTTCTGCAAGTGACTTGAGAATGATATTTGAGCTTGTCCTAATGGTATTTAGATATATCATGATGAATTATATAATTTAGAGTGTTTTATACCCCATTACTATTATATATGGGAAATATGGAGGTTTGACCAATCATATGCAATATGAATAAAGGTTTAGAAGGTGATTATGTGTTTGTTCATACTGATTATGTGTACAAAATGTTGTTTGAGCGAATTGTGTTTAAGTAAAAGCGTATTGTGATGGTTTTTGAAAATTAAGGAGTACTATAGATAATTTGGAATTGTTCCATGCATTTATAAAGTGTTTTTAATTTATTTTACTCAGACAAGTGTCAAAAAGCTAAATGGGTCTCCATAGGACCTAAAAGAGATTTAGGCCTATTTGAAAGTATGTTATGTTTAAGTGTGACCCATGTTAGATGACTTAAGTGTTAAGGCATGTATTGTGTCCAATATGAAATATTTTGATCTTGTTAATTCATGAATTCTCTATTAATGGTAAATCTAAATCTATTGAGTTCTAGACTTTTGAGAAAACTTGTGCTAGGTTTAAGTGAGAGTTGTGGAGAAAAGGAGAGGTAGAGTGCCTAGTTAATGAATTGATGAGAAAAGTAAATTGAGGACCATGTGTATGGATTTTAGGTCATATTTATAATGTTTAAATAGTAATCTTACTTTTTGAAGATATGAAAAGAGGTCTAAGTATGCATATGAGGGAAGTTTAAGTTAAGAAGGAGAGAGATTATGGCATGCTTATGTGAGAGGCCTATATGAGATAGAAAGGGAGTTTTTTTAGGTGTTATATAATAAGAGATACATAATTAAGTGTTGAATAAATTATTACTAAGGTGAATGTGTTCAAAGTATGGTGTAAAGGACTTGATATTCCTTAGGGGTAGTTGCTCCTTATGAAACAGGTGTTTCACTAAAGACCTTTAATTCAAAGGACTTGATCAAGGTTTTTGGTCTAAAGGCCTTGGTTAGTATTTTGTTTGTAATTTCTTATAGGAAAAATAGTCAATGTTTGTAGGCTTAAGAGTGGGTTTTATTACCTATGATATTTTCCCATAAGAACTATGTATTATGTGTTTGATCTTGTGTATGCTTTGAATGAATGAGCTCTCTTGTTAATGTTGTTTGATATAGTTGATAAATGATGATTGTCTAATAGTTTGAAAGGTTTAGAATTATAATTAAAATATCTATGCTCACTGATTTACCCCAAAGTGATTGTAACTCTAACATGAGTCATCTATTATATCCTTGAGCTTGGAGACTTTCATGGTTATCTCACTTGGATGTTTTTGTTGTAATAATAATGATTGAGTTGCATGTTGTATCTTGGAGGTTAGAGCCTCTTAGGCTTGGTAGTAAGCTTAGCTCACCTAAGTGCTTTATTTATAAGATTTCAAAAGGAGTTATAATTAGAGTTATTATAGAATAGAGTTTTACTAGTGTAATATGAAGTTTGGAAGTTGTCATTTCCCTATGGTTTTTCAAGGTTTTCATGTATATCTTCTATAATGTGTTCTCTCTTGCATTTTATGTTTTATAATAGATTAATTTTAATTCTTATTTTATTTTATCTTTCACATTTTTTATCCATGGATCCTAATAGTTTTAGAAATGAAAATAATGCTCAAATAAAATGAATAAAGAGACACACAACACCCCCCAAGTTTTGACACTTTATAATTTTAACATGATTAAAATATTAAAATTTCCAATGGATTGAGCACAAAAATCAATCACTTTTGATAAACAACATTCAAATTCGATTTTCTAATCAAAATTTACTACAAGTAATGAACTAATGGAATAACCTCCAAAGTCATGGGATATTTGCAATTTGAGGTTAATATCCAGAGAAGGTCAACTTCATTTCACTAAAATCTAATGCAAACTAATAAGATATTAGCCTTATGAAAATCTCACTCTTTAGTGATTTTTAGATCCTAAACTAGGGTTTTAATGGGGAAAGGGTTGAAGCATTGAAATTTGTAAAAAATAGAAAATATGTTGATTGCACCAAATTTATATAGTGGATTTAGATGCTTTCTTAGAAAGCACAATTGGGCAAAAAATATATTGAGCTTATTTTTAAGCACAAACTTATGCCAATTTGAAACTAGAGGTAGTATTTTAGATATTATTCAGTAACGGGAGAAAGATATATATTTCCAAAAATGCTATCAGGAGGGAAAAACACCATAGATGAATTTTCTTGAGACTAAAATAAAAGATAAAAACTTCCATAATGAATTAGATAACTTGTAATGCATAGATATTCCAAAGATAAGAAAGGCAAAAGTCAACTTTATTTTTCTCTAAAGGCTATAACTTGTAGTAAATACATTCAAAATTCAAAGAAATATTACTAATAGAAAAAAATATATTGGGCCATGGGGTCTACCCATTTTTATACATAATATCTCATATATGTAATGTAGTTAACAAAACTTGAATGCCTAGTTAAAGGAGATAATTCAAATTTGAAACCCTCATGTAAAAAGCTGATTTTTTCTATTTTTGACATTTCTAAACTTGTGAAATGGATATAAAATGGCATGCGTGAGATGGGCATGATTATGGAAGTGGTGTTGGAATATATGGAGATATTCATAAAAGGATCCTTGGGTGATGACTAAAAATAAATCTCCATGCAAGAAGTGGGGTGCTAAAAATTACTTTATCTTTTTCAAAATGAAAGAGAATATTGAAAATAAATATTCAAACTTATTTTCACGTAAACACTAGCATATAAGACTAAAGTGAGACTTTTAATTATCCAAGCCTTTATCACTTTACCAAAAAAGGGGGTTTGTAATTTTCTTTTATAACTTTGCATTCTTTCATTTCACATTAATTAAAATAGAAAGTGCAATTTGCAACTTCCTCATTTAAAAGATATAACGTGAAAAGTTTATGTTTTTCTCTTTATTAAAAGAGTTATAAAATAATAAATAGCTCTAGTTTTTAATTAAAAATTATAATTATAATGTCTCAAAAATGAAGGTACACATGATAGAAAAATTTTAAAATATCCAAAAGAGAGGTAAAATTTAATCTTTCTTCAACATAGCTTTAGTTTTCTTGTCACCTTTTGCTCACAACTTATCTGAGTATGCATCAAAGGCTTTGAATATTTATTGTATTCATTCCTCACCTAGGCCATAAGAATAAATGCTAGAAGTTGTACAATTTGACAATACATGAAATAACTCTTTTTGGAAAGCCTTAATACCCTGCATTTTAGATCACATTTAGTCAATTACCTTCTCATAGTTGATAAACATAGGGATTGAACATAAGGAAAAGCCTATGTCTTTTCTAGACTCATTTTCAACTATTGCCTTAAAATACACCTGAACCTATTCTACCTTGAAGATATAGATGGTATCATCTAGTGGTTGGAAAGACATTAAATTCA
This sequence comes from Torreya grandis, assembly GCA_037957365.1. NCBI lineage: Eukaryota > Viridiplantae > Streptophyta > Pinopsida > Cupressales > Taxaceae > Torreya > Torreya grandis. The sequence goes on from JARHVA010008063.1 coordinate 389,002, forward strand.
TCATGACATCAATCTCATATAACACATCAATAATTTTATCATGAGCCTCCTTGGCTTGCTCAGTAGACTTGATCAATATTATTATTTATAATTAGGTAGCCCTATGTAATTGATCATGATCAAAATAATTACTCAATATATTCTCAGCAATGAGGGTATCCATATCTATTGACTTTATGGTTATCAACTTGGTATAATACATGTTCAGAGTTTGGACCTCCTCTTTATAACTACTAATATGTGCTTTTAGAATTTCCTTTCTCTCCATGATGATACAATAATGTTCTAACATTATTTTAGGGGCCCTTTTTCCACTTGTAATTTGTTCCTCATACCATTATTTTGTATCCATTCTCATGTGAGTAATCTCTTTTACAAAACTAATGATAACTTGATCCAGACTGATTGGTTGTATTGCGTGTGGTTATTACAATGCTTCAATGGGATTTATGAATTGGTTGAGTATTTCTATCAACTAGTCAACCTTATTTTTAATCTCATACTTAGTGGCTTTGTCATGGCCAATTATTTGAAAGATAGAGTTGATACTCGACTACACATCATGCTTGAGACATTCTCTTGTTTTTCAAACAAGGTGTTTATGAGAGACCTGATAATCTACCACCATAAGATCTCCCTTTGATTTGTCTATCAGGAGAACTAAAATCTCCACATTTCTCTTTCCTTTGTCATCATTGAATGTTCTTGAGAGGGTTTTGGGAGTATATTTTGTCTTCTTCTTGACTCATGACATATTGAAGTCCAAAATGTTGGGGTCAATCATTATCTTTATCTTTTTGCTAATTGATTGGGCTAACCAACTAGGGATAGCCTTATGTGTATCTAATATAATCATTAAATAATATAAAATTGATGCAGTTATACTAACTGACACTATAACTAAGGAATAATCCCCAAAATATGACATTATTGACAACTCAAGAGGTGTTTATGCAGGCTTCTCCTTACCAATATCCTAAAAACCCATTGATATACCAAGTTTTTGAGCTGCTTTAAGCTCAAATAATGGTATGGATGAAATAGTGGAAATGGGGGAAGTTAGAGCAATGGAAGTGGGGACCATGAATTTAGGAACTGGTGGAAGGGTGGAAGCTAAGGCACTGAATGTGTCGATTAGGTGTGTGGGGCCACTCAGGGTTGGTGAGGTGAAAATGGTGGGTTGAGAGGAAGTGGGAATATTACTCACTCCATAGGTTGAAGTGACATATGGGATGGTAGTCAAGATAAATAAATTTGAGTTAATGTACTATTGATTGGTTTTGGGGATCAATGGTGACAAAATGGAAGGAATTATGAATGGAATAAAAAGTGGGAGTGGATCGAATAGGAAAGGAAAAGTGGGAGGAAGGGAAAGTGAAGTAGAAATTTGGACTCCCATTGTAAGGGGACCCTAATTACTCTTTGGACTTGTTTACGATATTTTCACTTGGTTTATTGAGGTGAGTGGAGTGGTAGATTAAGTAGGGATGAATGGAGGGATAGGAGTTAAAACGTATGATACAATAGAAACCTAGGATTCTTAAGGAGGGGAATAATTTAGTGAAAGTATCGAATCCTCCTATACTATAGCAGTAGGATAAGGGGGAACAATGGTTAGAGGAGCCAGTGTTATAGGATCCGAAGAAATATATCCTTGTGCTTCTAGTGTTATATATTTTTTGAAAGATATGTGGGTTCATTTGTAGCTTCCCCCTAATTTTTCCTCCTTTCCTAGCCTTAGTCTTCTTTTTTTCCTCTTGTTTTTCTACTTAGGTCCCACTGATGATTCACCAAGGCCCTCTACTATTGGTGTAATGCACTATATTTTTAATTTTAGAAGCTTTTCTTTAACTCTTATGGTTTCCCTTTTAACTCTCTCTCCTTTACTCCTTAGCTAATTAATAGTCCTATTGATGACATGGGTTATTATATCAAAGAGAGAAAATGACTTGGGAACTAACCACCTAACTGATTGTAGGTGTTTCACAATGACCTAGGTGAGGTATAGTGGATCCACTCTAGAAGCATCATCTTCTAAGATATCATTAACTAATGCCAGATCATAATCCTTTATTTGTTGTAGGGACATTCTTGAGTAGTCCCTCATTCTCACTATCTCTTCATCATCACAATCCTACCAATAATATTCATAGTATGGCACATGTTCATATGATACTATTCTAATGCATGGGTGATTTTATTGTATGGGTTAAAATATGGCCTAGACTCTAGGGTACTCAATGTTACTTGGCTTATCTCTACGTCTACACCTATGGCCTTCAAAAGAGTTTGGCATGTATAATGTATAATATAAATAGGGAAATGAATCCCTACCTTATGTCTATCTAAGAGGAGCTTATGGTTTTTTGCTAGTTACTGCACCAACTCCAACAATTTCCTTTTATCACTTACATACTAGGGGAGGGTGAAGGGATAGCCACTAAAGCATGATGCCTTAATATAGGAATATATGGGGAATTGTATGAAGAATGATCCCCATTTAGTGATTTCAACTTTTATTTCCCTTAATAACCTCTCCCTCTTAAGTTTTGAATCAAACATGGTGATGATCTTGTATATGAAATCATCATTAACTCTTTTGAACTATTGCTTACTAACCTAAAGGGTGAGGTTAGGGTAGTAGTTTTACACTCTTTTTATTTCATCAAGAATAACATTGATACCTAGGAACAATCTCCCCTTATCCAAAATATAAATAACATATAAGGTCATGTAAAATTTGTTTAAGGTTTGAACCTCCAACAACTACTGATGGAGAGAATTAGTAATTAATTGTGCCCAATGAATATACTAATTATTATCTCATATAGTCTAAATATATTGATACATCCATTATTCATAACATTAGACATCAAGACTACCAGTGACTCTATGTAGCAATGTTATAACATCTCCCACCTCCTCTATAGAATCATACCTATACACTATCTTGGGAAATCTAGTGGAGTGATAAGGTATCTTGAGCCATTGTTGGTTGATTACCTTCTAGCATCCATCTCTCTTATCGTCATAAAACTATGCAGATGTTTGGGGATTTATATCCAAATAACTCCCAAAATTAGGAATGGTAAGCATCATGTTGATGTATTTGAAGTTGAGGTCCAAAATATTTTATCCCTTATTATTATACACTTGCCTAATATCAGGGTTATAATGTTGATCCATTATCAAAATTAATTTAGGAATTGGAATGGTTAGGGGGAAGGTTGTAGCTTGTGGAAGTCCAGAGTCATAAATACTCTGTATCTAGTCAATTTTTTTTATTCTACCCCTATTCTATCCTAGAACTCTCCTAGGTCAATATGATCTAAATATGTATCACCAATTTATATGATGTTGGATTGTAAACAATAAACTACTTTAGGACCCTTAGATTTTATCTTCATCTCTTTAGGAGGCATGTGGATCATAGCAAAATCCTCATAGTAACTAAGTATGGAAGTTGGTAGAAACTATTGTTCTATGGTACACTTATTATTTTTAGTAAAACATTGATGTGTTATGAGAACATCCAATATCTATGGTGCATGTATCTTAAGAATCTCTAGCAGAGGTGGGACATGCTTGAGGCAAATCCACCTTTCAAAGTGCCTCAAGGACGTTGGGTTCCTAGTGGAAGTGGGAGGTGCTTGAGGCACATCTATTGTTTATGATGCAATGGAATATCTATGTAGTTAAAGGGTGATTGTGACATGTCCAGTGTCCATAGGGATGATAGTGGGAAAAATAATCTTAGAGGGAATATTCTCTAGGTTTTTAATAGGAAGTATATGTTTAAGAATATTTGGTTTGGCCAGGTGAAATATTGAGATTTTGATTGCAAAATTTCAAAAGGGAAAATGAAAATTTAGGTGAAAACACTCTTGAGATGAATCTTTCAAAACCCTAGATTACCTTGGACTACCATAGACATGCAAAATGATCTTCTACAATACATGAAAGAGACAAACCCTAAAATATAATTTTCAATAAAAAAACCCCAAAATAAATTGAAAAAACTTGAGAACTCAAAAGATTTAAGGAAATAGAAACCTAAAGACAAAATAGACACAATGAGGTACCATTTTACTCATGCAAGTGATTTGAATTAAAAATTTATAGTCATTTTTACTTAAGGTACAGTTCACATACACAAGGCCCAAGGTTTAACTATGAGGGTGTAGGCAACTAGAGCTATGAAAATGTATTAGCAATTTTAAATAATGATAATAATTTTCAAAAGACTTAGATTATATAGGAAAAAACTTGTAATTAATATGAGTAATGTTGGTAGGTGGTGGAGGTTAGACCTACTTGTAGTAGGTCCACTCTTCACGACTTGAAGTGGCTCAATGGGAGATAGGGTTCATCATGCACTTTATATGTTGTGAAAATGTGCATTTTGCACTTGGATCTCTGCTTCTTATGGAAAGGATTGAATTTATATTGGTGGAGGTTTGATTTACTTGAAGCAGGTCCACCCTCCATGAATAGTTTATCAACATTCACTTTGCATGTTGTAAAAAAATATAATGTGCACTCCAGGCCCCACTTCCCATATGAAAATGTTAAGGTGGGCTAGAAGACATTGAAAATGATTGAAGCAAGTCCAACTTCCATGGGGATCTTTATAGATCTTGTCATGTACTTTACATGTTGTAAAAATGTGTAATGTGCATATTGAGTTATGGATTTCACTAGATGGGTGCATGGTGGGATTCAAAGCCTGCCATTCATTTTACACATTTAAGAATTTGAAAAGTACATGGGGAGTTTTGGATTCTATATGCTTTGGGTTTTGGTGCCTCATAGAACCTGAAACCCATGAAGTAATTCATAGTGGTGCAAATTGCATCTAGAGTTCTAAATTCCATGAGGTAAAGGAAAAAGGATTTTTTGGAGGGTTAATGGCTTTCTCTAAAAACAAAATGGGGTCTCCCTTATATTTTTAGAGGTAATGATATTTTTTGGGAAAAAATTCTCAACAGGCCCATTTTAAATGTTTGCATAAAAAATTTAAATGCACTTTTACTAAAAACCTAGTTGCTATAAAAAATAAGGATGGGAAGATCTGAGATAGATTTTAGTTATTTCCTAAATATCCCATGCATGATTCATATGCACTAGGTGAAATCAAAGGCCTAATTGTTAGAGGTTCAAATGGGGTTGGTTGTAGTCATTTACCATAATCGAAGGTTATTCTAGTGAGATCCTTAGAATGAGCTAGAAATATTTGAAAAAGTTAGCATTTTTAATACTATATGGCTACGATTATGTTTAGGTTTTCAAAAGTATGTGTGTAAGACCAATATGGAGATAGGAAATTCCAAATAGTGATCTATAATTCCAAGAAGCCCATGCCACAATATAGATATGACCACATTCATTAGGTTTATCTAATCCCACAAAAAATATTAGACCATGTATAGATATGGAGAATAACCAACATGTTTATATAGACAAGAATAAACTACCCAATATCTACAAATCATTCAATCTCTACCAAAAGTAAAACTTCTAAAAATGGAAATGAAAAAAACTAGGATTTTTTACAAATAATGAAATCTCATGATTTAAAATAAAAACTAATAGTAACAATCAAATGATATAATTGAATACTAGATTTGATTTGATACATATCAGAGTAGTCACCAAGATCACTAGATAAATTTAATGCACCTAATTCAATCAAGATGCAATCAATTACAGACAATAGCTATGAGTAAATCAAAGGGGAGGATAATGCAAATCTAGGATCAATCCATCAAACACACTCAACTAAAATAACTCATAAAATGAAGATATAAGATAGTGAATGTGTAACTCATCCACAAAAAGTGAACAAAGACCCACAAATGGAATGTAACTCCCATACCTAGAATATCCAGTCAAAGAATAAGTCCTACTAGATAATAATGATGGTCAAGTGTAACACCCTATGACAAAGTACACCTAAGCAAGCTAACTCCATAACTGTAGGAAAATCCATGTGAAGGAATAATCCATAATAATTAAAAACATGGAAAATAATAGCCTACATTAACACCTTGTCTCTTATTGGTTTATTCACATTGTGTGTGTCATTGGTAGAGGTGATCTATGTGAGATAAATTGTGACGTATTTTATCTCCTTTGTACTCAGGTTATGAGACCTCAAGCTAACACCCTCTTTCTCAATTTGTATCTTTGGTTTCAATATTTATTACCCTTACCAAGTTAAAATTATATACAAACATGGTTTATAATGAATCTACTCATGAAAAATAATCATACCTTGAGGACTCTTATGATATTTTAAATTCCTATTGTGCTCATATTACCTCCTCTTATTTTCCTAAAAAATCAATCCTTTTCAATGAGTTAGGTTCTAGAAAGTATCAGATTATTTTGGGATAATATCTCTCATCTATGTCAACCATTTTTAGAACTATAGACCTTGGTTATAAGGAAGAGTTAACCACTTGTGGAAAAAGACAAAATATGTTATCTCATGATATTATGCACTTTGCTTCCACCACTTTTTCTAATATCCAATCTAAATTGATTCCTATCACAACTCGATGTTAAATATCATGTTATCAACCCTTTGTTCTTCCTTATAGTTTCCCCTCACCTATACCTATTATATTTTTTCCATACCTCTTATTCATCCATAAGTTATCTTATAATATCAGATCAATGTTATTAATAATAAACAAAGCTAACCTCCCTTGCCTTCTAAACAATGGGCACCTATTATTAATATTCTTCATCGACCACATCTATAATATTCAAGAAAATTTTCCAAATCTAAAGGGTGTGATCTCATAGAGTAAAAATGTAATACACCATACGATTTTTTTATCCTAGAATTATTTCAAAGGGAAAAAACTTTAAGGATACAACAATGTTATAAGATACCACTATTTCAATGAATTTCTACTTATTATTGGAAAATGGAAAATAAGAAACTAAGTACGGGTATGGTTGAAAAACATGATTGATTATGTACACATTGAATTAGAAGATTGTGAATAACTCTTCTTTGGCTTGGGAGGATGACCTGTGGATAATAAAGCACTAAAGCAAACTTGTTTGTTAGATAGATAATCGAGTGGATTGCCTAGTGATAGCTAGATCCCAAAAAGAAAGATTTTCCTCAACGGCTCTCAATCCACACATTTTTAAATAATTGAGTTTATAAAAAAATATAAGATACTTGCATCAATAATTCAAAGAGACTAAAATTTAGTACAAGAGACGCTTAGAAAATTAACTATAAATGATTAAATTAATGATAAACTAATCAATACTACTGCTAAAGAGTTGGGGTATGCTTCAAAAAATAAAAAAAGGGGTTTGTGAATAGGAAGGAACATAGAAAATTAGGTTTGGTTGGGGATAGGCAGGCAAATTTATATTTCTAGTTTTCACTGGATAATGACTATTGACAGTTGGGTTGACCATTAGTAGTTAAGGTGACTATCAACAGTTGGATAAACTATCAGTGGTTGAGACAACTATTATCGATTACTTTGTATAGATCTGGGTTGGTAAAAATGTTGATTTATGAGATCCAAAAGATGGATTCTAGGAGATGGATAAGACCTAAGTTGATTTTAAAATGAAAATAAAGTAAATGAATACTAAAAAATAAGTACATGTCTTACTAGAAGTTGATGGGTGGATAGTTGGGGTAGTTTACCTATTGGTAGATATAGATTAATTTTGATAGAGAAATGATACTTGAGAACTTGGTAGATAGGTGGTATAGAATTGAATCTCTAATGTGGTAGCTAGTGGATATTGATAATGAATGACATTGAATTAGAAGATTGTGAATAACTCCTCTTTCGCTTGGGAGGATGACTTGTGGATAATAAAGCACTAAAGCAAACTTGTTTGTTAAATAGATAATCGAGTGGATTGCCTAGTGATAGCTAGATCCCAAAAGCAAGATTTTCCTCAACGGTTCTCAATCCACACATTTTTAAATAATTGATTTTATAAAAAAAATAGAAGATACTTGCATCAATAATTCAAGGAGACTAAAATTTAGTACAAGAGACACTTGCTTAGAAAATTAACTATAAATGATTAAATTAATGATAAACTAATCAATAGTAGTGCCAAAGAGTTGAGGTATGCTTCAAAAAATAAAAAGGGGGTTTGTGAATAGGCAGGAACATAGAAAATTAGGTCTGGTTGGGGATAGGTAGGCAAATTTATATTTCTAGTTTTCACTGCCATAATGACTATTGATAGTTGGGTTGACCATTAGTAGTTAAGGTGACTGTCAACAGTTGGATAAACTATCAGTGGTTGAGACAACTATTATCGATTACTTTGTATAGATCTGGGTTGGTAAAAATGTTGATTTATGAGATCCAAAAGATGGATTCTAGGAGATGGATAAGGCCTAAGTTGATTTTAAAATGAGAATAAAGTAAATGAATACTAAAAAATAAGTACATGTCTTACTAGAAGTTGATGGGTGGATAGTTGGGGTAGTTTACCTATTGGTAGATATAGATTAATTTTGATAGAGAAATGATACTTGAGAACTTGGTAGATAGGTGGTATAAAATTGAATCTCTAATGTGGTAGCTAGTGGATATTGATAATGAATGACATTGAATTAGAAGATTGTGAATAACTCCTCTTTGGCTTGGGAGGATGACTTGTGGATAATAAAGCACTAAAGCAAACTTGTTTCTTAAATAGATAATCGAGTGGATTGCCTAGTGATAGCTAAATCCCAAAAGCAAGATTTTCCTCAACGGTTCTCAATCCACACATTTTTAAATAATTGATTTTATAAAAAAAATAGAAGATACTTGCATCAATAATTCAAGGAGACTAAAATTTAGTACAAGAGACACTTGCTTAGAAAATTAACTATAAATGATTAAATTAATGATAAACTAATCAATAGTAGTGCCAAAGAGTTGGGGTATGCTTCAAAAAATAAAAAGGGGGTTTGTGAATAGGCAGGAACATAGAAAATTAGGTCTGGTTGGGGATAGGTAGGCAAATTTATATTTCTATTTTTCACTGCCATAATGACTATTGATAGTTGGGTTGACCATTAGTAGTTAATGTGACTGTCAACAGTTGGATAAACTATCAGTGGTTGAGACAACTATTATCGATTACTATGTACAGATCTGGGTTGGTAAAAATGTTGATTGATGAGATCCAAAAGATGGATTTTAGGAGATGTATAAGACCTAAGTTGATTTTTAAATGAATAAAAAGCAAATGAATACTAAAAAATAAGTATATGTCTTAACAGAAGTTGATTGGGTGGATAGTTGGGGTAGTTTACCTATTGGTGGATATAGATTAATTTTGATAGAGAAATGATACTTGAGAACTTGGTAGATAGTTGGTAGAAAATTGAATCTCTAATGTGGTAGCTAGTTCACTAGATTGTTGATAATGATTGACCTACAAAAAGAAACTTTTAGATGCACAAGCTCTTGATAGTGAATGCAGATCACCTCCCTATTCTTCTCTCCTTATAGACATAAGCAAGAGGTAGAAGTGAAGGTTCAATTGGGATGTCTAACTATAACTCATACATGTAATGGCTCACATGTATATTTAGATAGCTTATATTTATAAAATCAAATCAAGTACTTTGCATGTTAGTTATTAAGGAGGTGGACCCTGATCATTGATGATCAGGGTGACCGTCAGTGGTCAACTTAACCACTGGTGGTTAAGGGTTAAAATGGGTAAAAGGTTAGGCTGAGCCATTTTAATTAAACTAACTATAGGTTAGGTTGGGTTAGGGGTCAGACATTTTAATGGTCCCAAGGGAGTCCTAAGGTTGCTAAGGGGTATTTTGCAATTCAGAATCATGGTGTGTGGATTTCTAGTCTCTACAACCACTATTATTTTAGAGACATAACTAGATTCATTTTATTCTATTATGATAAAATTAAAATATATTAATATTAAATGTTTTTTTCTATAAATAAGACTGATCTCTACAACACATTATTGATCAAAATCTTCCATTATTTATCTAGGTTCAAATTTATGAAAATTTGAATTAGAAAGTTATACTTGAAGATATTTATGGAGTAAATGTTTGTTGGTATAAATTTGTACAATATTTTGGATCTAATAAAACAAATATTAAAATATTTTAACAACCTATATATATCTTTGACAATATTCCAACATTAGTAGTTGGTGTTATTACATTGGATATATTGGTGGTCTTAAAATGGTCTATATTATCTTTCAAGATATTGAGGCTTAATTTTTTTATAATATATTATTGGGACAACCTTGGATTCATGTTATTATGTTTATAACTTATGAATTTTATAGGTTCATAAAGTTTCTATATGATTCACAAGAATATATTATTCAAATGGATGATACACTTTTTTGATATTGTAAAATCACACAATTTGACTAGTTATGGAGTAAATGTTTGTTGTTATAAATTTGTACAATATTTGGGATTTAATAAGACAAATATTTTTTAATTTTAACAACCTATATATATTTTTTGTAGTACTCCAACATAAATAATTTTCATTATCACATTGGATATATTTGTGGTCTTAAAATGGTCTATATTATCTTTCAAGTTATTGAGGCTTAATTTTTGTATTATATATTATTAGGACAACCTTAGATTCATTTTATGGTGGTTATAACTTATAAATTTCATAGGTTCATAAAGTTTATATATGATTCACATTAACATATAAGTTTAATGGATGATACACCTTTTTGATATTGTAAAATCACATAATATGATAAGGTTTCCTTCATAACACCTAAGCAACAAATTAAAATTACACAAATACATACTTATGTGGTGGGTGAATAAATTAAAGTGGTTGATATTGAATATACTTATCCAATTCCTTAGCACATAGAGAAACCCATACAATAAATATCACCACAAGAACACATCTCTAAACATCTAAAAAATATTATCATGAATGATACATATAATAACTACCTCTTATATATTATGCATAGTCCATTTCAAAATTAACACTATTAGTCAGAAAAAAAATATTCTTATTAGAAATTATAAGTTTAGTATAATATTAATGATGAACATAAACATGAGTTAATAGATGATCAAATGTGAAAATTATATTTCAATCCAATTGATGAAGATGAAAACCTATCTGATTATTTATTTACATCAATTTAAGTAGGTGAATACATGATTATATCTGCTCTAAAATAAAATTTAAAGTAATAATTTATGAATAAAAATTTATACAAAATACTTGCGATACTATATCATTGATAATTTCACACTCCACTAATTCAATCATTTCTAATCATACAATCATTATATTTTCTAAGGAATAAGTTTAAATTCAAAAAGGGAAAAATTAAAAATTACAAGCATCAAAGAAATATTTTGGTCTATTAAAATATGGATTTATTAATAAAGGAAATTCAAAACAAGAATCAAATAATCCCCATGTAAAAGTTGCCACAAAAGATATCCTAAGGTAGCTTTCTTTTTATGTTTAGTTTCTCATAAAACCGTTTATGGTCAACTAAAAATGTACTAATGTTATGTTTACATGTATCTAATAATCCAACATGTGTAATAATTATATTCTATAGTGTATTATGTATGACACATAACATACCCATCAAGCTATATGTCCCATGCACTACTTTGGAATTATTACATTTTTAATCATGCTAGGCCCAAAATCATGTTCTGCATTATTTCATATTGATCCTACTTTTTTGTAATACAAAATTATTATTGGGAGATCATGTAAAACATTCAAGGGAAATATTTTAAATGCTAATTATGATTCACTTACATTTGAACAAGATAATTCAATGTATACAATTAATAAGGATACCATAGTTATAATAAAATAACATACTACTAAACATATCTCAGCAAGAAGATCTAATGAAAATATGGTACATGTGATAAACTCTAATGAATCATAAAGTGTCACATATTGTATACCTATTAAAATAAGTGGTTTATTATAAAATAAAGTATGTGAATAAACTATTTATGTAGGCACTCTATGCGAGATTTATTCTAACCAAATAATTGGTTAACATAATTTTCTCATACCTACTTTTACATAGATTATTTTATGTTTAGTTTAGTTAATATTATTCTAAACTTACTCCAATTATATTCTATCCCTTGGCTCTATTTTTAATTTTTGGGAACTTTAACCCTTATCTCTTCAACCTAATTCGAACAATCCAATTCAATTATCTTACTAAGCTTTCAATGTAAAATATTTCATGGCAACTCATTTTCTCATTTTGACATATCTATATATAATCTAGCTATCATTTATAATTTCATGTTCACATATATTTAAATTTACATTAGATTAGATGGCCATGGTTTCCATCTTTGATATACTACATATACATCTTATGTTTGGGTAATTTTACTTTCTTCTTCCATGTGATGCTATGCTTCAACATCTTGTTGGGGTTGTTTGAATCTCCTCCTCCTTCCATTTTCAAAAACCTTGATGCTTACCTTATTTTTCATAGATTTTTAAACCTTTCACTTAAGCATAATTTACATTTTAAATATAGGAAAATAATAAATTCCTTCTCATATTATAAACACTACAATAAATCCAATTATAAATTATAAAATAAAAAATCATGACCTATAAACATATTCTCGTGTTTCTAGATTACATATTTGTATATTTAATTTTATCTTATATTCATTGTATATATTTTGTCACCTCTTAAATACACAATGATTATAAAAAGGAATTTAAGTGTAAACATGACATATTTATACATTACTAGGAAATAATCATACACATAAGAAGTCCTAAATGGAAATTCTTGTATACATTGGTTTGGGGCAAAGTCATGTTAGTCAGACAATAACACACTATGTACTTGTCCTTATACTATATATATATATATATATATATATAGTGTTCATTTATAAAAATGAGATGCCCCAAAATGAGAAAGGTTGTTGGTTTAAAAGATGGACCGACATCAAAAAAATTTGAAATTATGTTTTAGCTTGAAATTTGAGACATCTAACCATGTTTTTTGTTACGAGATAAAAAAATTGAATGAGAGGTCCCTATGACTGTGTTTCATTTGAAAAAGGAGACGGTAAATACATAGGGATATATATATATATATATATATATATATATATATATATATATGTATATCCCAATGTATTTACCGTCTCTTTTTTCAAGTGAAACACAGTCGTAGGATATATATATCCTACGACTGTGTTTCACTTGAAAAAAGAGACGGTAAATACATTGGGATATATATATTATCCCAATGTATTTACCATCTCTTTTTTCAAGTGAAACACAGTCGTAGGGACCTCTCATATCTAAACATGTTTTTTGTTACGAGATAAAAAAATTGAATGAGAGGTACCTATGACTGTGTTTCATTTGAAAAAAGAGACGGTAAATACATTGGGATATATTTATATATATATATATATATATATATATATATATATATATATATATCCCAATGTACTTACCGTCTCTTTTTTCAAATGAAACACAGTCATAGGGACCTCTCATTCAATTTTTTTATCTCGTAACAAAAAACATGTTTAGATATGAGAGGTCCCTACGACTGTGTTTCATTTGAAAAAAGAGATGGTAAATACATTGGGATATATATATATATATATATATATATATATATATATATATATATATCCCAATGTATTTACCATCTCTTTTTTCAAATGAAACACAGTCATAGGGACCTCTCATTCACTTTTTTTATCTCGTAACAAAAAACATGTTTAGATGTCTCAAATTTCAAGCTCAAACATACTTTCACATGTTTTTGATGTTGGTCCATCCTTTAAACCAACAACCTTTCTCATTTTGTGGCATCTCATTTTTATAAATGAACACTTTTATAGTGTTGCATTTATCCAAAGTCCCTTTTCCAAATTGATCTATAATAAAAAAACATCTTATTTTCCTTCATACCTTACATGTGTCATGATTAACATGCAAATTGATAACATGAAAATAGATACATATAATCAAAAAATGTTCATTTTAGGTTCTCTATGCTCATTTCACATGTTTATTTCATTGCATAATAATAGTAAAGATGATTTATTATTTAATGTATACTTTGGACTTGTGTACATTCATCGCAAACCATATTTATTGTATGGAATCACTATGTTATGTGTGTGTGGTATTTATCCTTATATGTTTGTGAGACATTCACATGTCCCTTGTGTTAATTTTTTCTTGTCACCATTTTGTTGTACCATAGTTGTAAGGTTTTTTTGGATCATCATGAGATAACACACTGCTTACTATTTGGAGTGATAACACTATGCACAAAACATTATTCACATATAGACTATTCATGGTTACTATTCATAGTGATTGTACATGGTGATGTGTCATAGTTGTGATGTGGCATAGTGGTGAGGTGGATTTTGAGTGATGTGTAATTGACCACATGGAATATTTTATGAATAAAATATGACTTGACAAGAGAGGGACACCTTTTCTGGGTAGCCACATGATTTTCTTACATAAGTCAAAAGTTGATTTCAATTTGTCTTAGAATATTTGAAAGAAAATAAGAAGTTATCATGTGTTTGGGTTCAAAAATTTGAGAGTGAGGGACAAAATATGAATCACATGCAAGTGATTGATCATGTATTTACTCATTTGTAAGTTTTAAGTTGTGTGCAATCAAGCTTGTGTAGGGTTTAGTTTTTGATTTTTCGCCATTTTATCTTCTACAAGTACATTTGTCATCCCTTATAAGTTTTTTCATAATTTCCATGCCTTCCTATAAAATACATGTGCAAAAGAGTTGTTTAGTTGTGTATGCCATTAGGTTTTTCATCTTCATTATATAAGTTTAGGCAATTAGAAATATTCTGGTCCATCATTTCTTTAGTTTATGTTCTATATTATTTTCCTATCCCTTTATATCTTGAATTAGTAGAGTTAGATTTAGTTTTAGGTGACACACTAGGGTTATGAACCCTATCTAGAGATTCACTTCAACCATAGGTTACCCACAGCCTTGATGTGTTCCCATTATTTGAGTTAAAGTGAGAAGCCTTGATACCACTTCTCCAAAGGGTGCAACTTCATATTGAAAACACCTTGTATTTGGTCATTTGTAATTTTATGTGACATTTATGCAAGATTTATAACTTTATATGTCATTTACATGTCCCCTTTTTTTGGCCCTTGGTCCTTCTTGAGAGACATTAAGTGAATTTTATTACTTTGTAATTAGTAGCTGCTATGATTCCATGATTTTTATCATGCACTACTACATATTTGTTACATATATCTAATGTGTGATGATACATATCATGCACATACTACCTATGTGCTTCAATTATTCTATAATAAAAAAATAATATGTTTGCAATACATATTCAATACTTAAAAGTTACATGTTTAATACACTAGTTCAATACCATATTAGTATACATGATGCAATTTAATATATAAGATTTTCATATGATTCAATGCTACATACCTAAGATTTTAATACAATTCAAATATGAAATTTTTTATTACATGATTATATCTTTCATATAGGCTATAACATTTTCTTTTGAGACAAGTGATTATAAATAAATTTACTTCATATCAAAAGAAGGGAATTATAATGGGATCATATTCAAGATTTCACAAGAAATACATTTAAAACTTGATAGTTTACAATACAAAAAAATCATAATTTATATGTTTTGAAGGCATTCAACTTGCTTATTCACTCCACTTTTATAGCTACTCGAGCACAAATACACTTTTGTAAAGACAATTACAATATTTCAAATACTTTTCAAGAATATCAAGATGGAACTCTATGCAATAAAGGGGCATGATATTCATTCATTGAAAAAGTACTTCTCTACAAAATTAAAAAAATTGTTTTCCAAATTTCAATATTTTAATAATTTCAAGTTTGAATCTAGATCTATCTATAATGGTGTCAGTAATATTTTACAAGTGGACTATGTTTTAGCTTAGTGACACTCCATGTATTTATTGTAATTTATAGATCCATGTATTAGTTTCCACCACTTATTTTCATTTCAACAAGTGAGCCATGTTTGATATTAGTGATATTACACATCTTGGTTATACTTTATAAAACCACTTTGTTGGTTCCCATCTCTTCAAACACCATAGAGTACTCTATGAAGATTAGAACACATAATATTTCCATCTCAAGCATACCCACTAATTATTAAAATTGAGAAACAATCACTCTCAATTAAACACATGTTCAAAATCTATCCACATGCCTCAAAAATGGGTCATTCACATATCTATTACAAAGATAAAGTGTGTATACACACTCATGTTTACATTTCCTTTACTCTGGTGATTTAATGCATCACTATAATAAAGGGGGTAGGTGTATGTGGGAGGGTGGGAGTAGAGAGAATGTATGTTATTAATTTTAAATAAGTAGATAACTAAAAATGTTTTTTACCCTAATTTGGATTGAGGAATCCTAATTGGATATATAAGGTTAAGGATATACAAATGATAGGTCATAGGGCGAATATTAGATCTACAACAAGATAATTAATGTGTTAAACTTAGATGTACCATATGTTAAATTTATAAAATTGAAACATGCTACTAATGGAAAGTACAATTTTTTTTAGATATATAAATGACATAAAAGAGAGTACTTATATGATTCTAATGTTAATACATGTCTTGATTTGGTACATTTAGAAATTAGGTAGGAAAATATTATTGGATAGTTGCATCAACACTAGTGTTTGATTTAAATTCTTGGGTCTTTTATGGAATATCATGTAAAACATGATGTAACCACCTAGATGATTCTAGGTTTGGATTCTCCTTCACTATTGTGCATTCATATTTAGGTCATGGACTATCACTCCTAGTGAAATGGTAATACCCTAGTTTTTTATATTTAATGTGACCTTAGGAAATGGCTTAGTGGTAACATAGTGTAAATATAACTCATAATGACCCCAATAATAAAGGTCACTACCTACATAACCAATATTCCAAAAGAGGGTCTTAAACTCATGTAGTTATGTCCTACGTGTTAGCTTGTGTGTGAATCATCTAATGTGTGTTAAAAAAGTACAACAATTATTGAGATTGTAACTTATAAAATATGGCATTATGATTTCTCATTTAGTACTTCAAACCTATATCTAGGTTGTTCCTTTGACTAATATTAGGATAGGAAAGAATATGAAAGCTTTTGGTAGCTTTATTACTTCTTGAGTGCTCTTCTAGTTTGATTCCTAAGAGAGGAATGAATGAAGGATGATCTTGTATTTATACCAATACTATTAAGAGATAACTCACATTAAAGTAGTTTTTACCTCCATAATTTTCACCCCTAGAAAGGTTGTTCAATCCTTCCTAACTAGATGATAGCATGGGAATAATACTAGGTTGTGAGTGATCTACTAATTGTATTGTACCTCTAGGTTGGGCTAACTACTTTGATGCTTCACATAAAATATCTAAAAGAATTATCAAACTTCCAAAGAAAAGGGATATAATTGAGCTAAAACTAATAATAAAACATGCAGATGATGCACCAAATATAAAGTCCTCAACTTACTATTGTTTGCTCTATGACATAACACGTTACAATTTGATTTCATAACTTCAAAATAGATCTTACCATACTAATGTTTCTATATGAAGGTTATGGTTATTTCAAAAGCTAAGGAAATTATTTAAGATGCCTAAGAGTAGACATTAATGATGTTTCAACACTTAAACTTAGTAAACCATGTATTACACATCAAATGACATGCAACAAGATGACTAATTTACATAGAGGCATGAAAAAAGGACAAGTGTATGGAAGTAATCACACTATAAAATAAAATTC
Organism: Torreya grandis; assembly: GCA_037957365.1. NCBI lineage: Eukaryota > Viridiplantae > Streptophyta > Pinopsida > Cupressales > Taxaceae > Torreya > Torreya grandis. The sequence continues at coordinate 406,879 of JARHVA010008063.1, forward strand.
ATAAAAAACTCACTCAGAATCATTGTATACATGATGAAATTAGTAGAGTTTATCTTGAATTAACTTAAAAGGCAAGTACAAGTCTTAAATTTGGTAGGGCTTCTCCATAACTAGCTTGGGAATACATTCAATGCCTCTTAAGGCTTCATTTATAAATGAATTGGAAGAAGAGAGAAAAATAAGACAAGAAGAGAAACTCATGAGATGCCTATCATGAATATATTAGTTATAAAATAGAGAAATATTGACATCAAGATTATAAATAATGTGTTGTTATCTTCCCTCTTAGATTTCTAGGACATGTGTTGGAGTAACTCTCCATAAGGGGGTATAGGAGACTTTCTTAGTAGTTTTGATGCCTTATTGACCATAAATCATTTTCATGGAGTTACTTATCTACTTCTTGGAATAATTACAATCTCCTCAATTGACACTTGTCACCCATAAATATCCTATATGCTAGTATTACTACCTTGCCCTTCTTCTTCTTAGAGATTTAAACATCAATTTCAAACTTATTATTCCAATCATTTTTTCTATTTGGACTTGGTCACTCAACTAAAGCCAATTTTATGTTCTCAAAGGTATCCACCATAGTGTTTCACTTCATATAATTATTTCATTAGGTCAATGATTCCTTTTTAGGCACTGAGGATCACATTGCAACTGTATCTTATACAATTATTTGACATGAGAGTAACCAAAAGATCTTATTTACCACGGAAGTCTCAAATAACATTGAAGTCTATTTTTAGGCATTATTTATTATTATAAAGGATATTATTTAGGTTTATACAATGCTTGTAAGGTAGTCTTGGAAATATTTAAACCCCAACTTGCCTTTACAAGGCTTGTAACTAGGCATTTTATGTTATATAGTAAGACAATCCTCATAGGCTTAGTTCAAGACTTGAAATCTTGCTTCAATCACCATGGGAAGTATTAATAATCTTATGTAGGGACATTATTATTCTTCAAATTATTCCCTTAGAGGTCTACTCGTGCTTTCATACCTCCAAATAAGCTTGTAAATTTCCCTTCTTGAAGCCACATTTGTCATCATTATGGTTGAGGCCTATTTGGCCACTTTCAACCTATGTTATGACCCTATAAGATTCAAAAAAGGCATGAATATGGTCTTATAAAATATTTTTTTCTTCAAAATCTTTATAAAATTTATTGGGAAAGTTTTCCCAATTTAAAACCCTGCATATAATCTCAAAAGTGTTATGTTGTGGAGCTAAAAGCTTCACTATTATGCAAATGGTGGAGGTTGCTGAGTGTTAAAGTAACTGACATCGGTCATGCCAACTGACATTGGTCATATTTAGTGTACATAGTAATTGACATCGGTTATAGTCGGTTGGCATCGGTTAGACAAGAATCAACGTTGGTCACCTGTGTGTTTCCAGAACTGGTCTAATTTTAGATGGATAGTGAGTTTGCATGTAAAGACTAATTTTAGTCTTGAGTCTGTGATTCTAATTATTGTTTGTTCTAGGATCTATTTAAGAGACCCATGGGGCTGTATTGTAATGAAGGACTAAGAAGGATTAGATCCTCAACTTGAAGGCAAGAACAACAATTGGGTTGGTTGTCTCAAGGGGTGTAAGATCAGTTGATCTGCAGGTAGCAAGATAAGGGAGATATACATGGTAAGTAAGATCAGTTATATCTGCAAGGGTGCAAGATCAAGGAGATTTACGTGGTGGACTGGCAGTAGGTAACAACAACCATTGGGTTGATTGTCACTAACTGGTGGAGGGAACAACTCTGTGTTTGAGTTGGTTGTAATTGATTGAGAGAGAACTCTTGAGGGACAATTACTGTACGCCTAAGAGGTGTGGGAAGAGTGTGATTTATTCATTGTATTTCCTTCTAGAAGAGTGTTAATATAGATTGTATTATTTCTCATATCTCATATTCTGTGTTATTTCTAAATTCTAGTTACATATTACTTCTGGTTCAATTCTGTGTTTAGTTGCTTATACAAAGGTAATCAATTGTACTCTAAGGAGTGGATCCTAACAAGTGGTATGAGAGCTTTGTGTGTAGATCTTGACAAGTGGTATCAGAGCCTAGTTCAGAGCAGGTTAGTGTTTGTTGATTACAGGTCACTCTCAGGGGTTTTTGATTGAGTGGGAGTAAAGCAATGGCAAAATAAAGTACACTAAGAATGGAGAAATTCAATGGCAAGAATTATCAATTATGGAGGATGTAGATAGAAGATTATCTGTATCATAAAGATCTATACTTACTGTTGGGTGGGGTTTCATGTAAGCCCATAGATATGAAAGATGAAGAATGGAATGTTCTTGATCAGAAGGCTCTGGGATCTATAAGGTTGAGCCTGGTATCGTCTGTGATTTCCAACTTATCATAGGCAAATACAATGGTAGAGTTAATGGAATCTTTGGCAAATTTATATGAAAAATTCTCAGCTTTGAATAAGGTATTTCCTATGAAGCAATTATTTAATTTGCAAATGCAGCAAGGTGGATTAGTATATAGTCATCTTAGTGATTTCCATGGTTTAGTAAACCAGTTAATTTTAGTCAATATAGTTTTTGATGATGAAATTAAGGCTCTCTTCATCTTATGCTCTTTACCTAAAAGTTAGAATAGTTTGGTAATGGCAGTTAGTAATATTGCATCTACTTCAAATATCTTGAAAGTTGATGATGTTGTTAGTGTAATCTTGAATGAATAAATTCATAGGAAAAGCATAGGGGAAACATCAGGGAATGCTTTAAGTGTTGAAATTAGGGGAAAGCAAAGAGAGAAGAGAAAGCAAGGGAAATCAAGGTCAAAGATAGACAGGAGATCCAAATCCAGAAATGGAGGTATAACCTACTGGAATTGTGGAAAGAAAGGGCATGTAAAGAAAGATTGTTGGTTGGTAGAAGATCAGCATGAGGGAAATAAAGAAGCAAATGATGTAGGTATTGTTACACAGGATGCTCTTATATGTTCCTTGGATAAATTAGAATCTTGGGTTTTAGATTCTGGTGCCTCTTTCCATGCAACCCCAAATAGAGAATTTTTTCATGATTATGTCCATGGAGACTTTGGAAAAATTTATTTAGGGGATGGTGAGCCTTGTCAAATAGTTGGCAAAGGGGATGTGTAGCTGAAGTTGTAGACTAAAAACACATGGGTGTTGAAGGATGTCATGCATGTCCTAGTCCTGAAGCAGAATTTGATTACTGTAGGAAAGTTGGGTGATGAGGGTTACACAGTAACTCTCACAGCAGAATCTTGGAAAGTTTCCAAGGGTGCACTTGTTTTAGCAAGAGGTAAGAAAGTAGGTACACTTTATCTATCTACTTGTATTATTGATTCTCCTTCTATTTTATCTACTTCAGATGTAGATGCAAAGATGTAGCACTATAGGCTTGGTCACATGAGTGAGAAGGGAATGGATGTTCTTTAAGTCAAAAGGTAAGCTTTCAGATTTGAAAAGCATAGATCAAGATTTCTATAAGCAACAAAAAAAAGTGAGGTTTCTTGAAACTGGGTCAACAAAGAAGAAGCACAGGTTAGAGCTTGTTCACACAGGTGTGTGGAGACCAGCTCAGGGAGCTTCTAGTAGAGGATCACAATATTGCATAAAGAGGAAATCTGATGTTTTTAACACTTCTAAGAATTGGAAACCCTTGGTTTTCAAGGAGAAGATGATAGACAGAGATTAGTTTAAGAGGCTAAATAATTTTGAGCAAGGTAGTGTTGATTTGGACAAGGTTATGATCCAAAATGAGCTCGCGGGTAAAAGTCATCGCTCACAGGAAAACACAATTATCGACATCAGTCAGGTGAGAACCAATGTCAAACAGGCAGGGACCGATGTTGGTCTAGTGGAGACCAATGTTGGTGATGTCAGTTAGGTGGAAACTAACATAGGTCAGGTAAGAATCGATGTCGATCAGGGTGGTCACATGGAACTGACATGGGTCAGGTGTAGACTGAGAGATGACCGAGATCGGTCACTCTTAGAACAAAATTTGGGCAGACAACAAGATGTCAAGGAGTCTCAAATGCCCATGAGGAGGTCTGAAAGGGTAAGTAAGACTCAAATTCATTATTCCCCTTCTTTATACTACTTGTTGCTCACTGATGGTGGAAAACTAGGAAGTTTTGAAGAGGCAATGCAGGTAGAATCCAAGAAATAGTGGGAGCATGGCATGAATGAGGAAATTGATTCCTAGGAAGAGAACCAAATGTGGGATTTGGTAGAGTTGCTAGCTAGAAAGAAAGCACTAAAAGATGAATGGATTCATAGGTTAAAGAAAGGAGAGAATGGATAGGTGAGATAGAAGGCCAGGTTATATGGTCTTGAGCAAGCTCCAGGATAGTGGTATTTAAGGTTTGACAAGTTTATGACAAAGCATGGCTTTAGTCAATGTCAATGTGACCATTGCGTTTATTTTACCAGGTTGGATAATGATAACTACATTATCCTATTACTATATGTACTATATATGCTTGTTGTAGGGTCACACATGTAGGGAATTACTGAGCTAAAGGTAAAATTAGCTTAGACATTTGCCATGAGGGATTTAGGAGCAAATAAAATCCTTAGCATGAGTATTTCTAGAGACAGGGAAAATCATAGCTTGATTTTGTCTCAAGAGGATTATGTGAATAAGGTAGTGGAGAGATTTGATATGTAGGATGCAAAACCGGTAAGCACACCTATGGTTGGATAGTTCAAGCTGAGCTATGAATAGTGTCCTAAATCATATGATGAGGTTGGGTAAATGTTATGTACTAGACCTGATATTTCCCAAATAGTGGGAGTTGTCAACAATTTTATGGCCAATCTAGGAAAGAAGCACTGGAAAGTAGTTTAGTGGATTCTCAGATATCTTAGAGGGACCAGCAGTAGGTATTTATGCTATGCAAGGTCAAGCACTTATCTACATGGGCATGTAGATTCAGATATGGTAGGTTACTTGGATGATAGGAGAAGTACCATAGGATATGTGTTCACTATTGGTGGAATGGCGGTTAGCTGGGTATCAGAGTTGTAGAAGGTTGTTGCAATCATGGTGGCTAGCAAGGATAAGAACCCTACAGATATGTTAACAAATCTAGGAACAAAGGAGAAGTTGAATCTTCATTCAACTTATATTGGTATTTAAGATTGAACTTGAAGAGGGATACAAGCCAAAAAAAATTAGAGGATGTACAGGTACAAGTACAGGTGCAGCTATTTATCTCCAAGTGGGAGATTGTTAAGCTGTGGAGCTAAAAGCTTCACTATTATGCAAATGATGGAGGTCGACGTCAATTAGGCTAACCAACATCAGTCATATTTAGTGTACATAGTAACTGACATCGGTTATGGTTGGCCGACATCGATCAGATAAGAACCGACATCGATCACCTGTGTGTTTCTAGAACTAGTCTAATTTTAGATGAATAGTGAGTTTGCATGTAAAGACTAATTTTAGTCTTGAGTCTACATTTCTAATTATTGTTTGTTTTGGGATCTATTTAAGAGACCCATGGGGCTATATTGTAATGAAAGACTAAGAAGGATTAGATCCTCAACTTGAAGGCAAGAACAACAATTGGGTTGGTTGTCTCAAAGGGTGTAAGATCAGTTGATCTGCAGGTAGCAAGATCAGGGAGATCTACATGGTAAGTAAGATCAGTTAGATCTGTAAGGGTGAAAGATCAAGGAGATCTACTTGGTAGACTAGCAATCGGCAACAACAACCATTGGGTTGATTGTCACTGACTGGTGGAGGGAACAACTTTGTGTTTGAGTTGGTTGTAATTGATTGAGAGAGAACTCTTGAGGGAGAATTACTGTACACCCAAGAGGTGTGGGAAGAGTGTGATTTCTTCATTGTATTTCCTTCTGGAAGAGTGTTAATATAGATTGCATTATTTCTTGTATCTCATATTCTATGCTATTTCTAAATTCTAGTTACATATTACTTCTAGTTTAATTTCATGTTTAGTTGCTTATACAAAGGTAATCAATTGTACTCTAAGGAGTGGATCTTAACATCTGGTATCAGAGCTATGTGTTCTAGATCCTAACAAAAAGGATATTTTTAGACCTTCTTATGTACAAAAATATATCACATGTTCCAAAACTATGCTCAATCAGGTGCCTAAGAGAGGCACTATTGGAGGTACAATCACTAAGGAGGGGGTGAATCAATGATGTAATATATTTTAAACTTCAACTGGAATCATTTTAAATTCTTAATCAATTACCATAAGCATTCATAAAGCATATAATATTTTCATAACAATGAATAAGAAATATGATGCAAGATCACACATATAACACCAAATCTATTGAAAAACCCTCTTGGGCAATAAATCCCACACTCAAGCCTATAAGCACATGGACTACTTGTCCTATAACATGATCACAAACATGACACCTTTTAGTGAAGAGCTAACTTTAGAAGGAACACCCACCCATAAGTATGAATAATCACCCACTTATTTTAGATTTTTATCACCCACACAACACCAATATAATTAAAATATCCAATATTATGATTATAGATCAATCTGATTGGAGAAATAATGTTTAACACCTCTCTTTTAACTCATCACACACACTCAAGATTTCTCATTTAAGTAATGCATCCAAACACCTGTTGTGTATCTCTCTAGTCTTCTTCCCTCAACCTCAGTCTATTTTGTACTTTATAACATCTATTGATCACACTCATGATCTCTTTCTTTCATCTATACCTTCTATTCTCTCAACTCATACACATTCAAGTCTAAAAACCATTGCCTTGGTCTCCACTATTTATAGAGTCTTCATGCATATCAACTTCTAGGTCAGGGATAATAATTGACTTAACTATTAAGACTTTTATCATGTTAATCATAGCTCAAATACATTGTCACAAGTCAGCCATAACATCTATGGGTCACACATAAGTAGCTACAGCTTTCAATTAGGCCTTAATAGCCCTTATAGGTCTCATAGAGACCTATTCACCCTTTAAGCACTTCATCAAGAAAATTAAGAACATACAATCATTTTAAAATACAAGGGTCCACTCCATATGATCTCTAAGACATCTTTAGGGTATTTCTCCTACCAAAACACTCTTCTATTAAATCACAAATTGCTCAAACATTATTTGGTCCATACTAGCACCATGATGAACAAACATTTAAATTTGAAGCTCCAAAACTTTTATTGTACAAACATTCAAACTTTCTAATTAGATTTTCTAGATGCACCCTGAAGTCCTTTATAACTTTTTCTTTACTACATCAATAGATTACTATTATATCAAAAAATATAGCTAATAAACTAAGAACTAGTTTTCCCTCATTAATTTGAATATTTGAATTCCAACAGCTACTGTTCAGACACTAAACATCGAGCACATTAACCTCATATCATGCTCCCTGACAACTATGAACAAATACACATTATCAATCTCCTTAAAGCATCTTGGTCTTTACCTTGAAATTCTCACCATTTATATTATATCAGAGATCTCATGATTATGCCACTTGGTAGTTCTATGTGCCTTCTACATAATTGACTCTTTGACTCAACCCACATCATTTATCTCTATCTATACGAACCCCCATGAACTATTGATCTTCTATCAACTCAATCAGATTGAGACACATGTCACAATTACATTTAATCTTAGAAATTTTTTACAATTTGACTTCATGTACACCATTGAATCAAGATCTAGATGATGAATGCTCACCATTATATCTATTGACTAGTAACCTCAGATTTCAATGTAGTTAAACTTAACATTCTCTAGGCCATCATAATTTTCAAGAGCAACTTTTAAGGTTTATAACTTGAGCTAGAAACCACTTCAATAGTCCAAATTTTTACAGTACCCTCTTAGCACTATAGAAAACATATGCATGAAATAATTTGACTTTAGTTGACTTTTTGAGTACGTATAATAAATGTACAAACTTGTTGGTTCATTCATATCTGCATGATTTGAAATGATGATATGTATTATCTTAAGCTATAAGATGCATGTTTCTCTTTCAAAATGATTAAATGATATACCAGAGCTTCACCAAGACATCTATCGATGCCTCACAACTTCTTCTTTGTCTTTAAAAACCTACAAATGTGCTATATATTCTCCAAGATATCAAACACAACTTTTTCATTAAAGCATTAGTATCTCATTCTCTCTTTGACATCAATGACAACCTAACATTATTGACCTTACACAACAATCTCCCCCTCTGTCATTGATGGTAAAACAGACTTAGAATGATAACCATGAATCTAAACAACTTTATTTTAATCTTTCTCCCCCTTTAACATTAATGAGAAAGGGTATATATGCCAAAAATCATTCCCTAACATCATGTATGAATTCAAATACTATTTAAGACACATGGGATACTTACATAATTTTAATCATATAAATAAATTTATCCCCCTTTTACATGCACCAATTTAAACTTAAACTTATCTAATCCCTGGACCTAACAAACTACTCAGAGAGCTTAGAAAACTCCCCCTAACATCAATCTAGATCTCATGTCATATTTTCTTTGACATACACCAATCTAAAATTTGGATATTCAAATCCTTGGACTTGTCTACCTATATAACTCACAAAATCTCTTTGCTTATGCATGAAGATTTAATACCTTGTCAAAACATATGACTTGGTTTGATCAAGTCATCATATCAATCTTTTTTAAATCACAATTAGAGTAGACTTATTCATATCTCCACCATGACTGGAACATCTCACATATGCTCCCCCTCACATCATGCATATCTTTTTAAGCCTTTCAAACTATTTATGTTAGCTCCCCCCAACTCTATGGCATATAAAGCATTTAATCTACAAAACTATGTGACCTTCTTAATGATATTAAATATGTAACAACACATTCTCCTCATACTCCATGCCAACCTTGTCTTCATTGTTCTTTATTTAATCAATAAATTTAAGTAATTAACAAAATCTTACCCTTATGACCAAAACCCTGAACACACTTTGAGCAGATTTGAACAAGATCAACATACCTCTCTATGCAATATAATCTCTTGATAACTCACCATCATTGATTAAACACTTGAAAAACCCCATTATTTACCTACATACCTTTAAAACCAACATCTCCATTCTTCACCATTTGACCAACTAGACCATCCTTTAGATTTGATCAAAAATTTGACTTTAGGATCACTATTTTTGAAAATATCTTATCATGTCTTTCCATAGTAAACAAACACATCTTCTTATGACCTTTATTATCATACAATGTAAACCGAAATACAAATAACATCTACCATGATTCCTCTTTCTCTCGAATGTCTCCTTGAATCTTAGATAGAGACACCCTAGCCCACAATGTTCTAGAACAATGTGAAACGAAGAGTTGCCCACAACTTCTCATATTCTTTATCCTCCTTGATCATCTGATATTGATAGTTGTTTTTATTCTTCTTAGGTTTAAGAGAAGTAACATGCTTACCCACAATAATATTCTTCTTTTCTTCTAAGAAAGGATTGAAAACATATAGATACAACATAGATTCATGAAATACCTTTTCATCTAAAGAAAGAACCTCATTGCTAGTCATTGACCACTAATGTTCTTTGCATAGAACTTGTTTAATAATATAAGGATGTTCACTTAGATCTATACACACCTTAGGACTAACCTCATCTAGCATCTTGGTCTTCTCATTGAGCTTGTTTTTGTCAATCACAACATGAGCAAACAATGAAAGATCTTGGAATTCTTCAAGCTTTGTAGCATTCTCCACCATGACAAATAGACCACTTGGACCTAAAAACTCATCATGAGTTACACTTCTCAATTTTGGTTTCCATAAGTTAACTTGTCTTATTCATTTTATATTAAGAGTCCAGTTGAAATTATTTTGACTTGATGACCTTTGTGTGAAGAATCTAGCAATGTGACCATTCTTCTTGAGGTGGACTCAACCTGCCTTACTAGATATGGAAAAAAAAATTCAATGTGTCTTATGTCATCAAAAATAAAGCACTCAAATTTGTTCATGCTATTTGACTAATGATTCTACTGATTCTTAACAGGTCTTCTAGACTCTCTAGCCCTATAACCAAATTGATTACAAGTATAAAAATAACCATTAAAATTTACATACCTCATGTCATTTGCTTGTCAAATATAATTTTTCTTTATTATACCAACACTTTCATTCCTTGACTGATGATTGATATTCAAGGTATATTTTTCCTTGTTCACATTGGTTTTTATCTTGTCTTGAGTTACATTCTTTTTTTCTTCTTTCTATCCAAGTCCTGTTCTATCATTAACATGATTTTGACTATTTAGAATGTTGTCTAGATCACTTGAGCTCTTTCCAAACACCACACATGACTTCATCTTACTAAATATATTTTATAACTTAGCTTTCAATGACTCATTTTCAATCACATACGTAGAATACCCTTCTTATTTATCTTTCAAACTTTTAGATAGGATTTCCAATTTACAACTAAGATGCTTGACTATATTTTCATGCTCCTTTGTGTCTTCATTCATTCTTTCCTCAAACATATTAAATTTGTCTTCATAGTCATTTCTTTGAGACTTAATACTTTTTTTAAAATATTATTCTCAATATTTATTTCTTCATGAGCATTCCTCAATTCATTCTCATAGTCATCCTTGTCTTCTTCATTATCTATATCTGTCTAAGTAGACTAATTTTGATGTATGCAACTTCCTTCCTCAGCTATGTATAGGACTTCATCTTTAATATCAAACTTAGAATCAAAGTATTCCCTCTCATATTATGAGATGCAATATTTATTGGTGTAGAGACTTTTCTTGTTCTTAAAAGACTCATTCTTGTTGTCATACTTTTTGAATCCTTTCTTCCTCTTATCAGACTTGAATGTCTTCTTGCCTTTATATTATATTTTACCATGATATTCATCATCATCATTATTATGTTTATGAGGGAACTTGTTATCAAAGTGTCCTACTTGTACATAATTAAAACATTTGAAGTGTATTTTACACTTATACTTTCCTGACCCTATTTTTAATTTACTTGTAAATAAAGCTATTAGTTAATCATCAGATATATCATCATAATTGACTTCCTTACCTTGAGTTATTTCCTTATTTGGATTCATTTCTATCTTGAATGTTTATTATTAGGAGGTCTATACTCATCAACTCTCATCTTATAGGTACTAAGGATGCCATGTAGTTCATCCATCTTCAACTGAGTAAGATCATGAATTTCTTCTACAACAAAAACCCTTAAACCAAACTTGACTATAAAAGTCATCAATACCATTTGTGTTATATTAGCTTCATCAATTACCTCTCCAGTACCTATAATAATTTTTACTACCTCATTAACCCTTATAATATAGGATGCCATAATATCTTCTTCCTTCATTTTGAGACCTTTAAATTGCCTTCAGTAGGTTTGCAACTTAGCTAGTTTTACTTTAGACTCTCTTCCATAGATAGTCTATAATTTGCCCAAAATTTCCTTAGTAGAATTTTAATATATCACTTTGGTGAACTCATACTCAGATAGACCACAAATTATAGCATTCATAGCTTTAGAATTATTATCACTCAACTTCTTATTAGTATCACTAGTTGGAGGAGTTGGTGTAGAGTAACCATCCATGTTATATTGACAAATACCAAACCCTAGAGACATGATGTATGTCCTCATAATTGTACTCCAAAAATCATAATTTGACCCATTTAATAATGGTGTTTTATTTATAGAGAAACCATCCACTTGTTGGCTTGTCATATTATACCTTAGATCACCTTCAACTGCTCAAACTTCCAATGATGGTCCTACTTTGATACCAATTGTTGGAAGTACAATCACTAAGTGGGAAGTGTGAATCAGTGATGTAAGATATTTCAAACTTTAGTTTTAATTATTCCAAACTCTTAATCACTGACCATAAGCATTCATAAAGCATAAAATATGTTCATAACAATGAATAAGAAATTTGATGTAAGATCACACATATAATACCATATCTATGTGAGAAATTATCTTGGGGGATAAAACCCACACTCAAACCTATAAAAACATGGACTAATTTTCCTATAATATGATCACAAACATGAAACCTTTTAGTGAAGCACCCACTTCACAAGGAGTACCCACTCCTAAGTATGAACAAGCACCCACTTATTTTAGATGTTTAACACCCACACAGAACCTATGAAACCAATAGATCTATAATTATAATTTTAGATCAATCAAATTCAATAAATAATATTTAGCACCTCTATTTTAACTCATTACACACACTCAAACTTGCTCATATAAGAAAAGAATCCAAACAACTCTTTTAGGTCTCTATAGTCTTCTTTGCTCATCCTCAATCTATTATATACTTTAGTCCATCCTCTAATAACACTTCCTTTGATATCTTTCCTTTGTCTCTATCTTTTGTTCTCTCAACTCATGCACATTCAAGTCTAGAAACCATTGTCTTAGTCTCCACTATTTATAGATTCTTCATGCATATCTAAAATACATTGTCATAGGTTGGCCATAACATATATGGGTCACACTTAAGTAGCTACACCTTTCAATTAGGCCTTAGTAGCCATTATAAGTCTCATAGAGTCCTATTCACCCTTTTAACAATTCATTAAGAAAATTAAAAACATATGATCACTTTTAAATACATGGGTCTACTCCATATGATTTATAAGGCATCCTCAAGTGATTTATCTCACCAAAACACTCTTCTTCTAAATCACAAATTGATCAAACATTATTCTATACATATTAGCACCATGAATGAATAAATAGTTAAATTTGAAGATCTATAACTTTGACTATACAAATATTCAAAATTTCTAATTAGATTCTATAGATGAGCCTTGAATTCCTTTATAACTTTAATTTTTATTACATCAAGAAATACATCTTAGATCAAATGATATATCTCAAAAATGAAGAATGATTTTTCCCTCATTTATTTCAATATTTGAATTCCAATGGTCACTTTTCAAACACTAAACATCGAGCACCTTATCCTCATCCCATGCTCCCTATAAACTATAGAAAAATACACACCATCGATATCCTTAAAGTATCTTAGTATTTACCTTAAATTCTCACCATTTATCTTAGATCAAAGCTCACATGATTATACCACTAGTAGATTCTACGTACCTTCTACAAAATTGACTCTTTAACTCGACCTGCACCATCGATCTCTATCTATATGTGAGCCATTGATCTTCTATCAACTCAATGAGATTGAGACACATGTCACAAGTGATTTTAATCTTAGGAACCTTTGATAGTTTAAATTCAATAACACCATTGTATTTGTTTCTAACTATTTTTTCTTTTCACATTCAAAGGAAGTAAGAAAATAAAGATTAATGGTCAGGGGTTTGTACATACCCAGATGAAGTTTGTGCACCATTATCTAGATGTTGTAAGGACTCCTCTTTGGCTGTGGAGGATGACACTTGTAGAGAGAAAGACTTAAACAAAGAGATTGTTAGATGGATGTAAGGTGGACTACCAAGCAAAGTTTGGTCTCGAAAGTGCAAGGACTTCTTTGAGGGATGATAGTCCATTGGTTGATAAAATAATGTTGAATAAAAGAGAAATGGTGAAAGACTAAACAAAAGAAATAGAGATAATGCGTACCTATATTCTACTATCGATCTGTCACAGTCACTGACACTAGTTCGTCTGCCATGTGGCCAGTGTCGGTTAGTATATGCCAACGTTGGTAGGGGCAATGGGCCTTGAGGCTGATGTCAGTTGGGGAAATGGCCTTGGATGGGTTTTAGATGGGTCTTTAGTTGATGGAATGGTTTGTGGTATTTTGGGACTTTGATGGTTTGTGTAGGGTTTTACAGGGTAAAGAGTAAGGTCTGAGGAAGGAGTTAGGTATGGAACATGGTGTCAAAAGAGTGAGAGTATGAAAAAGGCTTCTCAGCCTTCTCAAGAAGAGAGTCAAGTCTGGTCTGGTTGACAGTCGGGTCTGGTTGATAATATGGCTTAGAAGCAATAAATAGAAAATTGATTACAAATACATTCTAAGCTACTGAAATGACATAAAATAAGAATACTTAGCTCCTTAGCAGAGAACCAAAAGTGTAAAAGCCTTGTTGCTGATGTAGAAGACTCCCTACAAAGAGGTAGAGTGACTGATGTAGAGTCCCTGTGGCCTGTGATGCTTGATGTGCATCTAGGAGAGAGAGAGAGAGAGAGATAGAGAGAGAGAGAGAGAGAAGTTAGATTCAAAGGAAGAGAGTTAGCATTTAGTTATGTGATTGATTGATCTAGTGCTATGATTTTAGCATCTTAGGGGGAAGAGAATTTGCCTTTGGGTTGTTTTAAGCGATCGATGTCAGTGATCCCACCGGCGCTGGCTGACTATAACCGACGTCGATGGCTAGAAGATGGGAAAAAGGCTAAAATTAGCCTTTTGCCCATTCTTCCAACTACCAAGTCTAATTGGTCACAAGAAAATAGTTGAAGGTGGATTAAATAAGGGTGAGAGGGTTAAAATAGGTCATAAATTGGTCATAGGGTGATGGGAGGCATCTAAGGAGAGGTATCCAAGGTGGGGTGAGGTGTCATGGGTGAAGTGTCAAAGGGGTGTTATTAATTTAAAATAAGTTATTATTTTAAATTAATAAGTGTGTGGGTTAGGAATGTGTTAGAATTGGACCAAGGGGGGAGAGTCGACCAAGGAGTAGACACAATTTTGGTGTCCACATTTGCCCCTTTTTGTCTTGTTGGTTGTTCTAGCGTGCCAGAATGTTTCAAACTATTTTTCACTTTTCTACATTCAAAGGAAGTAAGAAACTAAGATTAATGGTTAGGGGTTTATACGTACCTAGATGAAGTTTGTGCACCGTTATGCAGATGATTGAAGGGACTCCTCTTTGGCTGTGGAGGATGACACCTATAAAAGAAAGAGACTTAAACAAAGAGATTGTTAGATAGGCATATGGTGGACTGCCAAGCAAAAGCTCAATCCCAAAAGTGCAAAGACTTCCTTGTGGGATGACAGTCCACTGTTAATAAGTAAAAGTGTCAAAAATAAAGAAATGACAAATGACTAGCAAAGAGGAAATTAGATAATGCATTCCTGTTATCTGCTGTGGGTTTGCCACAATCACTGACATCAATTGGTCTATCGACATTGGTTGGTCAGAGGGAACTGACGTTGGTTAGTCTACCAACGTTGGTGGGGGCAATGGGCCTGGTGGCTGGCATCATTTGGGCGACAAGGCTTTGGACAAGTTTCTGGTCGACAGATGGGTCTAGAAGGAGTCTGGGTCTGTGTAGTGTGGTAAGACAGTAGACAGGGTCTTTAAGAGGGACAAAGGTAGGGGATATGTTGTCAAAAAAGGGGTAAGGGTAGGAGAAAGGCCTCTCAGCCTTTTTGAGAAGAGATTCAGGTCTAGTCTGGTTGAAAGCTGGGTTTGGTCTGGTCTACAGTACTTAGAAATAGTAAAAAGAAAACTAATCACTGATGCTTTTTAAACTACTAAAATAAAAGGGTAGAAGAAATACTTATCTCTTTCTTGGAGCAGAGCCAGAGGTGTTTCAAATGCTTGTACCTATTGTGTCTATAGCTAAAAGAGCATTTAGTTGAAGTCTAATGACTGATCTCAGAGTGTTCCTGTTGATGTCCAGGGTTGAGAGCCGAGAGAGGAAGAGAGGTCAAAATTTGGGTCTTTGATTTAGCATCCAATGCTATGATTTTAGCATCCCAGGGGGAGAGAATTTGCCTTCAAGTTGTTTTAAGTGACCGACGTCAGTGATCCTACCAGCGTTGGCCGACTAGTAACTGACGTCAACAGCTAAAAGAATGGAAAAAAGGCTATTTTTGGCCTTCTGCCCATTCTTCTATCTATCGAGTTCAGTGGTCATGGTAAAATGGTCAACGACAGGTTTAGTAGGCATGGGGAGGGTTGAAATAGGTCATAAATTGGTCATAGGGTGATGGGAGGCATCCAAGGAGAGGTATCCAAGGTGGGGTGAGGTGTCATGGGTGAGGTGTCAAGGGGGATTATTAATTTAAAATAGTTAATTTATTTTAAATTAATAATTGAGTGGTTTAGAAATGTTTAGGGGGTGGACCAAGGAGACCAAGGGGGGAGTCGACCAAGGAGTAGACATGATTTTGGTGTCTACAGTATTAATATCTAGATAATGAACACTCACCATTAGATCTATTGACTAATGACCTCAAATTTTAATGTAGTTAAACTTGACAGTCTCTAGACCATCACAATCTATAAGAGTAACTTTGATGGTTTATAACTTGAGATACAAAATAATTCAAGAGTCAAAAAATTTAGTGTAGCCTCTTGGCACTATATACAACATCTTTGTGAAATCTTTTGACCTTGATTGACCTTTTGAGTACCTTCAATAGATGTACAAACTTGCTAGTTTATTCATATCTACATGACATGCATTGACGGTCTAAACTATCTTAAACTAGAAGATACATTTTTATCTTTATAAATTATTAACACACTAGAGCTTCACCAAGACATCTATGTATGCCTCAAAATTTATTCTTTGTCCTTATAGACCTGTATGTGTGCTATATATTCTCCAAGCTATCAAACACAACTTATTTATCATTAATGCATTAGTATCTCATGTTACCTTTGAAATAAATGATAATCTAACATAAATGACATTGATAAATAGTAAAATGGGTAATAAAAATGATCTATTAGTCATTTAAATTCATATTAAGTGCATAGAAGCCTTATTTCTTCCATCAGGTCACATTCAGGGTTTAACAAGGGTTTTAATTTCACTTGGCTTCTTAAGGATAGTTGATAAAATTGAGGAACCTAAATAGAGAACAAATGCCAAGAATATGGAGTGAAAACCCCCATTCTCCTTCCATGATAGTCTCAATATCTAATGCATCATCTCATGTGAATTCACATGTACTATAAATTGACCTTTTTATCCATATAAGCATAATTGTGCATTTGAAGAGGGTTATTTGGCAAGAAGATACACCAAATTGCTTGGTTTGGATTTGGAACATTATATTGGGTTTTTTGACACATATTATGAGGTATGCCAATGGTTATATCAAATAATTTACCTTTTAATCTACTATAAAGTGCCTTTGGCCCTAAATAAGGGTTTGTACCCAGTCACACTAAAGTGACCCTAACAAGGCTTTTTCAACATTATCTTTCCTTATCAATGGTTATATAACTCATGGAATCATATTGAAACATGTTATTCATCCTCTAATACTCCTAACTCCTTCAAATATTTTTGGAATATAACTATCTACTAAGAGGGGGTGAATCAATAGATTGAATAAATTATTCAATTAATACTTTTAACATAGATTAATACATATATGTAGAGATCACACACACAAAAATGGACACAACACTATATGTACCCATGAAAATACAAATATGGTAAAAAACATGGTGAGAATAGTCACTAGAATCTATTATTATAATCCATCTTCACAATCAAAATCTCACTGGTTATAACATTTAAGGGCACCGACCTTAAAGAGACACCAATCCCCTAGTTTAAGAGAACTTACTCTAAATAAGCACCAATTTCCTAACTAATCACCAACTCATCTCTTTTGATGGTACCTACCATTCAAATCTATATTAAAAATATGGAGTTATAACTACAGATCATAATATTGATTCATAAATGAATCCAATTCAAATTATTTTTCATAGGTCTCATTTGTAACTACTCATGCTCTACACATCTCTCTCTTTTATTTTCTTATATTCCTCTCTACCCATTTATTTCTCAATTTAACTCTATTAAGTAATGACAACATGATTTACTATATCCTAAATGACATATATATAAGCATTACTATATCATATCTTTTTTGTGTTCACACTTAGTCTGTAACACATCATACTCCATATTTGGACTTAGTTCAATCAAAAAGTTTCCCACTTATTGAATTCATACTCCACTACCATTATTCTCTATCTTATTACTATATTTATTGGGCTTTGGTTTTGATGTACATGCCCTATTACAGAATTTCAATCAATCACAATGATCTATATCATTGCATGTGTCATATAATGCATCTTTACTACATGGTCCTCCGCATGACCATTGTGATGAATAAATCTTTAAATAATAAACATTGATCTTAAGTTTTACACCATGATCTAATTATCTTCATTAAATTTGATCAACTTTAAAACACATCTATTACATCAATTTTTGATAGGCTCATGTACTCTAGTGGATCTTTATAAACTTATAGGATTTAATGTTGCAACTTTAAAATGCATCCATTAGATCTTTTAATATGAGCTCCCACATGCCATTATATCTTCAAAGTAGCACAAAATTGATCTCTTCTTGTTAAACATCGAGATCTTAATCTCATCTCATCACTTCCTAAGTCTTTAGAATATATACACTCCATTGATCTCATCAAAGTAGAATGGTCTTTAACTCACCTTTATGTCATTAAACATTGAACACTTGATCTTATTTATTCCACTCACTCTATTATATCTTCATTACATGATCACCCACTCACTATTGATCCTTAAAAGAAGATAAATATTTATATTTGATAATATCTTATGAGTGTAACACTTGGCATTGTCATATGCCTTCTACACATTTGTTATCAGTTAGTGTTATTATGACACTAGGCATTCCCATGTTAATCCTTGACTATTTGACTTTGAATCACTCCATAGAATTATTTTGCAAGATTTGTTATTGTGACACTTATCACTAGCATGTTTACTCATAGGCATATTTGATAAATCGACTTTATTACACTTTGTTAGATATTCAATGTATGATTAAGTGCTAACCATTGATCAAGTTGGGATAAATATTAAGTCTAAGACTTAGGAAATATTATAGTCTTAGATCACTGCTCAAGCTGGTAAATGCTAGGTTAGAGGGGTTGATTGCACAATGATGATAAGGACTTAAGATGACCAATTATTATATATATTTATTCAGCCTAAAAATAGAACATGCTTATGAACATCATGGCTTAAACCCTTAGGGTTTAACTAAGAAACCCTATAATGTTTTCTATATAAAATAAATTATTTTTGAGATCATTTCACTTAGTCTGAACCTATGGACCATATATCTAGGATGTACTTAGAAAACACATAATAAATCTTCAATCAATTACTCTTCAATCCTCCAAAAATGGTCTCTATAAAAGCATGACAATGTTTCACTATGCAACTGTAAAACATGCTCTTCTACCCAATATCATGACAACAATTTCCCTTTTGACATCAATCACAATCATATTGCCAACAATCTCCCCCTTTGCCATTGATGGAAAACTAGATGCTCTGATCTTATAATACTTTGTTCCTTCTCACTTACATTAGCTTCTAATGAACTTGAGCTGAAACTATTCATACTAAACTTGATCCCCCTTAGGCAATACAAGATTTTTCTAAACTCAACTTGGAAACATGATCTTCTCTTTCAAATGTTTATAGAGAGAATTTTCACTTTTTCTCCCCTTGTGACATCAATGGCAAAGGGACTCCAACTTTTTCATAGTTTATCCAACTCTTTTTCCCCCTTTATCAAATAAAGGAGTTTGTTCAAAAATTAGAAATAATCAACTCATTATAAATTTTCAAAAATATGCATACCTAAGTTACCTTTTCTCTCTTCTTATAGGGATTAACAAGACTTATATGATACTCCCCCTGGGCTCATGCCCTATCACTAGGATTTAGTGATGTGATGTAGGATCCATCAGTCCCAATTTATGTCTCAGATACTCAAATTATTCCTTGGGAAGAGGTTTGGTTAATATGTTTGTAACTTGATCCTAAGTTGGCACACACTCTATTGTCACCTCTTGATCTACAATATTTTCTCTTAAGAAGTGATACATGATTGATATGTGCTTAGTTATGGAATCCATCACTAGATTATTTGATATGTTAATAACACTTGAATTATCACAAAGAATAGAGATAGGTGAATTATATTATACCTTGATATATTTATTTGTTTTATTCATCCACAAGACTTGAGTGCAACATGCCACTACTACCACATACTATGATTCTACTATAGAAAGAGAAACTAGCTCTTACTTTTTTGCTTGGCCATAAAACAAGTCTATTTTCAAGGGAAAATACACCACCACTAGTGATTCTTATATCATCCACACTTCCTTCCCAATCAGCATCTGTATATGTTTTTAAAGTAAAATATTCACCTTTGGGATACCATAGGCCATAGTCAATTGTACTCTTGATATATCTAAAGATTATTTTCACTGCATTGACATGTGATTATTTAAGAATAGCTTGAAATCTTGAAACCATGTATACTTCTTTCATGATATTAGGCCTTGATGCAGTTAGGTATAATAAGCTACCTATCATTGATCTATACATAGTCTAATTTGTATCAAGGGACTCACCCTATTTGCTCAACTTGCATCTAGCTATCATGGGAGTACTTATTAGTTTGTTATCTTCCATCCTAAACTTCTTGAATATTTCCTTAGCATACTTGGTTTGAGATATACATATTCCTTCATTAGTTTGTGCTATCTATAGACCTAGAAAGAAATAAAGTTATCCAAGAATAGACATCACAAACTCATTTTGAATTTGAGTATCAAATTCTTTGGACATTTTATTGCTGATACCATCAAAAATGATATCATCTACATAAACAAAAACAATCAACATATGCTCACCTTTTGATTTGAAGTACAAATTATTGTCTACACATCCTTTATTGAATCCTTTTTGTTGAAGGTACTAGTCTAATCTTGAATACCATGATCTAGGTGACTATTTTAGACCATACAGAACTTTCTTCAGTCTACACACATAATCTTCTTCCTCTGATAGCTAAAAACCTTCAAGTTATTCTATGTAGACTTCCTCTTCTAGGTTCCCATTCAAGAAAATAGACCTAACATCTATTTGATAGACTTTGAACTTGTTATAATAGAGAATGCTAGAAGCATTCTTATGGCTTCCAATCTAGAAACTAGAGCAAATATTTCCTCAAAATTTATCCCATCAAATTTTTCTTATCCTTTACACACCAATCTTACCTTATTCCTTATAATAGTTACATCCTCATTGAGTTTGTTTCTAAAGACCCATTTTGTACCGATTAAATTATTGTTTAAAGTTTTTTGAAATAGTTCCTAATTTTTAATATTTTAAATTTGGCTCAATTCTTCTTTCATGAATTTTATCCAATTCTCATCCTTGCTAGCTTCAACATAGCTCTTAGGCTCAATTTCAGACATTAGAGAAAATTTTCTTGCTCCTTATTCATTGTAACTCTTCTCCTTATCTAAACTCTTTCATTTTTAGTGCCAATGATCTAATCTATAGGATTATCCTTTTGAAAAAATCATATAGGTGCCTTTTCATTTACTTCCTCATGCTCTTCATTAGCTATTTTGTCTTTGTAATCTGATTCTTCATTATATATTTCTCTATCAAGTTTAACATGTTTCAAGACTTATTCAACCTTGACATAGACGCTCTATACAATCTTGTCTAGATTTTTGTTGTAACATATGTAGGCTTTTATTTGGGTGGAATAACAAATAAATATTTTTTCATCACATCTTGATTTAAAGCTTTCCAATTTGTCCTTTTTCTTATGTTGTGTTTGCTTCCAAACACTCTAAAATACTTAACAAAGGTAGGATTTCCATACAATATTTCATATGGATTTTTATCATTGTTTACCCTTAATTAAACTCTATCCAAGATATATACTACTATTTATATTGCTTATCTTCAGTATACATTAGGTAACTTGGCCTTTTTTAACATTGTTCTAGCCATCTACTTAATTGTCCCATTATTTCTCTCAACAAATCCATTTTGTTGTGGAGTCCTTACCACAGAGTAATGCCTTTTGATTTCATGCTTCTCATAGTATTCTATGAACTCATTTGAGGTGAATTATCCACCTCTATCAGATATTAAGCATTTTATTTTTCATTCAATCTCTTTTTCTACCATGGGCCTAAATATCTTAAATCTTTCAAATTCCTACCACTTGTCCTTTAAAAAGGTTACCTATGTCATTCTTGAGTAATCATATATAAATAACATGAAGTATATTTCTCCTTTAGATCCTCTTATCTTAGTAGGACCACAAAGATCAGTATCAACTAATTCTATAGGCTTTGCAGTTACATACTCCTTTATTTAAAATCCAACCCATATATGATTTCCTTGTTGACATTCCTTACAAGTAGTGTCTACACGTTTTGCTATTTTAGGCATGTGTCTAACACATTTATTTAAGCTCACCTTTACCATGTTAAAAAAATTGACAAGGCCCATTCTTCTATGCCATAAACAACTCTCATCAAAACTTCCTATTAGGAATATATTACCATTCACTTCACCAAGATTATAAATGTTGTTTTTAGTTCTTTTCCTTTCTGTAACTAATATTTTGGATATCTTTATCTTACAACCTTCTACATTAAATGTGACCTTATATCCATTGTCACACATTTGGCTTACACTTATTAGATTATGTTTAGATCCTTCAGCATAAAACACATCATGTGTAGGAAATTTTCCATCTATGGTCAAGTTTCCTTTACCTCAGATCTTTATTATATTGGTGTCTCCCAAGTTGACAGATCCTTCATTACATTTTTTAAGTTTGATGAAATTTCTCTTTTCACCAGTCATATGTTTTGAACAACCACTATCTATTACCCATGAATTTTGCTCTTGGTATGGAGTATATTTTGAGCAAACATATATTTATCTTGCACTTTCCACAAATCCTTGGGTTTCTTATTTTTATTATTTTTACCTTTTTTAGAGACTTGTGAACGTTTGTTCACATTGGTAGCCATGATTTTATTTTGTATTATTGGCCTTAAAAATTTTATTCTACATTGTTTATATATGTGACCAAAATTATTTCAATTATAACATACTACATTTGTATCTAATAAGGATGAAAATGATTTTCTACTTAGATATTTTTTCTCCTCTTAGGTACAATTCTACAATCACTAGCCCTATGACCAAACTAATTACATGTATAATAATAACCATATAAATATGAGAAATACTTGGTCATAACATATCTTTTTGTAGGATGAGGATGTCTTCTTAACTCTAAATTTTTAAAGTCTCTCACCTTTATGTAACCACATATATATATAAGCTACCTTTGTTTTATACATCTTCCTTGAGTTTGTAAATATATTTTCTTCAGACTTCTTTTCAACTTTCTTATAATCAACAATGCTACTATTTGTATTTGTATTTGTATTCTTTCTCTTTTTTGATCTTGATTCTCCTTCTACATTGAAGTTGTCATATAAGTTTAAAGATGTACTAGTTATGGAAAATTTTCCTTTTTCATAACCAAGACCAAATCTCTCTTTTAAAATATTTTGAGAGTTGATCAATTCATTAAGAATTTATAATCCTCCTTTAATCTTCAAACCTTTGTCTATTTATTGTTTAGCTTTATCAAGCTCTTTTCTTAAATCCACTATTTATTATTATTACTTCATGTATTTATCATATTTATATTATAGTTAAATTTTGACTACATCTTCTATTATTTTGGCCTCTTCAACTTGTGTCTTTAGGATAACCACCATTTAATCATATTTTTTAAGACTTTTGGAAATTTTTTCAATCTCCTTTTGTCTAAGCTTCTTTGATTTTGAGTTCTCTTTTCTCAACTTGTCAATTTCATCTAGAGCAAAGATGAGTTCAAACTCTAGATCCACTTCTCCTTCCTCTTCTTCATCTGATCTTCAACTTCTTCTTGATCCATAGAATCTGATCCTAATGTCATGAATAAAATATATTTTTCCTTAACCATAAAAGCATAGTCATGGTCATCATTTGAACTATAACTATCATCTAATGGTTCAATATCTTCTCTTGTGTATAGGCCTTTCCTATTTTGAAATAAGTTATTCTTCTTGGAGTAGAGGGTTTCACCTTTTTACTATCCTCTTCTTGCTTAGAGTTATCCTTTTTATTATAAGGGCATTTAGCAGCAAAATGTCCTACTTTACGATAGTTAAAGAATTTTAAGGGTTAATTACCTTTATATTTTCCAAATCATCTTCTTAATATTCTAATAAAGTTAGCTTCTCTTCATCAGTTTCATTAGATCTATATTTAGGTGATTCTACTTTTACTATTTTGGTTGCTTTGAAGGTAGATTTTCTCTTGAAAGTGTCTATTTCTCTCATTCTCATCTCATAGGTAGTGAAGGATCCATGGAACTCATCAATAATGAGTTTATCTAGATCAATTGCTTCCTCCATTGTAGATATTTTAGGGTCATACTTGGATGGCAAAGATCTTAACACCTTTTTGACAATGACTTATTCTTTAATCTCTTCTCCAAGGCCTCTAATTATATTAACTCTTTTATCGACTATAAAGAAGTAGTCTACAAATTTTTTTCTTCATTCATTTTAAGACTTTAAAACTTTCCTTTGTATGTGTATAGTTTAACATGCTTTACCTTATCAATACTTTCATATATTCTCTTCAATTTGTTTTATAGATATTATGCCTTTTGATAATGCATCACTTTGACAAACTCTAAACTTGATAATACACATAGAATAACATTCTTAGCCTTAGAATTTATCTCATATGCATTTTTGGTAGCCTAATCAATAGGAGTTGTAGTAGGAGTTATATATCCATTTGCAATAGACATCCATACATTAAACCCTAATGAAGATAAATATGATTCCATTCTAATTTTTCAAATTGCATAGTTTGATCCATCAAAGAGATCTTATTTGTTTGAGGAAGAGCCTTCTTGACTAGCCATTTATGTTCATCATCCAAGATCTACCTAAGCTGATTAAGCTTCTTCTAAAGAACTAGGGCTCTGATACCAATATTTGGAACACAACCATCTACTAAAAGGGGGGTTGTATACACAATATTTTTAACTTTGATCAAATATTAATGATTTACATCTTGCAAGAACCCATCACAACTCATCTCTTTGAGTGCATGCCTTAACAGGTGAACCAAAAAAGGGGTGGGTAGACATTTGGTGTTTCAAAAGATTTTTGTCCCTTCTTTCCATATTATTACTAATCCAACTAGTTCCTAAAACCTTTCCCTGAGGTGTTTCTCCTCTCTTGCACATTCCTATTTTCTTTTCCTCTTTAAATTCTTATTCTCCTTGATTGGCACCCTTTTGACATATTAAGCAAACTAGGTTGACTTGGTTGACCTAATGTAGTTTAGGTTCACTTTAACTCTTTAGGTTTGTTAGACTTCCTACTGACCTAGTATAGACTTTAGGCATTAGCCTAAAAATGTGCTAGGTCAACTAGATTAGCCTAGCACAACTTACACATCTGAATGTTTTTTGGGTAAGATACTACTATATATACAAGGTCATTTTGGTCATTATTAAGAATATGCAATAAAGAGTTTCTATTTACTTATGCTTCTTCACAATTTTCTCTTCCACCATTCTACTTGAGGAGTCTTAGATTAGGTTTCTTATTTTGAGAATCTAATCTTGTGGATAGGTCTTTGATGCTTTGGCCTAACAAAGTGATCCTTATGAACCACAATAACCTATTACAAATCTCCATTGGCCAAGGGAGAGATTGAATCATGATGGGTTCACATTCAGTTAAGTATTTTCTAACTTTTTTATCCTCTCTTTTAGTAGATAGAAGTGGGATAAGTGTTGGCTCAAATAATATTACTCTTCATATTTTATGTATTGTTATGTTACTCATACTTAATTTATTTGAAGTTACCTATACATATTTCATTACTTTGCATCTAACCCCTCACATTGTGCCATAAGTGAGAACTATATTAGTTTACTTTTATTTTTATTGTAATAGTTTACTCTCTTGTTTGTGAGCACAAGTGAAATATCAAATCATAGGACTCTTTTAGGGTTATTGTTTGATTATGTTAGACTATAGGCTTTACAACCGTTCCTATCATGATATGTTGTGACAAGTGATACAAGTGATCCCATAATTGGGTATAGTGGATCCCCATATTGATCATGTTCCAATTTTACAAGTATATACCCAATCAAAAGTGTAGGTGTGATCTATCTTATTTGATCCAGGATTAATTAATGAACATCATGCAATTTTGAATGAATACATGGGGTGAATTAGTAGATTGAATAAATTAGTCCTTTAATACTTTTAATGTAGATTAAAACATATAAGTAGATATCACACACACACAAAAATGGATAAAAAACCATATTTATACATGGAAAACCCAATATGAGAAAAATAATGGTGAGAATAACTATTAGAATTTACTTTTATAATCAAGCTTCACAATCCAAACCTCATTGGTTACAACATTTAAGGGCACTAACCCTAAGGAGACACCAATACCCTAGTTTAAGGATACATACTCTAAGGAAACACCAACTCCCTAATTGAGCACCAACTCAGCTCTTCTGATGGCAACTACTAATTAGATCTATATTTAAAATATGAAACTACAACTCTAGATTATAATATTGATTCATAAATGAATCTAATTACAATTCTATGTTATAAGTCTGGTCTATAACTACTCATGCTCTACACATCTCTCTCTTCTCTTATCTTCCTCTCTGTCCCTTTATCTCTCAATATCTTTTATATGTTCACACTTGGTCTATAACACATCACGCTCCATCTTTGGACTTAGTTTAATTGACAAGTTTCTTACTTCTTGAATTCATGATCCACCACCATGATTCTCTATATTATTATATTTAGCATTTATTGGCCTTTGGTTTTGATGCACATGCCATATTAGATAATTTATATCGATCATAATGATCTAAATCATTATTTGTGTTGTATAACACATCTTTCTTGCATGGTCCTCTTATTGACCATTATGATGAAAAAATATTTGAATACTAACCATTGATCTTAACTTTCATTCCATGATCTGATGATCCTCATTTAATTTTCTCAACTTCAAAATGCATCCATTAGATCAAGTTATAATAGGCTTATGTTCTCCATTGGATCCTTGTACACTTCTAGGCTTTAATGTTTCAACTTTAAAAAGCATCCATTGGATCTTTTGATCTGAGATCCCATGTGCCATTAGATCTTCAAACTAGCATGAAATTTATATTTTCTTGTCATTGAACATCAAGTTCTTAATCTCATCTCATTGCTTCTTGAGTCTTTGGAACATATAAAATCCATTAACATCATCAAATTATCTCAATATTTAACTCACCTCTGTGTCATTAAACATCAATTACTTGATCTCATTGAGTCCACTAGCTCCATTAGATCTTCATTGCATGATCACCCACTCATCATTTACCCTTGGAAGAAACATTATCTTTATCTTTGGCAAGATCCTATGAGTGTGACACTTGGTGTCCTCACATGCCTTTTTCACATTTGCTATCAATTTTTATTATTATGAAACTT
Source organism: Torreya grandis (assembly GCA_037957365.1). Taxonomy (NCBI): domain Eukaryota; kingdom Viridiplantae; phylum Streptophyta; class Pinopsida; order Cupressales; family Taxaceae; genus Torreya; species Torreya grandis. The sequence continues at coordinate 434,334 of JARHVA010008063.1, forward strand.
GGCATTCTCATTTTAATCTTTGACTATTTGACTTTAAGCCACTTCATAGATTTATTATACAAGATCCATGACTATGACACTTGTCACTAGCTCATTTAATCATAGGTGTATATGAAAAATTCACTTTTATATGCTTCATTACATCTTTAATGTATGACTAAGTGCTAAGCATTGATCATGTTGAGACAAATATTAGGTCTAAGACTTAGTAAATATTAAGGTCTTTGATCACTACTTGAGTTGGTAATTACTAGTTTGAAGGGGCTAGTTGAAAAATGATGACAATGAATTAAGATATAACTTAAGTAATAGGTTCTTTCCTATATCCAATCAACCTGAAAATAAAAAATGCTTGTGAATGCAATGGCTTAAGCCCTTAGGTTTTAATTGAGAAACCCTATAATGTCTGAGTACTAAAATAAATTACTTTTGAGCTCATTTTTCTTCATCTAAACCTATAGACCATATATATATATATGATGCACTCAAAAAATCCATAATATATATTCAATAAATTACTCTTCAATCATCCAAAAATGGTCTGTGTAAAAGCATGACAACTTTGCACTATGAAACTGTAAAACATACTCTCCACTCCAAACTCATGCCAACAATCTTTTTTTGACATAAATGACAATAATATTGTGAATAAATATTCTAAAACATGTAAATTTAATCATATAAAAGTGTTAATTAGATGAAAAGTGTGTCACTTGAGTTAACCTATCCCTAGGCTTACCATAGACCTATTCTAGAATCTGAGACTTACATTTCCAATCATTTAGCACCATAATCACCAACAACCAGTCAAGACATAGTTGTTAGAGGTATAATCATTGAGAGTTGGGGGGAGGGGGGTTGAATTATTGATCCCAAATAATCCAACTTTAATTTAAGTCTTTACAAACAATTAACTAGTTATGAAAAACATTCATGAAGCATATACATCATTCATAGCAATGAGTAAGAAAGATAATGTAAGATCAATCACATAACACATGACATATGTAAGAAACCTTCTTATAGGAGAAAACCCATTAAAACATATAATTGGACTATTGTCCTATAATAATAAGAACCAATTTAGACTAGATGCAACTGATCAAAGGAACTACAATCCCTATTTAGTGAGACTACAATCCTATAAAGTGCTACAACACCTATCTAACTGAGCTACAATAACAACTAGACTTTTATAAAGTTTCACCTTACAAGGAGGCTATAACTACCTTAGATATTGATCTTCCACAACAACACCTATGTACACATCCACCTATGAAATGATTTATTCAACACCTAATGATGGCCCTCTAGTTATCACTCTTCACCTTCACTCATACTAAAAAAAAGATCACTATTCTACCAATATAATTATGAACAATAGGTCATATAAATAGTCATCAATATGTTCTTATCTTCAACTCATCCATAGGTAGCTCTACCCCTTCTTTGCTCAATAATTCACACACACAAGCTTTTCTCAAACCTCTCCCAAGTCTTTCACACAAAGTCTAGAAATCATCTTCTTTGATTTCACTATTTATAGAGAATTCATCATCATCACCATATTGGTCAGACATTAGGCATACCTTAACCCTTTAGTAAACTATCATATGAAGACATAGAGCAATAAAATCTTCATAGGTTAGCCACAACATCTATGGGTCACTTCTAAGTAGTTACACCTTTTAATAAGGCCCTTGTAGCTATTTATAGGTCTCATGGAGACATAATCACCCATTTATCACAACATCATGAAAAATAAGAAAATAATACCACTTTAAAATAATAATTCAGTCATCATTTCACCGTTTTATGCAAGCTCAATCAACATTTTATGCATATAGTCACCTTGAACAAATACATAGTTGATATCTGAACCATTTTTATATGGAATACAATTGGTCAAACATTCATAATGTACACATATGATCTTCATGGATTCTATAACACTTTAAAATATCCAATTCATCAAGAAACATTGAAACAATATCAAAACAAGCTTGAACAATGTTCTTGTGTCACTTACAGTCCATGCACGAACACAATCAACTTTTTCACCTAAATATCTTTGACTTTACACACTTTCATATCTTCAAATAAATATTTTAGATGAACCTTGGAGTTTTATACAACTTTTATTTTTATACCATGAGAAATTTCATCCTTGATAAAAATATATGGTCCAAAAACCACATACTAGTTTTTCCCTTTATTAAATTCAAATATTTAAAAGCAAATAGTCATAGTTAAAATTTGAACACTGTGATTACATCTTGTGTCTTCTCAGATTTAGATAAATATCACACCATAAATATTATAAAAAATTTAACACATAGGAACCAATGATAAAATTCTAAACCTTAGTTGCTTTGACCTCATCTTGTGTACCCTTATAATGTTGACTTAATATGCACCATCGATCTCTACAGATCACCCATGTATTTAACTAGAAATGTTCACCATTAGATCTAGTTTAGAACTCCCAAGATCATGAAAATTTTCACCCTTGCATTCCTTCTAAGCACTTATAATGTTAACCATTGTGAACTTGTCCTCACCTCGCTGCTTCTTGAGTCCTTGGAACAAACATGCTATATTGATCCTTTTGTAAGGAGCTCAGTCTTTAACTTTGTTAACCAACAAACACTTTATCCTATTTGACATGATATGAACCATAGATATTTATTTTAAAATTTTCCTTGAGCCATGAGATCTTAATTTGGTTTTGATCTTTATCTCCATGCCAAATAGACTAAGTATGGGGACCATTGAAATATGCTTTAAAGGCAAAATTTGCATAGTCATAACTTTTGCCTCGCTCACTCACATATTCTAAAACATAGACCATATAATATAATCACATAGGATAATCCAACCATATGATAAAATAATTCTAGAACCCTTACACATGTGAAATATAATGACATTAAAATTCTCACTTAGATATTTCTACCACAGAGCCAACTATGTCAAAAACTTATTTGGAAGACCAAATTTTAACGTGCATATCTTTTACTACGCTTCAATGCTTAACCTAAAAATTATCACAAATCAACTAGGTAAAAAAATAAAAAGACCCATATGATCATCTTCTCTTGGAATTTCTACACATGTGAGATATACCACCATCAAAATACTTACTCAACTCTTTCTTGCCTCATGCAAATTTGGCTAAGTATGGGAAAACACTATTAAAATGCTTGGGAACCTAAATTTGTACTTTTATATCTTTTGACACTCTTAGGTTCATGACCAAAGATTTATAACATAATAACTAGGCACAATATTGAAAAAACCCATGTGACCATTTCTTCCTGACTCTTCTACATATGGTAATGGTGATATCATCAGACTACCCACTTAGATTTTTGTGACTAGACCCAAACTATGTAAATGAAAACTATGGACTACCAGATGAATGCCACTTATGTGCATAATCTCTCCAATAATCCTTTACCATTTATAGGACCATTTTCACAAGATAAAATCACCATACTCATTCCTTAAACATATCTAATCATGCGAAAACTGAAGATCAACCAAGTCAACTTCAAGCACACTAAGACAAGCACATTACACACTTTGTCATTGTTACCTAGGCTAATAAAGCACTTCATCCACTCACTAGGTCACCTCTATGACATCACCATGACATCAATTAAAACTCTTCAATAATATCCCCCTTTGTTATTGATGTCAACAAACATCATTCATCTCATTTTCTCTCTCTTCAATTATTCTATTAATAAGAACTTTATCCCCATCCGACACAATGGAAAAGTGGAAAAAATTGGATCTTAAGGACCTAAAAATTCCACAAATATGAGAGTACCACCTTATAAATATGATACAAACTCCCCCTTACCTTGATCCTACTTCTGCTTGCCATGACAACTTTCTCTTGCTCCAAGCCAACACTCTTTGCAACAAATGAAGAAAGAACACACAAGAACCACTAGAATCTGATGGAACTCACCAAGAAGAATATAAGAGGGAATAACCATAATAACCCTAATAAATTTCACCTTTTGAGCATTCTCAAATCTACATACACTATGAATAATCACCACATAGGCTTATTAGTCTCTTCTCTCAAGCCACCTTACAGACCACCAATAGAATTACATGTCACTCACCAAATAGAAAAAATGCTCTCAACCAGCCTGATAACTCTCCATAAGACAAACATACCTTTGTATTTTAGATAAACTAAGAAAAATACACTATTATTCATAATAGGCCTATCTAGTCTCCTTGCATCCCTACTTGGAACTTGTAAAGCCAACATATTTTCGTAGACACATATTCAAGACCTAAAACTCCATATCTAGAGCCCTCTCATATACCCCTTCAATTACATCAATTTTCATCACCTAGATCATCCTCTACAACATACTTACTTCAAAATCCAACTACATAATTAAGCCTCCAACTTGACAAAAAGTTTAATAACTTGAGAACCATAAACCTTCAAATCTTTATGAATCTTTATTTGACAATCCATTTAGATTATTCATCATATTAAGAATCCTCATATCTCAAATCATAATTTAAACCATTTTTATAGCATATCCCAAACCTTAGAATCCTAAAACACATGTAGTCAACAAACCTCCTTCTAGTCAATTCTCTTCACTAAAACTTCTTGCACACCTAGATAGAACCATTGCACACTTATGGACTGAAATTTGAGCCTCCATACCTTTGGGAACATATACTTCCTATAGCCCATTTTAGGCCTACTTGTTCTTAAGATAAGAAATTAGAAAACTAAGAGCATAAAAAAATCTTCAATGGCACAAACATACCTTCAAACCTCAAAAACAACTTGAGTACATCACCAATAAGTGTAAAGACCTTTTTCAGAATCGATCTTTTCTTGAAATTGCATCAATCTCATCAATCCACCTAGAAATACCCATTTTGACCCTATACTACAACTCCTTCACTAACCATTAGAGAAAACACATGAACCTATTCCTCCCCTTTAACCAAAGGCCTTCTCTAATTGACATTATCATCTTGAGCACACAAACTTACTTCTCCACAAGAAATGATGTCTCCTAAGAAGCATAGGTAGAGACATCCTCTATACCATAATTCTCTACTATGGTGTGAAACCAAGAGTTACCCACAATTCCTCATATTCCTTCTCCTCCTTGGTCATTTAATATTTATAGTTATTTTTATTCTTCTTCTTTGGCTTAAGAGAAGTAAATTCCTCATCCACTACAACATTATAATTTTCTTCTATGATTGGACTGACAGTACATGGAAATGACACATATTCATAACATACCTTTTCATTTGAAGAATCCACCTTGAAATTTGGAACCTCATAATTAGGCATAAATAATTGATTTTATTATCATGATACATGTTCAACAACAACAAGATATTTACTTATATCCATGCACACCTTATAACTAGCCTCAACCAGTATCTTTGTCTTCTCCTTGAGTTGTATCTCATGATTCTCAACACAAGCAAAAAATGAGAGCCCTTAGCACTTTTCATCTTTTTAATCTTTTTACACCATATAAAATAGATTACTTAGACCTATAGATTCAACATGAGTCACACTTTTCACCTTTGGAATCCATGTGTTAACTTTCCTTCTATCTTGCACTCTAGGAGCCTTATTAAATATATTCAGTCTTATAGACCTTTGCTTGTAGAACCTATCAATGTGACCTTTTTGTTCACAATTATAGCACACCAAACTCCTTGATGGAAACATAGTTTTTATTACCATGTTTGGATGAAAAATTGCAATATGTCCTTTATCATTAAAAAAAAAACCTCCCCTTTTTGAAGAGTACTTGCCTTGTCCAATCTTATGTGGAAAATGGTTTGGAAAGTGTCCCACATCAAGATAATTAATGCACTTAATTTTTTTCACACTTTTTGATTGATGATCCCCATCATGGTTCCATGTAAACTCATTTCTAATAGGTCTCTTGCATTATCTATCCCTACGACTAAATTGATTAAATGTGTAATAGAAACCATTGAATATTGCATACCTCATGGCATTTGGTTGTTTGATCTAATTTATCTTCATTCTACTAGCACCTTCATCCCTTATCTGATGATTATCCTTGTTCATAGACTAATCCATCTTTATTTCATTGATATTCATGTCAACTTGAGAAATAAATTTGGGTTCTTCATTAAAATCCAATTGAGGTTTACCACTAGCTAACTTGTGACTCTTTAGGAGATCCTCTAGACCATTAGAACTTTTATCAAACTTGATAAATAATTTCAACTTGCTTACATATTTCTCTAAATCATATTTTAAAGACATAATATTAGAATCATACCTTGATTTTTCTTATTCTTTGGCTATTAGACTTGCAGACATAGATTCCAACTTAGAATTAAGACAAATGTCTTCACCTTCATGCTCCTTACTTTCTTCAACCAATCTTGCCTCAAACACACTAAATTGCTCCCCATACTCCTTGAGTTTATATTTCATCTTCTTATTGATATATTTATAAATCTTTAGTTCTTTAAGATCATTCATCAATATAATCTCATAGTCCACCTCATCCTCATCATCATCATCTAAATTACTTCAAGTAGACACATTTTGATGTGAGCAACTTCCTTCCTCAGCCATGAATAAAGCTTCATCTTTAGCAGGACCATCATCTTCATGATCATATTCTGAGTCATTATCTTTAGTGTCATCTGATGAGCTACAATAAGTTTGATAACATGATCATGCAAAAAACTAGGTAGAAGTCCCTTTGGTATGTCTCTAAGAACAATAAAATAAGCATCAATTATTTGTTGCAGATCAAGAGGTGGAGATGGCTGAGTTGGTTGTACATCCATAGAAAACAAGCAAGTTATAAATCCCTTAGCATCCTTTTAGAGAATATTTATCATTTTATGGGAGATAACAAGTTGTGGAGATTTATACTTTAATCCCCTTAGCTCAAATTTTCTTTCTTTACAATGAAAATGCATGAAAAATTCTTGAAAATCATCACAATAGTGCCCAAATTGGTGACCCACTAGACTCCCAGAATAATATTAGTTCCACCCATCAAAATAGAAAACATAGGAGAATTTAATAAGTAGTCTCCCATAGCCAACTTAATACTATGACATTTTCCTAAACATATGATAATACCACCATCTTTAATCATAACCTAAAATTTTGGAGTTGGATAAATAAAATAGTTTAAATGAGAAGCCAACTTACTATGGATGAAGTTGTGTGTGTTCCTAGAATAAATCAATATAGTGACCTTATATTTATTAAAGAAACTAATCACCTTAATATTTTAAGGAGTATTATACCTGAAAGGGCAAGACAATAAATAGTAGGTTGAGAGTCTTTAGATTCCTTCTTAGGAACTTCTACATCCTCATCATGTATTTTTGCGTCATCTTCATCGGCATTGCCACCTTCAATGTAAAATAGCTTATTTTCAACACAACTATGGTCTTTCCTCCATTTTATATAAAAACCATAACATAACACTTTGGCTTTCTTCTCCTCAATTTGTCATTGTGTTAATCTGGTGGGTTATGGAAATGATGGTGTAGAAAAGTTGTGATCATAACTAGTAGTGAAAGTTTTCCTTTTAACCATCTCTTTTTCTTCTATTAGGCATGCCTTAGGGATATATTCTACTATAGATGTTGGGTTAAACATTCAAACCTTAAATTAGATGATATCTTTGAGGCCACCCAAAAATAGATTAGTCAAATTTTTCTCAGTGATATTTTCCACACATAAAGAGAGATTCTAAAACTGATGAATATAATCCTTCACAATTTCTATCTGAAATAACTTGGATAATTGGATGAAATAGTTCTTAGAGAAACTATTATGATAATGAGCTAACAAATCCTTAGTGAAAATAGTCTAAGTAACAGGAGCACCATTCTTTTTCTTTTGAGCACATAACTAGTGATACCAAATGAATTGCTTAGGTTCCAGATACAAGGATGCCACTATCACCCTTTCAGAAATAGGGGTTTGATGTAGCTCAAATAAATTATCAATTTGGGTAATCCAAGTGAGAGGCTGTTTACCATAAAACTTATGTATATTGATTTTTGGTAACATTAGTTTCATACCAACATGGGAGTTGTTGAGAGGAGGATTTGAATGTTGAAGAGGAGGGTTTTTGGGGTAAAACTGAGATGTAAGGGTAGCCAATTACATAGTGATATGGTATAACTCATTATGAACCCCATTAATCTCTTTTTATAGCTCTAAAACATCAGCTTGGACTAAAACAAATTCATAATGCCTTACCAAGTTCTTTATGTATGCTTGAAGCTAAGAAATCATTAGATCTAAAGTTCTAAAATCCATATCATCATAGAAAATAGTCTTAGGATTTTATTTCTTCCCTTTTCTTCCTTGAGTACCTAGACCTACCATATACCAACCCTAGGAGGGTTTTGACCCTAAAAAAAGTGTACCAAGAAATGGTACCATTGTGATCACCTTGTCAAGATGAATCCAATGATTGCCTTTATACACAAGAGTAAAAATTTTGGTACCAAAAAAGTGTACCAAAAGAATATACTATTGTGATCATCTCACTGAGATGAATCCAATGATGGAAATTGTACAAGAAATTTTTTTCCTAGACTTTTTTTTAATTATTTTTTTTTCAAAATATTATTTTGAACAATACTACACTGATTAAAAAAATTAATTATTCCTAGATTACAAGTTATGTTTTTTACTCACACTAATCCCAGAAGCCACACCTCCCTAGATATGGAAAAAAAATGTCATAGGAAACTTTCCTAAATCAATGTTTTGATACCAGTTGTAATGAAATTATTTAGATATTCACATCGAATGATTTTATATTGTGTTGAATAAGCAAATATGAGATATCACATGATGATAATTGATAGTAGAATAAAATATTAGATAATATAGAAAAGCCACTTTGAGGGGGTAACCTTCAAAACTAAGCACTAATAGTAGAATAATTAACATAATACATAAATACTAACCACTACCTCCTATATATAGTATACTTAGCCAAGGTTATTCCATATGCAAACCTAACTAAGAACATAGTGAAATGTAATAAGTAAATAAAAGAGGTATGTAAGCCACAAGGTAGCCACACATATCCCTAAACACACCAATGGTTAAGGGCATAAATTTCACACTTTTTGATTGATGATTCCAATTTTGGTTCCATGCAAACTCATTTCTAACATGTCTCTTCTATTCTCTATCCCTGTGATAGGATTAATTACATGTGTAATAATAACCACTAAATCTTGCATATCTCATGGCATTTGGTTGTTTTATCTAATTTATCTTTATTATACTAGCACCTTCATTCATTATCTGATGATTATCCTTATTTATAGACTAATCCATCTTGATCTCATTGATATTAATGTCAACTTGAGTAATAACTTTGGCTTCTTCGTTAAAACCCAATTGATATTTGCCACTAGCTAACTTTTGACTCTTTCGGAGATCATCTAGACCATTAGAACTTTTATCAAACCTGATAAATGATTTAACCTTACTTATATATTTCTCTAACTCATATTTTAAATACAAAATCTTAGAATCATACCTTGAATATTCTTCTTCTTTAGCTATTAGACTTTCAAACATAGATTCCAACTTAGAATTAAGAAACATGACTTCATCTTCATGATCCCTACTTTTTACAACCAATCTTGCCTCAAACACACTAAATTGCTCCTCATAGTCCTTAGTTTATATTTCATCTTCTTATCAATCTTTAGTTCTTTAAGAGCATTCATCAATATAATCTCATAGTCCACCTCATTTTCATCATCATCTAAATTACTCCAAGTAGACACCTTTTGATGTGAGTAACTTCCTTCCTTAGCCATGAATAGCATTTCATCTTCAATAGGACCATCATCATCATGATCATATTCTGAGTCATTGTCTTCAGTCTCATCTTATGAGCTACAATCTTCTTTAGTGTAGAGACTCTTATTGTTCTTGAAGGAATTCTTCTTTTTGTTATACTTTATGAATCATGTCTTCTTGTATGTCTTCTTTTTTTCATCTTGACCTTAACCATGCTTTTCATTATCAATATTTCATTATTATGAGGGTAATTATGAGTAAAATGTCCTATCTCTCTATAATTGAAACATTTAAAGGGTATTTTACCCTTATACTTATCTAATCTTGTGTTTAATTTCCTAGTAATCAAAGCAATTAGTTCATCCTCATCAATATCAAATATGTCATCCTATTTAGATTTCTTACATTAGAAATTATTCTTAGGCTTCATCTCTATATTAAAAATTACTTTCTTCTTTAGGGGTATATCATCATTTACTCTCATATCATATGTAGTAAGTATGACATGAAATTGATCCATATTTAACTGAGTAAGATAATGACTCTCTTTTATAGCAAATACTTTTGGATCAAAATAGAGAGATAGATACCTTAATACCTTTTAGAAAAAATTAGACTCTTTAAGTTTATTTTCAAGAATTTCAATTATGTTCACAGTCTCATCAACTCCCTACAAAAAGGATACCACATAATCTTCTTCCTTCATCTTGAGACTTTCAAATTTCCTTATGTGAATCTACAACTTCACAAAATTGAATCTCCTTCAAAAATGATCTGTATTTTTTCCCATATCTCTTTAGAAAATTTATAATGGATTACCTTTGTGTATTTAGACTCTAAAAGACCACAAGTGATAATTTTCATTGCCTTGGAATTGTTCTCAAACAACTTCTTAGCTACAACACTAGATGGAGGAGTAATAGGAGCAACATAACAATCCACAATAGATTTACATACTTCAAACCTTAGGGACATAATTTATGTCCTCATCCTTGCACTCCAAAAATCATAATTGGATCCATTGAACATCAGTGCTTATTTAGTAAAGAAACCTCCTTGATGACTACCCATATTTTACCTTGGATCACCTTATTGTTGCCAAGCCTTTATAAAAGGACCTACTCTAATAACAATTGTTATAGGTAAAATCTCTAAAAGTGTGGGGGGGGGGGGTGGGTTTAATAGTGAGACCAAATAATCCAACTTCAATTTTAGTCTTTACAAACACTTAACCAGTTACCACAAGTATTCATGAAGCATACACATAATTCATAGCAATGAGCATGAGAGAGAATGCAAGATCAATCACTGAACACATGACATATGTGGTAAATCCTCTTGAGGGAAAAAATTCACTATAACCTACAATTGTAATACTATCTTATAATAACAATAGCCAATTTAGACTAGATGCAATTGATGTAGGAACTACAATTTCTATTTAGTGAGACTACAATCCCATAAGGTGCTAAAACACCTATCTAATTGAGATAAAATAATAACTATGATTCTATCATGTTTTACCTTGAAAGGAGGCTACAACCAATTTATATGCTTAGGTATCATAACACCTATGAATTGATGTCTTCAACACCTGATGATGGATCTCTAATTATCACTCTTCACTTTCGCTCATACTCAAACAATAAGAGCACTATTATACCAAAACAATTATGACCAATATGTCATATAAATAGTAATCAATCTATTCCTACTCTTCAAATCATCCATATGTCACTCTATTACTCTTTTTTTCCATAATTCACACACACAAGACTCTCTCAAATCTCTCCTAAGTCTCTCACACAAAGTCTAGAAATTACCATCTTTGATTTCACTATTTATAGAGTATTCATAATCATCACCATCTTGGTCATCCATTAGGCATGCCTTGAACCTTAAAGAAACTATAATACAAATATATAGCTTAATACAATATTTATAGGACAACCATAGCATCTATGTGTCACCCTTAAGGAGCTACACCTTTTAATAAGGCCCTTGTATCTCTTTATAGGTCTCATGGAGACCTATTCACCCATTTATCACATCATTGAGAAAAACAAGAACATAAGAATGATTTAAAATGTCTAGCTGCACACTACTTAAGCCTTTAGTCATCCTCAAATGCTTATAGTCATCATTACACTATTCTATGCAAGCTCAATCAATATTCTATACATACTGTCACCACGAAAAAATACACTATCGACATCTAAAAATATTTTCATATTACATATGATTGGTTAAACCTTCATAATACACATAGATGACCCTCATTAATTCAAACACTTCCTAATAACCAATTCATCAATAAATATCAAAATAATCATAAGCAATCATTTTGGGTCACTTATAGTCCATGCATAAACACATAGTCAACTTTGAACCTTAATATATTTTACTATACACACTTATAGATATTTAAATCAATATTTTCAAATGAGACTTGGATTTATATAAAAAAAATATTTTTACACCATGAATAAATTCATCCTTGATCAAAATATACGATTCAAAAACTACATAGTGGTTTTTCCCTTTATTGAATTCAAGTATTCAAAAGAAAATGGCCATAGTTAAACTTTGAACACTATGATTGCATCTTGTGTCTTGTCATTTTTATATCAATCTCACACTATCAAACTTATATGAAATTTAATGAATAAGCACCAATTCTCAAATGTTAAACCGTAGTCACTTTGACCTCATCTCATGCAACCTTAATGTAATGTTGACTTAATGCGCACCGTCAATCTCTATGGATAAACTAGGTGTTTAACTAGCAATGCTTAACATTAGATATAAATTATAACTCTTGATATCATTAAAATTGGCACCCTCACATAATTTTTGATCACTTATACCATTAAACATCAAGCACTTGGCTTCATCTCACTACTTATTGAGTCTTCAAAATAGAAATGTTTTGTTGATCCTTTTGTAAGGAGCGTGATCATTACCTTTGTTAACCAATGAAAACTTTAACCTATTTGACTTGATGCAAAACATATATCTTGATTTTATGATTTCCCATGAGCCATTATATATTAATATGGTCATGATCTTTATCTTTGTTCAAAATATACTAAGTGTGGGGACCATTGAAATATGCTTGGAAGGCCAACTTTGCACAGTCATAACTTTTGCCTCGCTCACTCCCATGTTCACAAATTTGGACCATATGATATACTCACATAGGATAATCAAACCATGTGAAAAATTTCTTCTATAACCCTTACACATGTGAGATATAATGACATTAAATTTTTCACTCAAATGCTTCAACTACAAAGCCAACTATGTCAAAACGTTATCTGGAAGGACAACTTTAAACATGCATATCTTTTACTGTGATATGGTGCTTGACCTAAAAATTATAAAAAATAAACAAGGTATAAAAATAAACAAAACCATATTATCAACTTCTCCTCAAAATTCCACACGTGTGAGATATACCACCATCAAACTACTTACTTGGCTCTTTCTTGCTTCATGTAAATTTGGCTAAGTATGGGAAAACACTATCATGCTTAGGAGCCCAACTTTGCACTTGCATATATTTTGATGTAATTAGGTGTATGAACTAAGATTTAGAGAATAATAAATAAGAATAATTTTAAATAAACCCATGTGACCATTTCCTCTTGACTCATCCACATATGGCAATGGTGATGTCTTCAAACTACCTACTAATATTTTTTGCCACTAGACGCAAACTATCTAGATGCAAACTATAGACTACTAGATGATTTTTACTTATGCACACAATATATCCAATAATTATTGACCATTTATAGGACCCATTACACATGATAAAATCATCATACTCATTCCTTGAACATCTCTAATCATGTTAAAACTAAAGAATAACTAAGTCACTTCAAGCAAACTAGGACAAGCATATCGCACACTTGTCATTGTTACTTAGGCTATCAAATCACTTCATCCACTCACAAAGACAACTCCATGACATCACCATGACATCACTAATAATTCTCCAACAATAGTCCATAAATTGTTATCTCTAACCCCAATCCAACTTTCTTGGTAATCTAAAAAAAGGTCATTAGTACCACATTTAGGACATTACAGCCATATGGCACTAGTGTCCCCAATTGGTCACTACTATCCTTAGCCCCATATATTTCCAAAAGGCAAATTTTCAAATGTGTGCCCCTAAGAATGTTATCTTAAGATCATTTTCTTATCTTCATAAGTAACATAACTTTATAAATATGTGTCTAACCCACCTCTATTCACTATATGGAAAATAGATGCAAAATCTATTCAAACCAAATAAACATTGGGCAAAACCAAGTTACATTATCCATATTCTACCCTAATTTCTACACACTACCATCTACAACATCCCTAAGTATAGTTTTCAAGCATTTTAAAGCTAAAACACATTGAAGGCATCCAAGGCCACTCTCATTCTAACATTCACTTGCACATACATTAAACATTAGGTTTGAAAACTACATTAGACTTGATCTCTCTTAGGAATATTGGTATGTAGGAAACTCTCTACACAATGGAGTGTTGAGGATGTCCATTCCATTATACTAACATACTTAATTCTTTCTCATATCATACTTAAAAAGAGAACTAGATTATTTAGATCAAATCAGGCTTTTTAGGTATAATACATAGCTACAAGTTTTGGTCATGCAAGAATAGAACATACAAACACATATACATGTGCTCCCTAGAAATAGGAATAGTCCAACAAAGGGGAAATTAGTGCTACATTTGGGACACTACACATAGATTTCACTACTTCATAAAATGGTCACTATTATCTAGTGAACATAAGAATATCATAATCTTGTTGGTGACATATACTACTACTCATATATTAAATTACAAAACCTATATCATCCATGATAGTAAATTTTTAATTAAGTATCTATTTATGCCTATTTGTTACTATTTATAGAAATTCAAACAAGGTCAAAATCATTTAAAAACTAGTAGGTTAATTATTTCAATTTATTTAATTGATTTATACATCTCAACCCTTTAACCAAGCATAGGTAATTACACTTAGAAAACCTTAAAAAGATAAACCATTTGGTGAACCTATCTTACTTCAAACATTGCATCAAACCCTAGATTTATTTAATACATATTTTTGTGTAATAAATTTAGGGTTTCATACTTCTAATTTTGTGATTTCATTTAGACATCCTAACTAAATTAAAATCAATTTTACGTTATGGTTTCTATTTATTTTACATATAATTTTAATTGGTGCAAGAGAAACCCTTGATTCAAAAACCCTAAACATAAATTCTCTTAGGGATTATATCATTTTTTATCTTATTTTCATTACCTTTTATTAATTATTCAAAATTAATTTATTCTATTATAGCATATCTATTTCAATTTTTATCTATATGCTATCTCAAAAATTTATCTTTCTTCCTTTAAGAAGAAGAGCTAGACTAGGTGGTAATCCTATAGAGCATATTCAAATTATAGCTATCCAACCCTATATCAATAATAAGGAACCTATTAAAACTCTAGATATGAATCCTTCACATCCTAATTATGTGTAATTAAATGAAAATGCATCTGATTATGAAAAATATAACCAAGAACAAGATCAGGTCCATATTGAGGATCAAGACACACTACCTCCACTTAATGATAATGATATCATTATCAACAAAGATGAAGTATTATAGAGATTAAAAAATAGAATATACAAACAATCCCATGATCATACATATATTTTACAATCCATACTAGAAATAAAGAATAAGAATAATATTGGTTAATGTTCCACACCTCAAATGAATGATGTTATTACACCTTTAGTGGGTCCTACTCAACCAATTTAGATAACACAACCCAAGATTGTTATTCAACCATTATTGATAAATACTCCACTTCTGGTTAGTTCTTCTCCTCTTGATGTATAATACCCTATGTAATAGGTTTTTTATATGTAATATAAGGTGTTACATCTTGCATAAGGAGCCTCTAAGCCTTCACATGCCTTGGATTCCAAAATTCTATTACATACACCATTGGCACATCACATTGCAACAACTCCTTTGCCATCCAGTTTTATAGCACCCACACTCACATTATATGATGGTAAGGGTGACCAAGAGCATCACCTTAGAGCCTTTCATGTAACATGTTTGGACTATGTGTCAAATGATTGGCTTCTTGTGAATCTATTTACACACAATCTCAAGTTTTATACCCTATAGTGGTTCTATGATTGGCAAACCAATCTATTATGGCATTCAATATTTTAGCAGTTATGTTCATATGCCAATAATCTATCAACATAAGTGATATGATATCATATGCATAAGTGGCACATCTAAAGTAAAATTCAAATGACCCTATAGTTGATTATATCATGATACATGATAATCTTATCAAAATTGACTAGCCCCATGATAGACAGAGAGCTTCAAGATATATTTGAATAGATTCTATTTCTATCACTTCACAAAGCAATCTTATTCAAAACATTTCCCACATTTACTAATATGTGCCACATATTTAAGGAAAGAGAGGTTAAGCTCCTAGAAATGGGAAAATCAAGTATACAAACGGATTAGATTCAATAAACATCCATACAAGGTTAGTTCCACAAAGAATAAAATAGATAAAAAGACAACAATCAATGTATCTTTAGAGCCTTCTCCTAGATTGGTTTTATTACCTCCTCAATGTAGATTTTTTGCTAATCTACCAGAGTCACTAGAATGAGTTCTATAATAAATATTGGAATGCAATTTCATATCTCTCCCTCCCATTAAAGAGGTTGATATGGCATGGCCTCTTTAAAAGAGTTTTGATTCAAATGCATTCTACAAGTATCACAGGGTACTAGGCCATATGATGAATAGATGTATTAGCCTAAAGCACATGATATAAGATATCATTGAGGCAAACATTATTAATGTGGTCAGACATATCAAGGCATAGAACTAAAAAATAGAGGAAAAGGTGTTTAAGATATTTTTGAATATTTTCCCTAAGCCTATAAATAATTATGCATGTGGCACATCATGTATTCATTATACATACCAAGCTCATCCACTATCAGATTCCTATCACATAGTCATAAAGGAGACACATACTTTTAATAATATTTATGGTATAAACCACACGACAATGTCACCTAGACAACTTATCACTTTTTCAAAGTAAGATATTATGGATGATGACATAGATTTACATGTGATCTTCATATGAGCATATAAACACCACCATCCTATTCATAGTGACATGGTTGATAACAAGTTAAACATAAACATGTGTACCGTGACACTCTTATAACACTTGGGATACATAGAGTGGGATATATTCCATATAAATATAGTTATTAGTGGTTTCAATGGCCATGTTCAGAACTCCATTGAGGAGATAACAATTCCATTATTGGTGGGACCAACACACATTACCACTCAGTTTCTAGTAGTACCTAGTGTTGGTGTATTCGATATATTATTAGGTAAACCATGGCTATAGCATCTCAAATCCATACCATTTATAGTAAATTGGTGTCTCAAGTATATACATGATAACTAGGTGGTTATGATTGAGGGTGTCCCATATCAGTATCCTCTTTGCATCCCATAGATAGTTTTATCATAGATTCTAGTCACACTTCCAACACTGAGACTAGTTCTAGTTCTAGTTCCACTACTAGATATTACATTGATATCAATTATATTATAGATTAAAACTCATATGCATACATTTAGTGTTTAGTAGAGTCCTCAAAGCAAGATAAGTATACTTATATAGTGTCTACATGCACATATACTCTCCCTCAGAGACCATTACTAGAGAGATCATCGTATCAGAGATATGTCATAGATTCTAGAGGACTTTATTTTACATAATTTACACCTAGATTAATTATATTGGTTTTAAGGGTTTATAAACATAGGGAACCTACATCACCTACATATTTTACATCTACCAGATGGGTCTTGAAGATCCCTATAGTTTATATGACATAAAATTTAGTACCACAACATTATAACATCACTACTTAGGTAGCTTCAAGTTTAGATTCTATAACACACCAAATCATGGGATAAAAAATACCCTTTCACACCTCATAGATGACCACTATTACACTCTTTGACATAGGACAAAATGATGTTGAGTCTCCCATGAGATTCAATGGTTAGTATGGCTTTTAGCATTGTACATACTTCATTCTCTCTCTCTCGCTCTTTGTACATAGTTTATTTTCATATGTTGTACATAATTAATACTCAAAAAACAAAAAAATAACATAATATTTCAAAATATATAAAAATTTCAATATTTAAATAATCTAATTTTTTAGAGATTATATGCACTACTTTGTTTACATTTCTACTACCTACCAGATACTATATATTTCTAGATATCCTAGTGTAGTTGGTTTTATCATACACATACACTTCACTTATTCTTATTGATTTCTTGTAGACTATAAATAGGACTCTAGTCCACTACACTAATCTAGATCAACTATTATCTACCCATTAGGAGAACTTACATCGATCTAGGTTTATACATTGATACATCTTCCCACTTGCAGGCATCTCCTCCATAGTTGTTATAACAAAGTTTTATCTTTACATATTATACATTCTAGTTACACATTTTTTTATCTTGATATTGATCATTGTTATTCATTGCTCATATTTTTTACTTTCACTATTTACCTTTAGTATATATGCACCCATGCATCTACATAGATTTATAATACATAGTTATACATGCTTTTATTTCTAATTCCTAGATTATAATTGATTGTGTTCTTATGCTTCTTCCATATTTGAGGGCATTTGAATATTCCATTTCTCTTTGTATTCTATACCACTTATCTATTTTTATGCCTTGGACATGTGCCCATATCCCTTGTGAGTGATCTTTCATGATTTTATATGTGGAAATTTTAACATGTCCTTCTATGTAGAAATATGCAAAATTGTTTGTTGTTTGCATATGTGGACATATGAACATGTCCTTGTATGTCTTCATTATTAGATTTATTGACATGTGACCATGTCCATTGTATTATGTCCCCTTGGCCTACCTTTTATGTGCCTCATGTATTTTTATGCTTGATTATTTATATTCTTATACACCATGACACTTGTATTTGTTTGCTAAACACACACACACACACACACACACACAAACACACACAAGTTTTTGACGCTATGTGGGACACCATGCATCTACCTATCCTACTTGGGATCCTTAATGAACATCATACCCCATTCCCCTAGGTAGTTATTCAAATTTTATTATTGTTATATATTGATTACATATATATTAAAACCTTTTTCTAATTGTAAGTTACAACATACATCTTATATTTATTACTATTTATTAGAAACATTTAATTTCTAATGATATGTTTGTACATCATATTGGAAAATCATACTTTGGATAACACATTTTACAAAGCTAATTATTGAGGCCAGTTCTTATAGAGGTTTCAAAACTACCTAAAAATAGGGGGAATTTATAGGGGTTGATATAAAGATCAATATCCAATTTTTATTTCCACTCAGACACTTTAACACATAGGCTCAGTTTCAGAGATCAAACTTAGGGAAGACACATAATAAAATAGAAGTTCAACACATAGTCCAAATCACACAAAGATCAAATTAGGTAGTCATTAGTGCACAAATTTTGACCTTAGTTCTATAAGGAGCTATTATCCACTAAAGAGTGATATTGTTTAATATCCCCAACTTTAGGAAAGTTTAGAACATTTAGACTAGTACACTAGGTACGTTAAATATTTGAACATAAATAATCATACATTTGGAAATTATATTTAGAATTACCTCAAATTTAATCATTTAAATTCAAATTCATACCAATTAATTATATTTGGGGGCATCATGCATGATATGATCACACATACATTCAGATTAGTTACATAGATTTAGATATTACATATTTGATATAGATTTAGTATACTCAGATACTAGATTGGGGCCATGTGCATGGCACATAGTTTCTATACACTCGTCTCTAGACAAGCCAATCAAATGAAATTTCAAAATTCATGTAATTATCTACAATGTATACACTTTATATCACATTCTATTTTGTCACTAGATTCATGTATTACTCCATCTACAATGGTTGGCATTCCTAAGTGGCCCAAAGCCACCTAATATACCCTGATTGGTCATGGAGCTGAATACATAGTTAGATTACTCAGTTAGATACTTTTATCACTTTGTATAATAAAGTTAAAAATGCATATACTTAACACAAGTGGTAATTATGGTACCATTTACTACTTGAATTCTTGATCCACCTACATAAGAGGTTTTGACACACTTGGAGTCTTATCTAAGCTATTTATAGAGATCAAGATCTACTAAGAAAGGGTGGGTTATGATGGATTAAAAATTGGATTGATTTAATGATCCAACCATATGAGTATTGAGTAAGCCATCTACTCAATTTAATTTATTCAATGATATGAGCACTATGCACATTCACACACATAAGTTACCACTAGGTTCATGCATTGGTTTACATACCCAATGAGTTCTATTTTTTCCTTACCTCTCTCTTTACTCAGTTATTTTATTTTACCATATTATTTTCCTTTTGATTGTCTCTTTAGTATGTATTTATTTTTGCATTTTTCATTGTAATACATTTATTTTGATCATGTTTCATAGACGTAGACCCAAATATATATATTCAAACTCATCTACATGGGCTTCCATTCCAAGGTAAGTCTAAGTACATGTATTTTTCATTTATACTAGTCATTTCACATTGTTTTATTACTAGCATAAATGGGGGGGAAATATAATCACCTAAAAGTGGTAATTTGATGCTAAGATTGTATTTTTAGTTAACCTATCCCTAGATTTACCGATTACCTATTCTAGAGTCTTAGACTTACATTTCCAGTCATTCAAAAAAACATACTCACTTATAGCCAGTCAAGACACAATATTTTAACTATCATCTCTCACCCCAATCCAAATTTATCAATAGTATTCCAAAAGGACATTAATACCATATTTGGGACACTATAACCACATGGAGCTAGTGTCCCCAACTGGGCACTATTGTCCTTATCCCCTGTTCTTTTGAGTAGATAGTTTTTAAAATGTGTGCCCATATTAAGGTTGGCCTAAGCTAATTTTATTATTTGTACAAGCAAAATAACCCTATAAATACAATTCTAACCTACCTCTATTCACTAAGTGTAAAATAGAAGAAAAATATATTCAAACCAAATAAATGTTATGAAAAATCAAGGTACATTTTCCCTATTCTACCCTACTTTCTACATAAGACCATCTACAATATCCCTAAATCCAATTTTTAAGCATTTAAAAGATGAAGCACATTTAAGTCATTTAATATCACTCTCATTATATCATTCACTTGCACATACATCAAGAACTAGGTGGGAGAACTACATTGGGCTTGATCCCTCTTTAGAGTATTGGTATGTAGGAAACTCTCTATAGAGTGGGGTGTTGAGGATGTCTAGTCCATCCTAATAATACACTCAAAATTGATCATATCATACTTGTAAAGATAACTAAGGTTTGTAGATTAAATCAAGATTTCCAAGTATAATATACAACTATAAGTTTTAGTCACATAGGAATAGAATATATAGACACAAGTGTAAGTGATCCTTGAAAATAAGAATAGTCCTACAAAGATGACATTAGTGCCACATTTAAGACACTACACACAAATGACACTACTATTAAAACTTGGAACTACTTTCCACTAAATAAATAAATACTAGAATCTATTTGGTGATATAGATTACTACTCATATCTCAAACTCTAGAACCTAGATCATCTGTAATAGTTAGTTTTTAGATACATCTCTATTTATCCCCATTTTTCGAAATTTAAAAAAAGTTAAGGTAAAAATAATTTAAAATTCAATAGGTTAATTATTTTAATTTATTTAAATTATATATACACATCATTACTTTAACTAAACATAGGTAATTACAGTTTTAAAACCCTAAAAGGTTAAATTAGCAAGATTCCTTCAATCTTCACACATAGACATGTGTGTGATCATTTAATGACTTTCACGCCTAAATAACCCTACTAAACCCTTAATGCATTCATTCATATTTAAAAATATATGAGGACCTTCTTATAATTTATTATTCAATTGAATATGATCTTCGACCTTCATCTACTTCATGGTTTCAAACAACCACCCACACTTCCCTTCAAACTTCTTAAACAAGCCTATAGGTGATGTTAGGCTATTAACTGCTATCTTGAAGATTTATATTTTCCCATTGTAAATTTATTAATTTTTAATAATATTAAAATGTTTATAAATGTTTGTATTTACCCTATATATACTTTCCAACCCTTGATTTCACATCATACATGTGCTCTTTCTCCATTTTATTATGATAGGCTTGTAGGTGGTGTCTAAATCTGCCAACTTGTTAACACTTGGGAATCACCATTTTGATTGGTTTAACCTACTTCACACATGTGAAACTCTTTCACCATATCTCCTTAGGATTATCATTTCTCAAATGACCATTTAACCTCATATCCAACACATAAAGTGCATACTCATATATGTAGGTCTGTAAGTAATGATCTGAGTTTCTTAGGTGTTAGGCCTTAGAGTTGGGGTTTATTGAGAAGGTCCTTATACTCTTATTTTTTATGATAAATTTAGTAAATTTACTAATCTTATCTATACTATTTTTAAAAACCTTTTACATTCATATAACACTACATAGTCAATGTTATCCCATTTAGGCTTATGATTACGTAGATGGTTATTAGGTTCTTTGACTGTTAGGCTTGCCAAGCTGAGCTTATTTTAATAAAATAGTCTTATTGAGATTCATTTTATAGTATTAAATATTTAATAACATTTTATTTTTTCCCCCAAACCTTTTTGGTATCCCAAAAGACACTATCGTGTATTTTGTTCATGCTACCTACAACAAGCCTATAGGCAATCATTTAGCTTAGAACCTTATTTTCCTTATTATGACTTCTTTGAACATAATTTATTGATAATAAACTATTATATAAAATATATTATGTTTTTATGTCTCATGCATCAATCCATTGGGTTCAAATCACCTTATCTATCTATTTGAAATCCTCCTAGTCTTCTTTGCATGCTCACATAATCCATTTGAGCACACACAATCCATTTGAAGTCTGAGTTGTTCAAGATTTAAATGTTTTATATAATTTTAGTAACTATATAGTACATTATATATTGGTTCATTCATACCATATACACTCCTATACATCTATTTAATTCCAATCTTGACCTACATATCTATAGACCTGTAGGTTCGCCATCTTCTCTTTGGACTTGGCTTGAAGCAAAAGAATATAAAATTTCAATCCAATGAAATTTAAATTTTAATAACATATAATAAATATATTAAATTATATGTGATATGGTACATATCCTTTAATGGTTTTGGACAATAAAAACACACCTCTATTTGACAAGATTTCTCTACCATTGCTAGTTTAAACATTTTAGCATATGTAAGCATAGTTGCCTACTATTTTAATGTTAATGAATAAAATGGTTCCTAAATATGTCTAAGCTATATTTATATTACTATATAAAATATTAAACATCTCATTTATTTCATTATATATAGCCAAAACAACTCATAATTCCTACAAACTTGACTATTTTATTCAACTAGTAAATCAAAACTATGGACACTACAAGAAAAATGAACACTAGGAACCTATGAGAAAATTGTATTCTAGGTGTCAAAAATTATTTAAATTATCCTTAAAAATAATTTTCATGTATTAATTTAACTTATGAACCTTATATTTGGAGAAATTTGGACATTTCCTGCACCTTAACTTTTTAATGATTGTTCATAAAGTTACAAAGCCTAACTAGACAAAAAAGGCCACAAAGTGGAAGGTGAATTTGGGTCTATTATTATATATAAGATCTTGGGTTTGAAATTTACCTCTCCTTAGATTACATCCAAAAAGTGGGTGGCCTTTTTGAGATGCTAAGAGGTTTGATGAAGAAATGAAGAAGTTTTTTGTATTATTTGGTTATATACCTCCATGTTTTGCATGGATTTGGGTATGATAAGACCATTAGGACCATTTTAAGAGTTTTTGTGTTTCAAATAAATTAAAAAATTATGTAAAATACCTTCAAAATCATGATTTATTCAAGAATCTACCTGCTCTACTTTTTGAAACTACTAGATATGGTGAACTAGGTGACTTTTCAACTTCCTCTAACTTTTATAGAGGTATATAAATGTGCAAAAACATTTCCCACCTCTCTTTTCCTATACCTCTTTCAATATATCTTTACTTGGCCATTATAAAATTATAAATAAATAATTAAAAAGGGGTCCCAGCTTTGAAAATTAGTTATTTAAGATCCTTGGAGGATGTGTACAGACATGTAGAACATGATGTCATTACCAAGGTGTTAGATGACTTAAAAATGCCCTTAATCAAGGAGAAAACCTTCATATTTGATTTTTCCTAGAAAGTATCATCTCAACATTCAAGTGTACAATAAGACTAAAGAAATGGCATACCTTAATCTTGTAATAACTACCTTAAAATCTCAAAATTTCTTGAAATACAATGTGATCAACTTAATATTTTTTCTTCTTAGCTAATCTATTCAGCTTTAGATCATGGTTATTCTTGGAAGGGTCACCAGATTGTCTCCTTTAGCATGATTCCTCATTTATTTGATTTTGAAATTAAAATTAAATTTATCAAACTTGTTGTAAATAGTGTTAAACACATAAAAAAATGTTTACAAAGAATGATCATTTGATGACAAGACAAAGTGACTTAAAATTGTTACTCACTAGACCATCTTAAATGACCTTATAAGCTACCAAAGAAGACACATTACCAATCATCCTAGATTATTAATGACAACTTCCAAAATTTCCTAATGGATATCAAAAAATTTAAGATCAAGTACATCAAAGTTTTGAATTATACTCATTCATGGTAGTGTGGACACTAGAAAACTACATATGATAGTTAGAGTTGTTGAAACACATTCAGACACATATGAGACCTTGAGTTTAATTGACCACCTTGTTATCTAACTCATCAACCTACTAAATTAACCTTTTAACCAACCCCTTTTAACCTATTTTAACCCTTTTTCCCTTGGACACTCTATAGACACTAGAAATTTACATGCATGTTTTTGAATGTCATAACCCTTTAGATCACTTTAGTGACCCCTCAAGACAATTTACCCTTGCCTAAACCCATTTTTTGTTAGTTTGACCTAACCCTCTTGAACCTAGCCCTTTTTACCCATTTTGACCTTTCAGCCTCTACCATTGATGGTCATGATAACTACTAATGGTCAGCCTAACCATTAACGGTCAGGTTACACCAATTAGAACTTAACATGCAATCACCATTCAAACTACCACCTTAAATTTTCTAAATATAAGACATCTAAATCCTTTCATGAGGTTTTACATGGATGAATTATATTTATATTACCCAATTACACTCCCAATTTAGCCTCTTACCCTTACCTATAAGAAGAGGAGAGATGTAAGGGAAAATCCATTTGTAATTATTATCAAGAGATCTAGTATCTAAAATCTCTTTTTCAGGTCAATAATCATTAGGCGCTTCAACAATATAGTAATCCCAACTTTCCATCACCACTACAAGCACTATCTTTTTTTTAGAGTTATGATTAGCTTCTACATCAAGTAATCCACCTCAATTATCCATCCAATCCACCTTCTTGGTAAGATAATCATATATTTGACATATTTATTTATCATATTTCAAATTTGAAATTAGTACAGATCTCACCCACCTCTCAAGATTCATACCTAGAATATTGGACTTAATTCACCTATAGGCAACCATCAATAGTTAGCCCAACCACCAATGGTTATCCCAACCTTGATGGTTACCTAACCATCGATGGTAATCTCGATCACTGATGGTTCAATGTCATACCTAAAACAAACAAGCTTTTGTTTACCATCTACACCCAATCAAATCCTCTTTTCTATCCTTATACCTAACCACAAACTTCTACCTAAATTTTTAAACCATAACTTAGCCCATTAACACTAACACTAATAAGCTTATCATTAATTTGATCATTTCTATCACATATCTTTATCAAGTAATTATTGTTATCAGTTTTAGTACCTTTTAATTATTAATGCATGTACTTTATTTCTATTTTATCAACTTAATTAATCTAAAATGGTAGACTGATAGCCCCTAAAGAAGCCCATGCTTCTGAGATCTAGCCATAACTAGGCAATCCACCTAACAACTTGTATAATAAACAAATTTGCTTTAGTGCTTTCTTATTTGTAGGTCTTCCTCCCAAGTAAAAGAGGATTTATTCATAATATTATAATCTAATGCATGCACTTTTATTAGGTATTTCTACCACAACTTGTATTTTCATTTTTACTACCTTTTTTTGAATAATAGAAAAATTTGAGTGAAACATTTATCATGCCCAATGGGACCTACAGTATTTACTCACATTTGTTTTGCATTTGTATGCTATTCTCTCTATCTATGCTCATAATTGAAATTAAAATATCTTTTGGGCTTAAAATCAACTCATCCATTACTTGATTTTAACAATGGCTCACTTTGAATTAAAGCACAATAATCTTATCGTAGCACCACTTTTGTTGCACACACTAGCCAAACCAATTTCATCAATTAAACATCAAAATAATTTGAGACAAGGCCCAACTAGGATTTCATCACCTAATTGTCACCTTACCCATTCTCAACAATCCTACTTGGAGGTCATTACCAAGGGGAGAACCAACTCAACTCTCTGGTTGAGTATAAACTCTAGATATCAATATATATTGGCTAAGCACCCAACACCCTTATCACTACAAGACTATGAAGTGAGGGAGTAGGCCCCAATACCAATCCACATATTGATTCCAATATATATTCTTTTGAGCACCTAGACATCTTGAAATCAACCATATACTATTTTTATAGTACCTGATCTATAACCCTACTTCTACCACACATTCTAATAAACTAAGGCATAAGCTAAAAATGAGAATAAAACTAACCTCTAGGCTCAACATACTTCATAGTGTGTGTCTTAATTGCCTTTATAATTTTCTTATCTTTTTTTTGTCTGAGAAATGAGATTTTTCTTATTTTCTTTCCTCTTCCCTTATATGGTTCTCACTTATCAGCAGTGAAGAGACCTGGTAGAATAAAACCTATCACCTAAATCAACCTCTTCTACCTCCTCATTTATGGAGTACATCTCTGAGGTATAAGATTCACCTCATCTTTTGGGAAGCCCTACTTTTACTTGAGTATTTCCCTAAAGAGACATGTAATTTACCACATTTTTAGATAATAATCTAGTGGCCCTTTAACACTATCTTAACACCTCTTCTCACCACATCTCAGTTTCAACTCTACCCTAATATCTTCCTCATGGCATTCCATCCTACCTTATTGATGGTATCCCTATTACCACCATCACCACCCAAACTTTGACTACCAAAGCATCTTTGTCTACTAACCCCTTTGACACTATGGCTAAGAACCAACTTATCTAACGAACCATTACCCTCACACCTTCCACCCCTACTAATAACTCCTCTACCTCAGGGATAACCCAACTATTACCCATCATGTCCCACTTATAGATAGATCACCCACCACTGACATCTCTAACCTCTCCTTTATCAAACCTATCCCATCAATTAATACATCTTTACCAAGCTTATGGGTACCTATCCCTTCTACCTCACCACCCATTAGCATGAAGGTCACTACCTCCCCTCTTATCACCAATCCAACTACCATCCATGCCCAAGCCATAGGGACTTCTTAGTAGCTACCCATTGTACCCAACCCAGGATACATCACTAACCCACAAGGGTATATACCCCTACCCAATCACCATCACCCACCTACCCTACCCAACCTATAGCATCCACATTTCAATGGAAACCTCTCCACCACCAAGTAATTACCAATATGTTTCCCAACCTCAACCACAATATTAGCCTTATAGTCCTTTTGGTGCACCACCTCAAACTAACCTAATCAAAATGCTCATGGTCAAAATGACCAAAATTAAGTCATCCATTTTAGGTGATCATAACATCCTATCCTATGATAAGATTTCTAATAAACCTATTCATCCTTCTATTCCTATCAGACCTTACCCTCCTCAATGAAATCTAAAATTTACCAAATTTCACAGCAAGGACCTCCAACAACACTTTAGGACTTTTAGGCATGCATGCTACATGATTGATTACAATGATTCCCTTCTCCTCTGAACCTTTTACATGTCTTTATCTAGTGTAAAACTTGAATGGTATAGTGCCCTTACCTAGCATTCCATATTTTATTTTACCCAACTATTACAAGTCTTCTTGGATCAATTTTCCATTAACATTTCCAAGAAGGTCTCTATCATAGACCTCTATTTTATTAGACAATTTGATGATGAGTCCATTATCAATTTTGTCACCCATTGGAGAGGCTTGATTAATCAGATTTCATTTTCCTTGCCTCAACCTAAACTTATAGAAAATTTTTATCGATCTTATGCCAAACATATATCTTCTACACTATGTGTTAAGAGATTTAGGACATTTGATGAGTCTTTTACCATGGCACATAAGATATGAAACTAGGCCATATATGATGGTATATTGAAGTTATGAAACAAGAACTCTACCTTCAAGACTAACCATACCTCTTCCTTCAAACCAGGTAACCCAATGAAATACCAAAACCAAGACTAGGGGAACTATGAATGCCGTCATCCTTAAAACTACCCCTCTACCCAATGTTAACCAAAAAAATCCTCCCATTACCACTAATCCAAATGAAATAAAACCAAACCAAAACAATCAAAAATAATTTACTCAACTTGGAGAATCTTACACCTCACTTTTAGAAAAGCTACTAAAAGCTAACTTTATATAACTTCCACCTATTAAACATCCCCAATAGTTTGATTCTTCTTGTTTAGCACTTTTTTGATATAATGAGAATGATCTCTATGATTTTCATTGGGTAATTGGACATGATGTCAACTGATGTAATACTTTTAATAATATTTTTTAGATTTTTTTTGACAAAAGGGAACTCATATTGGATAATACCAATGCCCCTCAGAATCAAGCTCTTAACTTCTTTAGGATACCTTTTTCCCAACCATGAATCTATCAAAATCAAGGACACACAAGATGAGTTCTCTCATGATTCGCACATAATCAACATGGTTCAAAATACACCTACCCATGAAGACCTGATCAGTTAGTATACCCATTCCTTCCCCACTTTATTTACCAAGGTTATGGAGTCACCTTACCCTCCTTTGGATAACCAGACCAAATAAGTTCCTTCCTCCCTAGTTACCCTCATAGAATTTTTGTAATCATCACATAATACCTCAACTAGTACATCTAGGGAAATCAACATTCTTGATTCGCCACCTCTACTAATTACCCACCAAATCACTACTCCTTTAGATATTGTCCCTAAAGGAGGATCATTATTACCCAAACCTCTTATGGATGAGCCATTTATCTCAAACTTACATCCCTCACCTCAAGAGATCAACCAAATTTCCAAACATCCCACCAAACCTATAAATCCATTTGTTGTATTCACTGCCCTTGAATCAAGACCAGTACACAAACCTTTTTCCATATTAGTACAAAAATTGGAATTCACCTTAAAACCAAACATGGATTGAGCCACTTTATATAAATAGTTAGGGCTTCCCCACATCAACAAACCTAAACCATATAGCACACCTCTATCCAACCAATCCATCATCTCTCCACCACATCTTAAACTAGTATGAACCTCCAACAATCCCTTAGCTTCTCAGTCAACCAAAAAATCCACCACCTCGCCAACAAAACCTTTCAAAACTCTTGGTGCCTTCCCTACTCAAAGTTTGGTTCACCCATCTTTAAAATTAGACATAATTTTACCAAAGCCTATACCCAGCTCTTGACCCGCACTAACCAAGAGGATGAAAGCATTGAAAGGACACATTACTAAGCCTCTACATTACCCTCTATCTTAGGGCCTCATCCTTCCACTTTGCTTAATAGGAAAATTCCTTTTAACATTTGTCACCCACTACCCTTGATTACATTGCCACATTTATTAGTCAATGCATTAACACTTCCCAAATCATAACTAATTAGACCATAAAATTCTACTACCTCAAATACCAATATACCTAGGCCAATACCATCCACCTAAACCACCTTACCCAAGCCATCTCTCACCTAACCTATTATTTCCCACACACCCATCTTACCAACCAAAACTATGAGTCCAAAACCTTCCTTACCTCTAGCATAATCTTATAAAACCATTATTCAAAGGTTATTGTAGAACTCCTTCCTCACATTACCTACCATTATATCATTAAATCATTTTGGTTCAAAACTAATTTGGTATAATTACCATCAAATCTGATCTTATCACATGACACATGAGAATGACACAGAGAATTTCAAATCTCTCTAGGCCATTATCTTCACCATAATACCAAAAAAATTGCCACCCACATATTCTTAATCCCACACTCTCACCTCAGAGTGATGGAGAATTTACCCAACCCCCCATCACACCTTCCCCCTCTATCCAAACCATTAATGTGGTCAAATGATCACAATAAAAGGATAAAGGGAAGGCCAAAATTTCCATTCCATAGACATAACCATCAACTAACCCTAAACCAAACTTGATCCCAACTTCCACACTTACAGCTAAGCCCAAAGTTACTATCTTAGGCACATTAGAGGTTAACCCCTCTAAATTTATTATGAGGGTCATCCTTAAAGAACTCCACTAAACCCTTAATAAAATGAGCCTCTATGAGCTCATTTTCACCTCACCCCATCATCATCAGGCCATTATCAAGGATATGCAAGCCATTAAAGTTAGACTAAGGGATTCTCAACCCATAGAGGCCTTAATTGGTACTCTCCAACCTTCCACCCTTGTTACCTTGAAGGACTCAAAGATACCTTTCATCCACCTAAAAGACCTAGATCTCCCTCTTTTTATTATATCCCACATCAAGCAAACCTACATCAAATAAGTTATAATTGATGGGGGGGATTGTATCAAAATCATCTCTTCCCATGCCTATGAGCAACTTAAGCTATAAAAAAATGTCATGTCCAAAACTTCAGATGTATTTTAATCTTTTAATGCCACTATGACCACTACCTTCAGAACTATCATCCTCCACATTCAGTTAGGAGCTTGCACACTCCTTAAACTCTTCTATGTAGTTGAAGGTGAATTCTAGTACAATGTTTTACTTAGGAGACCTTAGATTCATGCCATGGGATGTGTACCTTCTACCCTTTACTGTTGCATCAAGTTTGAACACAAAGGTTAAGTTGTTACCATACAAGCTGACTCTAGCCCCTTTATAGCATGCAATATTACTTAGTGGTCTAATGACATTCTTTTACCTCCATCTAAAGCATTGCAAACAACCACCATTAAAACCTCACCCATGAAAGCCAAAGTTATTTCTTCTTCTCCTTCTATTGATTCCTTTACCAACTTATTTATCCTCATGGACTAGATACCCATCATTTATCCTTTGAAACCTACCTTCCAAAACCTCACCCTTAGAGAATACCATCTCCTCACCCTTGATGCCCTCATTACTCCCTAATAATATGGGAAAGTCAACCACCAATCAGGTTATGACCCTAATATTAGGTCCATTACCCCCTTGGGGCCTTTAAGATATCAAACCCACTTTATCTATGGGGGAATAAAAAAACCACTTAACACTACCATCACTCCCTCTTCACCTTGACCATTAACCTCCACCTTTTCTTATTTATACAACCTTAACTTCATCAAGCTATACCTTCGTAGGTGTGCCTAGAAGGGATTTAATTTATGATGATATAAGCATGGCCCACAAAAATTAACCTTGATTAAGACCCAAAAACCTCACAAGAAGCATGACATAAGATTCATTTTACCTAACAATAAGTCCAAATAAACTACCCCTACCATTGTCGAAAAAGAAGCCCCTTCCTCACCAACACCCCCTCTAATTGTGGGTGAGGGTGAGGACATCATCCTACCCAGATTTGTTTTTCATCAACATGATTACCCTTAGCCCCCTGACTTATCAAAAGGAAGGGGCATCCATATCCATCCCTTTGACCCATCTTAAACTCATGGGAGAAGACTCTCCTATCATTAACACTATTTAATGTCAAGATGATGATGTTATTCTCACCTACCTTGGTGCACCAAATTCCTCCATCCACAAATCTTTACCTCTAGAAACATCAACCATGTTGAATGAATCTACCATATATATTGACATAGGCACTCTAGATAACCCCCACATCATCAAAATTGGCCAAAATCTCACCTTTGAGGAACTACAAGACTTCTCTACCTTCCTCTAAGACTGCAGTATTACATTCACCTAGTCATATACTGATATGCTCGATATTGACCCAGCCATTACCACCAATAAAATTGTAACTAATTGTGACACCAAACATATCAAATATAAACTTCATTGAATACACCCTTATATAGCCCTCCTTAACAAAGAAGAGATTCAATGCCTCCTTTCTGTCAACTTTATTCAACCCATTGATTATCCCTATTGGGTTTCAAACATTGTACCTATCACTAAAGCCACAAGGGGATTACCTATCTATGTGGAATTGTATGACCTCAACCTTGCCTACCCAAAGGATGAATT
Source organism: Torreya grandis (assembly GCA_037957365.1). Lineage (NCBI taxonomy): Eukaryota > Viridiplantae > Streptophyta > Pinopsida > Cupressales > Taxaceae > Torreya > Torreya grandis. The sequence continues at coordinate 466,991 of JARHVA010008063.1, forward strand.
TTCTCTACCTAGCATTGACCAAATTATTGATCCTACAATAAGACATGAGATGTTGTCACTCATGGACATATTCTCAAGTTATAATCAGATTTTGATTGCCCTTGAAGATCAACACAAAACTACTTCTAACAGCCTATGGGGGACTTTTTTTTATAGTGTCATGCCCTTTAGTCTTAATAATTTTGGTGCCATCTACCAATGTTCCATGACCTATATTTTCCATGACCTTATCCATACTATCATCAAAGACTATGTGAATGACCTTCTTGGGAAGTCCAAGCTGTGCAACAAACATTTAGTCATTCTCAAGATTATTTTTGAGTGACATATCCATTATAACATCTGCTTCAATCAAAATAAATGTATTTTTAGGGTCTTCTCAGGTAAAATTCTTTGCTTCATGATTTACCTTTGAGGAATCAAAGTTGATTCAGCTAGAATTAAAGCCATCCTTAAGACTTTACCTCTAACCAATCTTAAACAAATCTCCAACTTGAAGGGTAAACAATAATCAATCCATCACTTCATCTCCCATCTCTCTGATCACTATCAACCCTTCCACCACCTCTTGAAAAAGGACATCTCTTTCAAGTGGAATATCTATTGTCAAAAGGCCTTTGATACACTTAAAGAATACTTGCTATCTCCACCTGTCCTTACACCTCCTAAAGATGACCAAAATTTCTTCCTTTATATCTCTACCATAAACTACTCTCTAAGAGTGATGCTTACCCATCAGGATGAAAAACACAAGGAGAAAGCCATCTATTAAATTAGCCACACACTTGTTGAATATGAGACTTGGTACACACATACCAAAAATTATTTATCTATCCCTAGTCTTCATGGCCACCAAAATTCACCACTACCTTCTTAACCATAATTTTTTTACCATAACCAATACTGACACCCTTAAATACATACACTCCAAGCCATACCAAAACTAGTGTATGGATAAATGGCTCATGTTTTTAACTAAGTTTTACCTTGAGTTCCTCTAGTAAAATTCAATCAAGGGGCAAGTAATTACCAACCAACTAGTTGAGGTACCCCTATAAAATAATCAACCTCCCCCTCTTGAATATCTAGATGAGTTTATCACAAGCCTATCTCAAGCAAATTTCACCAATCATGTAACTATGTTTTTCAATAGTTCTAAATGTCAACGTGGTAGGGGAGCTAATATTGTCCTTATTCCCCTTATTAGTGAACCACTCCCCTTATCCTTTAAACTCAAATTTGAATGTACCAATAATGTGGTCAAGTATGAATCCCTAATAATACATCTCCAAACTACCCTAGCCCTAGGTTTCAAAATAATCAATATCTTTGGAGACTCCCAGCTTGTGGTCAACCAAGTCAATAACATCTACCAGTGTAAGAATGAAATGATGCAACTTTATAGATAACTCATCATATTAATCTTAGCCTCATTCGAACACTACTATATCCAAACCACCCATTGATCTACCAATAAGTTTTATAATACCATGGCTTCTATTGCATCTCAGATATCATTAACAACCTCAATCTCCAAATTATCTATCATTATCCATTGCCTCACCAAACCTTCCTACACTAAATTAGACATTCCAACCATCTTTAGTGTGGATAAAACTCTACTTGACCTTTGGTACCATCAAACCTTTGACTACCTTGACCTTGGCATAGTTCCCTTTGGCCTCTCAAGGAACACTCATTGATCATTTGTTCAAAACACTTCTTGTTATACCGTTATGGGATGAATCCTCTACAAAAGAGGCTTAAATGGCCTCTTATTTTATTTCCCCCATGATTCAAAAGCCTCTCATGCCATTAAAGATACACATGATGGTATCTGTGGGGGTCACTTTAGCGGCCTCATTATGGCCATGCATATCCTTCACCTAGGATATTAATAGCCTACCCTTAACCAAGATTGTTGTGATTATGTGAAAAAGTGTGTCAAATGCCAACAACATGCTAATTTACATAACACACCTAGAAATAGTCTTTGCATTTATATAGACTTTTGGCCCTTCTCATAATGGGGTCTAAACCTTATTGATGAAACCAACCCTAACCCTTTGCAATGAAATCATTTTATCATTACTGTAACTCAATATTTTACCAAATGGATGGAGGCTATTCCTCTTGTCTCGATAAAAGCTAAGAAGATTATAGAATTCAGCACCCATCATGTCATGTGCTATTTTGGTGTTCCCCATAAGATCATCACTTATAATGGTAAATATTACCAAAATAAACAAGATCAAGGCCTTTATGACATATTCAGTATTAAACTTAAATTTTTGTTGCCTTATCACCCATAACAAATTAGACAAGCTAAAGCCTCCAACAATACCCTTAACAACATGCTTACCAAAATGGTCAATGCTTCAGGTCAAGATTGACACTTTCACATCCCCTTCACCCTATGGGTATATCATACTAGCATTTGAATCCCCACTGGTGTTACACCTTTTTCTCTCATCTTTAGAGCTAAGGCCATCTTGCTGCTTGAAATTTAAATACCTTCTCTTTGTATATCTTTGCATGACCTCATTTTCAAATAATATTACCATCAATAACATTTATCCCAACTTGAGCTACTTGGTGAACGTAGTTTAGCCACTCTTTCCAATATTTGTGTCTATCAAGAGTTAACTAAGTGAGCCTATAACAAACACCTAAATTTTCAAGAATTCAACATTGGAGATCTTGTCCTTAAGTAAAAACATGTCACTAATATGGATAAAAGCTAGTTGGCTTTCAATTGGCTTGGACCTTATATCAAATGGATGGAGGCATACTAAGTATGGATTAGGAGCTTATCATTTGTCCTCTTTTGAAGGCATACTAAAACTTGATCCTCTTAATACTTTGCCTTTTCATCCCTTATCTTGTTAGGGAGGGGTCACAATCATCATTTATCTAACTTAATCTCATTGCTTACAACCATATGTGTTTCCCTCTTTTTTAGGGACAACCAACTAAAGCTAAATCATGTGATTATTTGTCACAATTATATCATAATATTGAACTATGGATACCATAGCTCTATCTATTACATGATTCTCATAGTACTTCCCATCTCTTTTATTATCAATTATTATGGTTATTGTCATCTATACCTATCTTTCACCTATTAAACCTTCATGTCAACTTAGTTTTTCCTTCATAAGAGTAATATATTAAACATATATGAGTAATTCTATGTCAAGCAAAATCAATCAAAGGCAAAAGTAGTAGTTAATGTTAAAAATAAATCATGGTTCACCCCTAGAATTTGTAGATTACTCCCTTGAAGGACAACTATTAAAAATCATTTGAAATTACAAAAATGTAAGGTGGACTACTCCCTAGAAGGATAGCTATTAAAAGCACTTGAAACCAAAAAATTAGACCATTCCCTTAAAGGATGGCTAAGTAAAATATTTTTCAAATGCTAAGAAATTTCTAGAAGCTTCCCACATCGATCAACATCCCCAACCCTATAACAAAACCAAAATAACAAAAAACCCTCAAACACAAAGCAAAAGGTCCTCCAATGAAATCAAAATAATTTTGAAAGCTACAATCAGCTCTCATATTAGTAATAATATTGGAAAATCTATAATCAACTCTCCTTAGTAAATAACCCACATCGATTAGTCTACACTTTATATATAGAAATAAGGTTGTTTATACTACCTCTTTAGATGTTTATAGAGAAGACATACTAGTCTTACTAAATAGATCCAAATTCACCAATTATCCCTCCACATCTCATATACATGATACTATGTGATTACTTGACACAATGTTATTAGGATCCCTATCTATCAATATAGGCATGCTAATGTGAAACATTTTAAAGGCTTATTTTCACTAAGCCAATCCAATTTTGGGTTTTGTGTTCATATTTTCGAATGAAAATGCTTTGTGTACACTCTTTTCTTATCTTTTATTAGTCTATGTAAGCCTATAAATGTGAAAAATAATTATCATATGAAAAACATGAAATTAATTAAATATGTCAACAAACAACATCATCTATCCATTAATGGGAAAAACAAAATGTAAACATATAACAACCAACCATAAACATTCAGTGATCCAACACATTGTGTAATCCTCTAAACATGTTATTACACCATAAACAAAATTAATGAACAAACCATCATAGCATATACCATTCACCATTTAATCCACATAACCATAAACATGAGTCATAACATGTATCCATCCATAACATATCCTATCACAACCATAAGTAGAATTAAAACATCATCATTCAGCTTTCTAAACATCACATGCCTAAAATATTGAGTCAAATAACCATAAACATGAACATCCATGACCATAAACCACAAACATGGACATTGCTTCAAATATAGACATCCATCATATATGAAACATTGAATGTCATAACATCATATACATTGAATCATCAAAAAATAATAATCCATGTCATAATGTGTCACCTTTCTCTTAAAATGTACATCCTACATCATCAGCATGCATGTTGAAATAAAACATCATATACATATTATATATTATATATCAATCAGGTCCCTTGAGTACTCAAACCACTTTCACTACTACCATTAGCCCCATCTAGACTTGTACCTATACCTGATGGTGGTCCCTTTTGGACCCCTATTTGCCCAACTATAGTAGCCCACTACCCTAGAGTAGTTAGTATAGCCCCACCACCCAAACTAGCTCTATAATCTACAAATCTCATGCATGGGGCAACTTATCAAGCACTATCACCTCATAATATCTAATCTCTTATATAATCACTATATATTATGCTTGTGGCACTAAATTTGATGGCCCTCCTACTATTACACCTACCATCCCAACCCTAATATGTCTTTACAAGGAGTTAGTATAGCCCTATAATGTGGCCACCTACCCTTATAAAGCTATGTCCTAGGCTCATGCATGGTCCCTCTCCACTATCACTATCCCCACCTACCCTTGTAGTATCATGATCTAGCCATACAAAGTGTCCACCTATCATTGTACAGTAGTTATTTATGCTTAGGTTGATATTAGAGCTATTGTCATTTATGGATCACCATACACCTATGTTACCACTAGATTAACATCCATGGCTCAGTAACCCCCATCACCCCATGCAAAATCCATTATAACATACCTTCCTTGGTACCAAGCTATGTAACCATAAATAATACCTACATCATCAACCTGGCCTCCCACTGGTAACTCCTCAAAGTCACGCACTATGTCTCATGGTTGTGGCTTAGTTAACAAGAATTTGGCCTCCATTCTCTAATACCTCAATGTGTCAAGTGGAATCCCCTGTATCAAGCTGAAATACCTCCATCCCATTTGAATGGGATCAACTCTATCTCCATCTCTTTCCTTTTATACACCCACCTCTAGCTCTATAACCTTATGGTGTGGTACTTGAATAATGTCCACTATGGCCACCCAACATATGGTCATAATGTGATATCCCCTAGCACCAGACCCTCCAATGCATCATGAAACCAATTGATGTCCTTGGCCCCACCACCTAATCCTATGTATGTCATTGATCTCTTCCATCACATGAAGCTAAAAACATAATTAGTCAGTGCATGAGTATTCTCTGACAATCTTAAGGGTCTCAATACCTGAATGTGCTCAAAATCCCAATAGTGTAACATAAATCCAATACTAATACTGTAGTACCTATGTGCTTAGAAGGCCCACAACTATCTATAAATCTACCAAATTAATATATGCACCCACCCAAATATAGTCCTCCCTAGAAGCATCTCCACTAACATGCAAATAACCAAGTATGGGAATCAACCACCCACATAACTTGGTGACACAAAACTCGTCAATGCCATCATTGTCATCATCAAGCACCTATACCTAAGAGCCATCTGATACAATAGACCATACCTAAATCCACTTGCATTGAACTATGCATGAACTTGGTTTGCACCATATATCAAGTCCATGTGATAATCTATCTCCTCATTCTCTATGTGGTAAATTGGATCTTCTCAAATGGGTAACATTGTAATATTGGTCACATCCTCTAATAAAATGGTGATCTCCTTGATAGGCAACCAAAAGGTGTTTATCATAGGATCCCATCTCTTGATGAGAATGATAACTAGAGCTGGGTTTTGTGGTATTTGTTGATAGTGATGCATTGTGCCTAGTCTCATGACCTCCATGTGTCTCCACTCATCAATGATAATCACATCACAAACCTCTACGAAGAGTGTGGGAACTCAATCTCTGATTTGAATTTGGTCATGGGCCTATTAAACCAATATTAGTATCTATGTTTCATTTGCTAAATCATGCTAAGTACCAACTTATACCTATGTTTTGTAAACACACCCTCAACCATTGATGGGCATTTGAACTATCAATAGTTAGGTCCAACTACCAATGGTCACTATGCATGACCATCAATGGCATGACCCTCAAACCTTAGACATCTCAAAAACCTAAAACTCATAGTTAATTCCTAGAATAACCTACTTGCAAATAATTTACACCCATTCTTAACCCAACACACCTTCTAACTAGCAATTCACTAATAAATTTGCCTAAATATGCAAAAACCTAAAACTAGGACATTATTTCTATAAACAATAAACCAACTTTGAGACCCTAACCACATCAATCTAAATTTTCTAAAATTAACATTTAATCATGATATCAATTTTAGATCACCCCTTACCTCATTTCATTATTATTGACATGGTTAGAGCATGTGTCCTTTCACTCAACCATGCTCTCATCCACCCTCCATCTTAGTTAACACTGAATCTCTTCAAGTACTAGCTTAACCAATCACCACTCCCCACCTCATAGTCAAGTCGATCAACACTTAGTATAAAATACCATAGTATATATTTGATAGAGTAAAAAGCGTGAAGGTCAAATGTCCAAAGGTGAAAATATTTTTTCACTTTCACTTTTTATGTTTTAGCTTTTAGGGTTTCCCCTTGACCATTGATGATCAGGGTGACCATCGATGGTTAGGGTCCCACATCTTTCCTTTAAATGTTTCACTAGCATCCTCTTAGGTGCTACCTCATCTCCACTTCAACCCACCAACACTTGACCTTTTATAGAGTACCCTTCTTTGACCAGCCTATTTGACCACATCCACCTTGACATTGGCCATTATAATTGGGACTATCATACTTAGTCACATTTTGTGTGTAGCCTTAGAAATATAATTACCTCATTTTACACACTCCCACTTTCTTATTCACCTAAGCATTTACCTCATCACTACCTTTCCAAGAAATAACTACATTTGGCCTAAAGTTGTGGTATCTTTCATCCCCTAAACTATGTAGGTAACATCTACTTGCCTAGTGAATATAGATTTAGCTTGGCTACACCATATCCCACCCATTTTCCCACATCCACCTTAACGTCAATCATTTTTTACCACTTTATTTGCATGTTTTGTGATGACTTTACATGTGTCATTTTGATCACTTCGAATGACCTTGTCATGTTCACTACTTTTTCACCACCTAGTATATCAAATAGATTATTTGTGTCTTTTTGGGAGCACTTCCTACATCAGATACCCATCACACATTGACCCATTTGGTGTTTTCTTGGGAGCACTTCCTACCTTGGATACCCATCAAAACACTCAAATCTACCTTAGAGACTAGTAGGTGTGTATAACTACCATGCCTATAGCAGTTACATGATACATTGGTCACTTATCTTCCTCACATAAGCCTTATTTTCATCAAATCTAGAAACATTAGTCTTTTCATGATCTGAACTATCACACTTATTTGATTTTATACATAAGTTTTGCATCTCACTCACTAGCTACCACCTTCCACTTTATCAAACCTCAACCTGATTTTATTTTGCCTCATCACTTCACAGTTTGAGGGGGAACACCTCTTCCCATTCTTAGGGTAATCTTGACCTTTACCTTACCCAACTTCCATTTTTTTGGTAGCTTGATTTTTCAAGCCACATAACAAAAATGGCCAAATATAGACACCAAAAATCCACACTCATGTTTGTTAATGTCTTAACCCCTTAGACCACATTAGGGACCCCTCATGACCATTTAAACTTATCTAAACCAAATTTTGGTCAATTTGACCTAAATAACTTGAAATTATCTCTTTTGAATCATTTTAACCTTTTAGCCTTGATCATTGATAGTCAAGATAACCATCGATAGCCAGCCTAACCATCAATGATCAGGTTCCACTGAATAGAACTTGACATGTAATCACCATGAAAACTACCACCTTAGCTTTTCTAAATATAATACATAAATCCTTTCTTGAGGTAGTGCATGGATGAATTATATTTAGATCACCCAGTTACACTCCCACTTTAGCCTCTTTCCATTGCCTATAAAAAGAGGAGAGCTACAAGGGAAAATCCATCTACAATTATTATCAAGAGTTCTAGTATCTAGAATCTATTTTATAGGTCAATCATCATCAAGAACTTCAGTAATATTGAAATACCAACTTACCACCACCACTCTAGGCACTATCACTTTTTCAAAGTTACGATCAACTTCTACATCAAACAATCCACATCAACTATCCATCCAATCCACCTTTTGAGAAAGACAATCATTTGTTTTGCATATTTATTTGTCATTTTTCAACATTTAAATTAGTAAAGACCTCACCCATCTCTTGGGATTCATACCTATAATATTAACCTTAATTTACTTATAGGCAACCACTGATAGTTAGCCCAATCATTGATGATTAGCCCAACCACCAACAATTACTCTTAACCATCAATGGTCATCTTGAATGCTAATGGTTCACTATCATAACTAAAACCAATAAACTCTCTTTTACCACCTACACCTAATCAAATCCTCTTTTCTATGCTTCTACCTAACCACAAACTTCTACCTAATTTTTTAAACCATACCTCAACCTATTTGCATTAACACTAATCTACTTATCCTTAATTTGATCATTTATAGCACATCTCTTTATCAAGAAATTCTTATTATCAATTTTAGTACCTTTTGATTATTGATGCAAGTACTTTCTTTCTATTTTATCAACTTAATTATTTTAAAATGGTGGATTAATAACCCCTAAGGAAGATCATGCTTTTGGGGTCTAGCCATAGCTAGGTAATCCATAGCTACTTATCTAACCAACAAACTTGCTTTAGTGTTTTCTTATTTTTAGGTCTTCCTCCCAAGCCAAATAGGATCTCTTCACAATATTCTGATCCAAATGCACACTTTTATCAAATATTTCTACCAAAATCTATATTTTTAGTTTTACAACCTTCTTTTGAATAATAGTGAAATTTGAGTGAAACACACTTGAATATTGATGGTTAGCCTAATCATTGACAATAAATTTGATCATCGATGGTTAAGTCCTCACCTTATTAACACATCACCAACTATGTATAAGATAACAAAACATAATTTAATATGTTCACCTTATGTAGTGCAAACAAACTTCCAAGTGTCATGATCAACAACCTCACCCTCTAGGGAACCTTCCATCCTCCATCTCCTTTTTCCTATAAAATGAGGGGAGTAGAAGGTGCAGAGGATCAATAACAAGAGTTATCTAACATATTGGTATGCAAGCTCTCCAATAACTAGTCTTCCTTCAGAAACTTAGCATTATCAAAAAGGACCCAAACCTCTACCAAATTTACTTTTGAGGCCAAAGTATTATTACTCTGGAAAAATTATTTTAGCCTCCAACCATCAATGAACTAACAAGATACTGATATGTAAGTACTTGAGAATTGTTATTTCAAATTTATAACCCCCCAAAACTAATCACACCTATCTGCACCTTGTTTCCTCTCTACCAGATCCTTAAAAAAACCTTTATTTGACCATTCTATTAACCGGCTGAAGCCACAGGCAAACGGCTAAATGCCGCCCGAGGGTGGTGGATGGCCGAACACCGCCTGAGGGCAGGGAACGGTCGAACGCCGCCTGAGGGTGGTGAATGACAGAATGCCACCCGAGGGTGGCAAATGGCAGAATGCCACCCGAGGGTGGCGAACGCCCAGCACCTACTTGCAGGCAGCAGAAACAAAACCCCCACCCATGGCAAGGAAGATGAAAACGCCACCCGACAGCAGGGAAAACAAAACCCCTACCCATGGTGGTGAATATGGAAATGCCGCCCTCTGGCGGCAAAGATGAAACCCCCACCCAAAGGTGGGAAAAATAGAAACCCTGCCCCCTGGCGAGAAAGTAAAAAAATGCCACCCGACAGCGGGGAAAATAGAACTGCCCACCCACGACAGGGAAAAAAAAGGGCTACCCATGCAGTAGGTGGAAAATTTGCCACCCATAACTGGCAGTGACAAAAAAGGGCCAGAAAACACAGAAAAAGACCCACCTAGCCACTAAAGTAGACCAGCACGCAAAATGAGGAGAGCGACTGGCATGTAAAATGAGGTAACAAGCATGGTCTTGGAAGACTTATGACATCATCAACAGTGTTTTCCCTCTTCCCAATGAAGCTTCTCTTGGCTCTTCTGATATAAATATGCAGAGTTAGTCATTTATTAGGATCTTCTGACACTCTTGTAAAGAGCACAGCTCTACAAATTCTCCACCTGAATCAATAAAAATATAGTTTTTGCCTCCATCTTGGATGGATTTGCTGTGTATGCCATGAGTATTATTTGTGTTTAGTTAGTATCTTCCATGCTTTCACAGGTAATACCAACAGACCAGCTATCTACAAGGTGTTGATTCTGTTGCTAGAAGGAGAAGAGCAATACTTGAGAAGGATAGAACAGAGTAAGTTGCTTGCAAGTGTGCATTCCACAACACTTCAGTAAACCTCTGTTATGTATTTTTTCCATTATAGCCTCCCCATTAGTCTTAGCAACCTAGTTCCTCTACCAGATGTGTAGAGTATACTTGCATTTCCTCTGATTCTGAGAGTGGATCTGGAAGGTCAACCTTTATTTTGGTGTATCACCTCTTTTAGAGTAGGTTGTTTGCTTTCTTGCACTTCCTTCCCTTTTCACCCCCCCAGTATATCTATATATCTATATTTTTGCACTGTCTGAAACAAATAGATACATCAGAGGGAACTAGCCCATACCTAGAGACTCTCCTCTCCTGCTTCACCATCCCACAGGTGAGAGAGGAGTTTCCATGTTGCGGGGAGAGGGCACGAATCCGTTCTCCTGCCGCTAGGTGCACTTTCCATATGTCAACACATTCTCTCATTCTACAACCTCTCTTTTAGTGACCTTCAAAAACACATAGGCAACTGTCAATGGTTACATAACCATCAATGCTCACCCCCAACCAATAATGATTACCTAACTACCAATGGTCAAACTAATCACAATATTCACCTAATTTTTTATGGTCACTATGGGAGAAAATAACAAGTTATGTTTAGCCCCTTAACCCCATCCAAACCTAAATTTCTATGTTCCTACCTATTCACAAACTATTTTTTGATTTTTTGAACTAGACTTCACCCCCTTTAGCACAATTATTGACCCACTTTTTCTATAGTTATTCATTTTATTTAAAAATCATTCTAATTTCTTCTTATGTTTTATTTCATTTACTTTATGCAAGTACAATATTTTTATCATTTTCAACTTGATTGTTATCAATAGTGTATTGACAACCTCCTAGCAAGTGTATGCTTCTTGGATGTAGCTCACACTAGGTAGTCCACTTAAATATCTTACTAATAAACCCCTTTGTTAGTGTGTTCTTATTTTTAGGTTATTCCTTCCTAGCCAAAGAGGAGTTCTCCATCTTTGTCTGGATTACACACATATCACAAACCAGGTATTTCTACCACATGCTTATTACTAGTTTCTTATCTTCTTCCAAAATTAAGAAATGAGCAAAAATTAAAATAAACATTTTGGCATGCAAAGTGGGACCATAAAATCATCTAGGCTCCCATTATTTCTTCCTTTATTCTATGCTCATCAAATAAAATTTGAAATTTATTTTGACATAAAATAAACCCATTGCATTACATTAATCATTTTCTTGTTTTAGTTAATCTAGTAACTTAAAATAAAAGTAATTAATCATAGATTTCACTCTTGTTATCACACACTTTTACCAAACCACATAATCAATCAACACAAAAAAATAATATTGAGACAAGGCTTGACTAGGATTTCATCACCTAGCAGTAAACCATACCCTTTCCCAACAATCCTACTTGGAGGTCATTACCAAGGGGAGAACCAACTCACCACTCTAGTTGAGTATAAACTCTAAACTTTAGTATATTTTTTCTAATCACCTAACACCCTTATCACTATAGTGTGTGAAGTGAGAGGTTATCCCCAATACCAAGCCACATACTAAAGATCAATATAGATTTCTCTCTTGAGAACCTAAACACAACTTGAAACCAACTATAGATTTCCTCTTTAGTACCTAATCTACAAGCCAAATTTTTTCTTCACACTTTCTATGGCATAAGGCAAAAGTGATCTAAAAGGAAACCTACATTTTAAATACACTTCTAGTGTATGTTTGGATTGTCTTGATTTCTTTTATTTTTCTTTATTTTTGTTTGAGGTGTGAGTTTTCATCATTCCTTTCTTATTTTCTCACATGATATTTACTAGACAAAAGTTGAGAAATCAAACCAACTAAGGACTACCTTCCTCTTCCTCTTCCTCTTCCTCTTCCTCTTCCTCTACTATGGACTATACTTTTGATGTTTAGGGTTCTCCCCCTCATTCTCCCCCTCTTACCTTTACTTGGATAGTTATTAAGGGTGATGCAGATTTTTCCACATTCCTTGATAACAACCCCATAGCCTTCTAACACTACCTTAATACCTTATCTCACCATACGTCTAGTACTTCAATTCCTCCCATAGATCCACCCTTTGGTATGCCTCCCCCTATTAGGGTTGGTGTTACTTCTACCCAAACTTTGATTACCCAAGCCTCTTCTTCTACTAATATGCCATCCACTACTACCACCAAAACCAACTCCAGTATTCCAACCTATAACCAAACTCCACATACACCAACCAGCACCTCCAATGTAGGGGTAACCTTACCTCTTGTTACCTATACCCCACTTACTATGGGGATATCTTTTCTCCCTATTTTAACCATTCCTCTTATCACCACCAACCAACCCATCTCTACCCCTCTTCAAAATTTAGTACTTTCCAAACCTCATACCCTTCTACCTATTAGCACTAGAGTTACCACCCAACCTCAATGTACCACTTCAGCTATACCACTAAGCCAACCTTTGCCAATCCCTCAACAAACACCCATGACATCTTACCAATACATTCTTAATCCATAGGGATACATACCACCTTCTACCTAACCTATTGTGCCCACATACTAATACAGGGCATCATCCTAGCCTTCCATGACCACATACCAATATGTGGTACCTTCTCAACCTCCCACCTCTTATTTATGCATTACACCCACCCCACCTCATCTGAACCTACTACCTAAATATGGAGCTCCCCAACCTCAAACAAATTTAGTTAATATGTTGATGGATAAAATGTCCAATCTTGAATCATCTATTTCTAGGGCTCATAACCTTCTATCTTATGATCAAATCTATAATGAATCAATTCATCCATCCATTCTTATCTGGCCTTATCCTCCTCAATGGAAACTACCTAAGTTTTCCAAGTTCCAAGGCAAGGAGGACCCTTGACAACATTTAATACCTTTCCACCATTCCAACTATTTGATTGCATACGATGATGCTCTTCTCGTTTCTACCTTCCCCATGTCCTTATCTAGACTAGCCTTATATTGGTATAGTGATCTCACAAATAAATATATCTTCTCCTTTTCTTAACTAGCCCAAATCCTTTTAAATCACTTTTTAGTTAATATATAAAAAGGTTTCCATTACCGACCTTTAATCCATTAGGCAATTTGATGATGAATTAATTATTAATTTTATAGGTAGATGGAGAGGTCTCATTAACCAAATTTCTTTCTCATTACCCCAACTTCAACTAATTAAAATCTTTTCTTGAGGTTGTGCCAAACATATTACTCTAACTCTTCAAGTTCAGACTTTTGGAACCTTTGATAAGGCATTTACCATGGCTCTTAAACTTGAAATTAGAGCCATTGATTAAGGGAAATTGAAACTAACAAACAAGAATTCCATATTTAAGTCCAATGACCCTTCTTCATCCAAAAATACTAAATCATGCAACCATCCCAACACCAAGATAAAGTCAACCACAAACATAGCTATCTTAAAATCCACTCCACCCCCAAAAATCAACCAACCAAATCAAACCAATTCTTCTAACCCATCAAGCCATATTGGGATACCTTACCAAAAAATAAGAACCTTTAATCTCACTTACATCTACCCTAAAACCTATCATTACCTCAACCCCCTCTTTAGATATTTCTTCCTCTAAAACCATAGGGTAACCATCCAACCCACCTCAATATAAAATTGATAAACCAAACTGCACCCCCTAACCAAACCCATCAAGAACCTAAGAATCCTTCTTACCCCTAGCTTGGCTCACCATCTTTTAAGTTGGATGTAACCCCATCACGTCTACCCAAAAAACCTTTGACTAAACCTGTCAAAAGGGTAAAACCACCCTAACCATCTAGAAAAAAATCTATACCAACCCCCTTCTCTTTTACCTTCAATTTTAGGGCCCCATCCATCTACTATCCCCATCACCTATTTCTCATCTAGTAAACCTTCTCCTTTTACTCTACCTACACCTACTATCAAAATAATAAAATCCTAATCATTCTTAACTAATTTAGTTACCTCTACCTTCCCACATATCACCAAATATTCACCCTTCACCTCTAAATATTCCACCTCCAAACCAACCCTAAACAAATAATCCCAACTAAAACCATCCCACCACTTTTAACTTCCATGGTAAAGCCTATTCCCAAGAAGTCTCCTAATCGTAAAACTCAAAACCCAACACCCTTAACACCTTTGATCAAATATTATTCAACCATTCTATAAAGGTTGTTGTAAACCTATTATTTAGCCTTACCACCCATCAAAACTTTTGACCCTTCACATACTAAAACAGCATGGTTCCATGACAATTTGATTTGCCTATACAATATGACACTAGGACATGAAATATAGAACTACAAAGATCTCCAAACATTGGTTCATAGCCTATGTGATAAGGATGATTTGTTATCAGATGAAACTCCATTGATCCCCTTACCAACCCAATTACCAACTCAAACCATCCAACACTTAACTACTCCCCCACTCTCACCTAAGACTAAGGAAGAATTAAAATAACAATCCAAACCAACATTTCATCTTATCCACACCATTTATATGGTTACTCAATCTCAAGACCAATATAAAGGTAATGGAAAAGTAAAAGTGTCCATACCATGGACCTATCCTTCAAATTTTCAACCTCCCAACTACACCCAAACACCTTCATTAGTAGTAAAACCCAAAATATCCATTCTGGGTGCATCCCATTTTAACCCTTTTGAATCCATTCAGCGTGTAGTATTGAAACAACTTCACCAAACACCAGTGAAAATAAGATTATATGAATTAATCAAAACCTTACCTCCTCATCATAAAAAAATGATAGATATTATGCAATCTATAGAGGTTCAAATTAAATATCCTCAACCATTTGTACCTTTTCTCAAGGCCCTTCAAAAATTCCACCCTAGTCACCTTTAAGGATTCAAAAATACCTTTTGTGCATCCTAAGGATCGTGATCCTCCCCTCTTCATCATAACATATATCAATAAAACATGCTTCAAAAGGGTAATGATTTATGGAGGGGACAATATCAACATTATCTCCTCCCATGCCTATAACGAACTTGACTTCCCACTACATTGGGAATAGTTGTTCTCCATATCCATTTGGGACCTCATACCATTCCAGAACTCTTTTACATTATAGAGGGTGATTTCCAATATAAAATTTTACTTAGAGACCCTTGGATCCATTTTATGAGTTGTGTCCCTTCCACTCTACATCATTGCATCAAATTTGAGCATGAAGGTCATGTCATCACCATACCAGCTAACCCTAGTCCCTTTGTATCTTGAAATATGATGTACTAACCCAATGATGTTCTTCTTCATCATCTATCCACCTCACCACTAACTAATAAAGAATACACCCCTACATTCGATGAAGTTTGAACCAAATCACCAATCCTTTCTTCATTAATCCCCATAGAGGACCCCTTAAAACCCACATTCTAAATTTTATCACTTGGTGAGTATCATATTTTTGCCTTAAATTCTTTCCCTACTCCTTAAGAGTATGAAAACCTTGATCATGATCCTAATTATGACCCTAACATTAAAACCATCATCCATTTTATGCCACCTAATCATTGAACTAATTCTAGCTATGGGGGAGTCGACCATCCACTTGTTGCTACCTCTACTACCCCTCATATCTGACTATTTACCTTTGATTTCTCATATCTCAACAAACCCATCTTTGTTGAAGTGTACCTTCATAAGTGTGATTATAAGGGGTTTATCCTTGGCCTTTACAAATAGAGACCTCATAAACTTCCCATAATCAAAACCCAAATAACTCATGAGTTATTTGGCCTTGGGTTCATACAACTAGAGGAACCCACCTCACCAAACCCTTCACCACTATCAATGAGGATATCACATCTTCACCAACCCCATCTGTTTTGAAGTCTGAAGATTTCAATATCATCCCATCTAACTTTTTTTAATCAATACATTAATTTTGTCCCCTTAACCTATCAAAAGGATGGCTGAACTAAAACCATTCCTCTCATCCATTGTAAAATGGTAGAAAATGATTCCCCTACCATCAACAACATCTAATGTTCAGACTATGATTCCATTCTCATCAAATATCTTGATGAGATTAATGATCATAGCCACATCTTATGATAGGTGTTGATAATGAACCATGGATCCTAGGCTAACCTCCTCCATGTTCCTCCACTCATCCCTAGTTATCCCATCTTAAATCTCCACAAAGCTCCTAAGGACTTGATCCCTCATCTAGATTTGGTTTCATGCTTGTAAAAAAAGCCTAATAGTACAAACACTTAGTTTTCGAAATCAAACTCTATACCAACTTACACTTTCCTTTTTCAACCTATTCCAAACTAAACCATTACATCTACCACATTACCTCTAGAATTTGAACAACATACTATCTTAAACTCTAAAATAACACCTAACTTTATCAAACAAAAATTTCTTACTTGACACTTCTTCACGTAAACCACCAACCCATCACTTAACACACTACCTACCTTAAACCTACACTTGAAACTTAAATTTATAAACACACTTTTTAACAACATTTTAAACCTTTTTAAATAATAAAACTCTCTTAAAATCATTTGACCACTGATGGTTTGCCTAAACTATCAATGGTCTTGTGACTCCTTTTTTGCCTTGATGTTCAATCATCGATGGCTAGTTTGATTGTCAATGATTAGGTTAAACCAGTAATGAAAAAAACCTAAACCTTACCTACCTAAAAAAACACCAAAAACAACAAAATAATAAACTAAACTACATAAAATTATCCTATAACCCACCCCAACTCAAAACCTCAATCAATTTTGAATTTCATCTGCTACATTTTCCAATTTTACCTATAGCTTAACCTAGGGCAATACCGCCCACACCCAATTTCTAAATAATAACCAAAATACAAAAATTCAATTTAAATAACAACCAAAATAAACTAAACTACAAACTTAATACACCACCTACCTCATTCCTTGATCATTGTTGAGGTTGGAGCTCATGCCCAACTACTCAATCATGCCCTTATCCACCTTGCATTGTTGGTCCACATCAATCACCTCAACAATAAAACTTAACCAATCAACAACCTCCCATTTAGATAGAACAATCATTCAACTCTTAGAAAAATGACAAACTATAAATCACACAGAAAGCATGGAGATTAAAATGTCAAAAGTGAAAATGAAATTTAATTTTCACTTTTTATATTCTAGATTTTTAGAGTTTCCCCTTGACCATCAATGGTCAAGGAAACCATTGAGGGTCATCCCTACGAACCCTTGACCATGGATGGTTAGGGTCCCATAATTTTTCATTTTAGGCACTTATACATAAGGACCAAAACATTGGTGAGCACCTAATCTTCCCTTAACCAAAAATTGAAATTTTGGAGATTACATTTCTCTGACCAACCTTTTAACCTCATTCACCTTGACTTTGGCCATGTTTTACTTGAATAGTCATATATTTTTTGAAGAACTTGCATTGGTATTTTTTACCACACCAGCCATTTTTTCCATGTTAACCATTAAAATTTGCACCACCTCATGCATGACTAGACCATTTATGTTTTTCATGGGAGCACTTCATACCAAATACCTATGAAAACATTAACCCTATTTAATGAGCTCAAAATATGGCTCACTATTGACATGTTATTTCCCTCAATTCATCTCTCAAAGGATATTATCTTATGTAAATCTCATATTGTTAGATAGATATTACATGAAAAATAGATATTTATCTTGTTTATATTAAACTAAAGACTAAACCTTTACTTTGTCATTAATGTCTAATACATAACATGTTTTAGTGATTTTTGTTATGAATAATACTCAAGAAAAGACATAAGCAAAGTATAGTGAACATGCAATTTTGATCTCCATCTAGCATAACTATGGACTCCACAAGCTTGTCTCTATAGACTTTGCAAGCTTGTTTCTATGGACTGTACAGGCTTATTTCTATGGACTCTACAGGCTTATTTATATGGACTCTATAGGCTTTTTTCTATGAACTCTATAGACTTGTTTCTATGAACTCTGTAGGCTCATTTCTATGAACTCCATAGGCTTATTTCTACGGACTCCATAGGTTCATTCCTCTCGACTCTACAGGGTCAATTCTGAGAATTTTGTAAGGATGACGCTACAAGTGGGGAAGGTAGCAGCCAGATAGGATAAGATAAAATCATTTTAGGTATAATAAAATAAGGAAAATAACTACCTATTATTTTGAAGGACTTACTTTTGATAATATTGTATGTAATTAGATTTTATGACTATTATACGATAGTATATTATCTCATTAGAATAATTAGATCTCTTGGAAATCCAATCTCCTATCTTTGGATGAATGGACTGACCAAGGAATCTTATTTCTTTGCATCCTATTTTGAGTTGATTGTATTATTATAAAGTATAAGACTTTCATCATTGAAAGAGATCAGATATTATATAAAAAAATTAGATAATAGAGAATAGAGAGAAGATTTGTACAAGCATATAGGTTTTAGCCAGATTGTAATCATTTTAGTTTTTATGAATTAATAATTTAGTTTCTAGCATTGATTAATCTTTGTTCCTGAGTCTAAGAGGAGCAAGGGCCCACTCTCCTTGGAACTAGGAACTGTGTATGGTATTTATGTTATGTTTTATTAATTTGTTGTAATAACTAATTAAAATCTTGTAACTATTTGCATTTATTCATAAAAACATCAAAACAAATTCATAGTTTAAAAAGCATTTTCTTATTTCATTTATTTTCTAAGCAAAGTGTGTTTTTATTTGTAGCAGCCATGTGAAGCAAATTTCCTTTTATTAGTTAGGAGTGTGATTTTTACTTTCAAGTAAAAGGGTGGATTGATTTGGTTTATTTATTTTTAGCAAAATTTGAATCAATTAGTTTAGGACACATTTCCTTCTTTAGTCAAAATTATAATAGGATAATCAAACACCCCCATAAGTAGCCTTCTAGATCTACCATCCTATACCTTACTATAGATAGCTTTGGACACCTACCCTAGTTGATAAGACATCAATTGAATATTGATTAAATGAGGAGTTAAAAGACACTCATCACTATCTATGATACTAATAGAGTAATCCAATTAGTTATGACCAACACTATGGGATAGTTACCCTATCACTTGTTATTCAAGATTTGACCTTATTTTTACCAACATTGGCAACCTTAGTCTTTACATGATCTTCACTATCATACTTAGTTATATTTTGTGTTCAAATTCCTAAACAAACTTTTTATCACCAAACCTCATGACTCACCATATACTACATATCAAACCTCAACTTAATTTTAGTTTCACCCCATCAACTCCTAATTTGAAGGGGAATACCTCCTCCCATACTTGTGGCAACAAAACTTTCAATCAACACTCCATTTTTGTTTTGTAACTTGTTAATTCAAAGCCACATAACAAAAAGGGGCAAAAGGTAGACACTAAAAAATTGCACATAATAGTTCTAGTTGTTGAAACACCTTAGGAATCCTATTAGACCTTGAGTTTAGTTGACCACCTAGTTAGCTAAGACATTAACCTACTACCTTAAACTTTTAAGTAACCCATTTTAACCTAATTTGGCCCTTTTTTCCTTAGACACTCAACTACCAATGGTCATCCCAACTATCAATGATTACCCTGATCATCAATGGTCAAGTCCTCACCTCCTTACTTTATTAACACATCACCAGATGCATGAAAGATAATGAGGCATAATTTAATATGTTCACCTTATGTGGTGCTAAAAAAATTTTAAGCATCATGATCAATAACCTCACCCTCTAAGGAACCTTCCATCCTCCATATCCATTTTCCTATAAAAGGATAGGAGTAGAAGGTGAAGAGGATCAATCAAAAGAGTTATCTAACATATAGGTATTTAAGCTCTCTAGAATCTAGTCTTCCTTCAACAACTCAACATCAGTAAAAGAGACTTGAACCTCTGTTGAATTTGATTTTGAGGCTAAAGTACTATTGCTCTAGTAAAATTGTCTCATCTTTCAACCATCAACCAACTAGTAAGCTATAGGTATATCAGTACTTTAACATTGTTATTTTGGATTTCTAACCCCCAAACCTAATCACACATAACTACATCTTGTTTCCTCTCTACCAAATCCTTAATAGAACTTTTATCTGACCATTCACTCAATTTACAACCTCTCTTTTAGTGACACTAAAAAACACAAAAGCAACCACTGACAGTTACCCAATCATTGAAAATCACTCACAACTATTGATGATTGCCCAACCGTTGATGATCAACCCAACTACTGATGGTTCACCAAACCACCAACGGTCACTATGGGAGAAAATAACAAGTTATTTTCAACCCCATAACCCCATCAAAACCTAAATTTCTATGTTATTACATATTCACATACCCTTTTTTAATTTTTTTAACTTGAATTCACCCCTTTTAGCATGAGTATATACCTAATTTTTCTATCGTTAGTCATTTCATTTAACAATCATTCTACTTTATCCTTATATTAAATTTCATTTACTCTATACAAATACATTACTTTTACCATTTTCAACTTGATTATTATCAATAGTGGATTGATAGCCTCTTATGAATCATATGCTTTTAGGATCTAGCTCATGCTAGGTAGTCCACTTAACTATCTTTCTAACAAACCCCTTTGTTAATATGTTCTTATTTGTAGGTTATTATTTCCTATCCAAAGAGGAGTTCTCCATCTACATCTATATTACATGAACATCACCAACCAAGTATTTATACCACACCTTTATTACTATTTTATTATCTTCTTCTAAATTTAGGAAATGAGAATAAATTAAGAGAAATAGGTATCCAAATTTTTTCTAACATCTTTGGAATACATCCTAGGATTGCATGTTTGATATATATCTCAACTAGTAGCCTTGACAATCCATTGGGATATGGGGTCATGAATGTGACTTCAATTGAAGGAAAATAGAGAATTAGAATTGAGAATGGCTTTAAATTAATTGAAACTAAAATAAGTCAAACACACACCCCACACACACACACATGTGTCATAAGACACTTGGAGGGACAACAACCAACATGTGCACTAACAAGTTAGAGCTATCAAAGACTTACTCTACTATGTATAAAATCACAAATCTAACCTTAGTATCATGGCTTTAAATGTATCACATTGACTCTATTTACCAACTCTTCTCCATCAAGCCCTACAAGTTGAAAAATATTGTGTCATTTACAACTAATGACAACATAAGGCCCACTCCACAATGTGTCAAACTTGGCATGTTTACCATATTTGGCCCTATTTTCATCCCATTTCAACATAATATCTCCATCTTGATATTTTTTTGAAATAACCCTCTTATAAAATGTCTTATTTACTTGGTCTTGGGGGTACTCTATGGTATGCATAGTATGATTTCTTATCTCTTCTAAGGCCATCAATTTTTTCAATCCTATCTCCATAGGATCACTCTCCATCATCTCAAGTTGATGATATAGTTCAAGGTTTGATATTTCAAGAGAATTATCTATCTTGGATTCTGTCTCATATATAAGCATGTAGAGTGATTTTCCAATAACCTTTTTAGGGGTGATCCTATTATCCCATAGAGCTATCCTCAACTTGTTGTGTCAAACTCATTTATTGTCTTATATTTCTCTCTTAATGATTCTGATCAAGATCTTATTAGTGGAATCAACTAGCCCATTCCATTAAGGGTAGTAATTATAATAATAACTTAGATAAATTCCATACCTAAGATCCCACTTAATTGTTCTTACATTACCAAATGCTAAAGCATTAAAAGAAATTATTGTTAAAAGCACTCCATATCTAGTCACTAGGCCTTAGTAGAAGTTAAGAATTGAGTTTTCACTAGATTCCTTAAGAACTATGGCTTCCAACCACCTTATTAATAATTAATGGTTGTAATCACCCATTTATGGCCAGCACTTGAATGTGGATTAATCATGTTAATGAAATTAATACCCCATTACATGAATGGATAATCCACTTGAATAGGATTGAGATGAATGGTCACAAGCCTTTGTTTACCTATGAAAAATGCACATGTTTGACACCTAATTACCCATGAATATGAGTGATTAAACAAAATAGGTAGATAGTAACCAACCCTCATTACCTTTGTTTTTCTAGTCTTAGGTGCAAATTAGCCTCTAGTTAGTCCATCATGGAATTTTTCTAATAACTTTTCAATATGGTCATTTTTAATACATCTTAATAACATACCATTAATATCCATTATAAAAATAACTCCATACATAAGATCATAAGGTATGGACTAAAATAAAAATTATCTTCTCTTTTATCTATCTAAACCTATAGGACAATCATCTATTTGAAGGAGTCTCACCATATATTATGTCCAACTTAGAGAGATTGAAGGTGCAAATACATTAGGATCATCTTGAAAATAACAAGACAAGCTCTTTTTATTATTGAAGGTTAGTTACCAAGTATTCACATAGCCTCCTTCCTCTTACCAATTTATTGGACTTAATCTCCACATCATACTCCATGACTTTGGTTATCCATCCATCCTTATTTATAATAATAACTTAGATAAATTCCATGATTGAGATCCCACTCA
The DNA here is from genome assembly GCA_037957365.1 of Torreya grandis. Classification (NCBI taxonomy): domain Eukaryota; kingdom Viridiplantae; phylum Streptophyta; class Pinopsida; order Cupressales; family Taxaceae; genus Torreya; species Torreya grandis. Next base: position 490,351 of record JARHVA010008063.1, read on the forward strand.
ATTGGTATTACACTAATAAATTCTAAAGCATTAAAACAAATTATTGTTGAAATCACTCTAAATCTAGTCACTAAGCCTTTGTATAATTTAAGAATTGAGTTTTCACTATCATCCTTGAGAGCTACAGATTCCACCCACCTTGTGAATAATCAATGGTTGTAATCACCCATTTATGGCCAATACTTGAACATGGATTTATCATGCCAATGAAATTAAGATCCAATTGCATGAATGGATAATACACTCAAATAGGATTAAGAATAAGGATTACAAGCCTTTGTTTACCTATGAAAAATGCACACTTTTGACACCAAATTACCCATACATAGGATTCATTAACAAACTAATCAAATCATAACCAACCCTCATTACTTTTGTTGTTGTAGTCTTAGGTGAAAATTGGCCTCTAGTTAGTCCCTCATGAAATTTTTATAATAAATCATCAATCTATTAATTTTCATTAATCTTAATAACATACCATTAATATCCCTTATAAAAATAAATACATACATAAGAACATAAGGTATGGACTGCAGTATAAATTATATTCTCTTTTATTTATCCAAACCTATAGGACAATCACTTATTTGAAGGAATATTACCATATATTGTGTCAAACATAGAGATATTGAAGGTGTACATACATTAGGATCATATTGAAAATAATAAGACAACATCTATTTCTTATTGAAGGTTTATTTTCAAGTGTTCACATAATCCTCTTCCTCTTACCAATTTAGTGGACTTAATCTCCTCATCATACTCCATGACTTTGGTTATCCATCCAACCCTATTTTCATTCAAATCCCTATTCAAAAGGAAGTATCTTATTCTTGGGTGGGTCACCAGAACATGAATATTATTATTAGACACCATTTGCCTAAACTTAATAAGGATCCTTATGATTGACCACACTTACTTCTCAATGAATGAATATATCCCTTCATACTCTTCTAGCACTTGACTAAAGAAGTTAATGGTTTATTTAAGACCTGCACTATTATGATACATCAACATGGATGAGATGGTGTCAAGGTTAGAAAAATAATACAAGAATAAATCCTTTGAGAAATTAGGATTAATCAATGTTGGTGCTTGTTCAATCACTTTCTTAATGGCCTAAAAACATTTTTTTCCTTATTTAGTCCAAAAAAGGCTTGGTCATTCTTCAACATGGTTACAATAATCTTAAAAATATTAATAAAAATAGGTTTAAACCTTCCATCAAAGTTAATTTTTCCAACAAGACTTTGTAAACCTTTCTTATGCTTGGGTAAAGACAAAGTCAATATGACAGTCACCCTTTTAGGATCTATATCAAGCCCATACATGGAGACAATGTGGCCTATTAACTTACCCTCTTGAAATATTAAAACACATTTTGGGGGGTTTAGAGATATCCCATATTATCTACACCATTCAAAAGTCAATCTAAGATGATCTAGGTGATCACTAACATTCTATGAGAAAACCATTATGTCATCAAGATAGGTTAGCACCATTTGAATGATCAAACCTTGGAAATACATACATGTGGCTATTTTAAATGAATCCCATATATTATACATCCCAAATTTCATTTTATTGTAGGCATATGTGCCTCATTTAGTTATAAAAGTTGTCTTATATTGATCTTCTTATTTCACCAAGGCTTGGTTGTAACCTGAATCACCATCGAAGAAAGGAAAGCATTGACAACTTATAACCACTTAAATAATTTAATCCATGGAAGGTAAGGTATAATTATCATTAAATGAGACCTTATTCAAATCTCTAAAATCCACACATAGTATTATCTCTCCATTATTATTTCTTATATGAACTAGGTTGGAAACCCATGAAGGGTGCTTAATAGGGAATATGTTCTTGATTTTTTCAACTTGGTTAACTCTTTTCTCATTAGAATCTAAAATTTAGGATTAATGGAAACTTTTTTGTCTTATAGTCTTGGCACTTGGATCAAACCCATAAAGATCACTATATTCCCAAACAAATACATCATAAAGTTCTATACATAAGTCAACAAATATAATGCTTCCATCTAAAGTACATAGCTTTCCAAGCTCAAGAATATTTTATTTGAAGATATATACCCTCTCATGATGTTACTTTATGGTATACATGCTTAATTTATCCATTCTCATTTAGTCAATTTCATTGAATATGTTCTCAATAGTAACAAACCCTTTGGGAATATTATTATATCTCAATTATACAATTTGATCTCCATATTGGTGCTGAAATTTGGCCTACATTTTACATGAAAAATAAAATTATTGTTTAAGGAAACATGTTATTTATTTGTCACACTGAAACACTTTCTAATTGATATCATTATCTAGTATTGATGGCCTCACTACCACCAGATATGTGGCTAATTTTTTTTTCTCTTGTCATCATTAGGGATGTCAAATTGAACTCCCACTAAAGATAACCTATCAACATGTAGATTCTATTACTTTTTAACTGATTAGATTTTGAATGCCTCAAAGCCTTTAGTAAGGTCCTATACTCTATGATTGTAGGACCTCAATAATGGATGTTTGGTAGCACTCTTATCTTTCACTTGGTGTACAAATAGTTCACTAAATCCAAAAGCTTGTACCTGCTTCAATAATTTATTTATTTCTCATTGAATCCCATGTATAATATCCTCATACTAAACTATACTACAAGTATAACTAAACTAAAATCTAATTATAGAATAATGTCTTTCATTTGAAGGAGAAACTAGCATAACACCTACTCTTAATCCATTATTTCTTCTTGAGCCATTAAATAATAATTTCCATAAGCCATCACAATATTAAATTATATTAGAGAGAGAGGGTATCATTTTACCTTATTAATGTAAAAAATAAAAACCAACACCATCCTCTTCAACACCTCTATATGGATATACTCATGATGTTTTTCTCCCTATAGATCAAAGAGGAAAAATTTGTTCTTAATGATTAGGATGTTCATACTAATCAATTATGGTTAAATTGACATTTGAAATATTTGTCTTGTATGGCTCAAGGTGAGAATTATACATAGGTTCAGATCTAATTGTAAACTTAGTGCCATATCTTTTTCTAAGAGCCATGCATGACCAATCAAATGACAAGTAACCTCCAATATTGGCGGTAAAGTATCTTGAAAAGCAAAGAGAAAACTATTGTAGAAAATAAACTACAACCACATCTTGAGAAATATAAAAATTAGGAGAAGCATGAAGAGTAAGGCTTAAACATTTGATCACATCCATGATCTTATTAGCTAAACCATCCAATTATAATACATGTTCATCATTAGGCTCATAATTTATGCTTAACTTAACATCTATTTGTTTAGGCATAAATGAGCTACTTTACCCATTATATATCATGAAATTGTGTACTAATAAATATCCAATGATCACTATGACATAAAATGGAGGCGGCTTACCAACTTTGCTTGATTGCCTAGTAGTAGATGAAGGATTATTTGTAAAAATTGCACTCTCTTTTCTAGTTGATGTATTTGAAAGTCTTAGATTTGAAAATTAGTATTGAAGTATCTCCACTTTTCCAAGAAAATCTGATTTATCCCACATTTGATTGGTTAGATTAACCTTCTTCATTTGTTCTACAATATTGATGCAAGAGTTTCTAACTCTTAGCTATCTTCTCAAAGATGTAATAATGTTTTGAAGATACATAGTTTAGGGAATGAAAAAACCCTTCACATTATAATTTTTATGATCTTCTTGGGATTTATGAGATGCATCAACATATCTTGTTTCTTGAGACATATAAGGCATAGTGGTTTAAATTTTACCCATATATTGAGCATCATTAATTGATCATCTTTTAGACCTTATATTGGCTGCTATAGAAGTATCATTAGCCTTATGCTTCCAAATTAATTAATTGCACACCAATATCCATATTTCCAATTTGATAATGTATCATTGAATTTATCTTTTTCTCCATTTTTCATAACCTGATTTGGAACTTTAACGTGTGTCATAGAAGGAATGGTTTGAATTTATGCCATACAAGCTAGATTAAGCACTTCAACTTGATTAGAGGGGTAATTAGGGGACTTATCCCATTTCTAATTAAAATCATGATATTGTACCAAGTTTTTTTGAGTATGTAATAGGGCTCTATAAGTGGAGGCAACATTGGGATTGTAGGTACCATATGGTCTCACATTGGTAATTTATCCTTGCCATTGAAGATTGCTTTTAAAAGGTGGCCTATTAGGTTGATATGACTAATTGGATTGGTATGGAGTTTTATAATGTATAAATTAATAATTTATATACCTATTTATCCTTTTCATATCATTTTCAAGGGTCTTGATTAATACTCTCTTTTCATCACTTACTTTACTTGGTTGACTAGGAGTGGTGAACTTATCACTAGTCAATGTAGGAATTGGAGAAAGAGTGGGAATAGATGGATATATATATTAGGAAAAAATGGAATGGGAGGCCTTAGGGATATTTTTATATCTTATATGAGGTTATTTTCATCTTTTATGTAAAGTTCATAGGCTTCTAGTAAGGTCTATTTTCCCATGGATTGTATCATAATAGTTATGTCACTATTAAATGCCTTTATATAGTAGAGTAATGCATGATTAGGAGTGGGAATCACAATAATTTGTGTTATATCCCATGAATTTTGGATCCTATAATTTAATTCTTGCATGAAGTCTTATGCAACTCTCTTGATATTAGTTAATTATTTAGCTAGTGATAAATGATCACTCTTATCTTCAAACATATTACTCAAATTCTCTCCCAATTCACCCCATGAGTTTATTGAATTAGGAGATAAAGTCCTATATCAATCCAAATATTTTCCCTTAAATGATATTTATAAAAATCTAATGGGCACATTCTCTTGGGTGACATTGTGGATATTTCAAAAATTGGTCATATCTCTTATATACTCAATGGGTGTAATAGTGTTGTCTCCACTAAAGTATGGGAAACTCTTAAAATATTCCATAGGGATTTTATAATATTTTTAAATGTTTAGAGGAGATCCACCATAAAAGGTAACAAAATTTATATTTATATCCTTGGGATAGCTTGGAGTATATTGGAAATGAAGATTTATTCTATGTATTTTGGTATAAGGAAGAGTATGGAGAAATCTCTCTCTTGACTAAAAATAAATATAATTCAACAAACTCAAGAATAATAACATTTGAGCTTGAAATTTTTTCACCTTTGGAATGTAAAATAGATTGGTAGTGTGTAACCAAGATATAACAATGTACTAGAGTCACTAGATGTTACAACTATAAATTTACCAAGACCAACATCAATATTGGACAACCTTGTTTAAAAATAGTCTCACTTGACATGCCTTAACTATTACCTATCCAATTTACATCCATAGGAGTGTTTTTCAATCCTTACTAACTAGATGATATCATGGGAACAATCCTATGTTGTGGGTAACCTACTAAGTGGATTGAACGTCTAGGTTGGATTAGGTCCCTTCATGTTTCACCCAAAAACTCCAAGAAACTCATACTTTCAAATCAAACATGGAGGTCATATGAAAAATATAGAGTCCTTAACTTTATATTGTTTTCACCATGAAATAACAAGTTACAATTTGATTTCACAACATCAAAAAAAATCTTACCACACTAGTGTTTTTATATAAAGGTTATGGATATTAAAAAATCTAAGGTGATTATTCAAGAGACATAAGAGTATACACTAATTATTTTTCAACACTTAAATTTATAAATCCATGTATTACACATCATACGACCCATGGAAAGAAGACTAACTTAAATAAAGTCATGGAAAAAGGACAAATGCATGGAAGTAATCTCACTATCACAAAACATTCATCAAAAAATCACTCAAAATCATTGTATGAAATATGAAATTAGTATATCTCATTTTATGTTAACTTAAAAGGCAAGCAAAAGTCTTAAAATTCATTGGGATTCACCATAACCATCTTTAGGATACATTCAATGCCTCTTACGGCTTCATTTATAGATGAATTAGAAGATGGGAGAAGAATAGGATAAGAAGAGAAACTCATGAGATGCCTATCATGATTACATTAGTTAAAAAAATAGAGAAATAGTGACACCAAGATTTCAAATAATGTGTTATCATCTTCCCTCTTAGCCTTCTAAGACATGTGTTAGAGTAACTCTTCATAAGGGGGCATATGAGTATTTCTTGGAAGTTTTTATGCCTTCTTGATCAAAAGTCCTTTTCATGGAGTTACCTATATGATTATTAGAATAATTACAAGATCCTAAATTGACACTTGGTTCCCACGAAGATCCTCTATGCCAATTTTGGTCCCTTGCAATGCTTCTTGTGAACATGAGTTTTGAAATTCTTCTTATTACACTCTTTTTGTTATTTGGACTTAGTCACTCAATCAAAGTCAATATTATGCCTTAAATTTCTTGACCATAATTGGTCACTTCATGAAATTGTTTCATCAGGTCAAGGAGTCTTATTAAAACATTAAGGATAACCTAACAATTTTAGCTTACACACATGTTTAATAAGAGAGTAAGAAAAAGATCCTTTTTGAAATGGAAGCCTCAATTAGCACTAAGGACTATTTTTAGTCATTTTTTATGATTAAAGAGGATATTATTTATGATTATACAATTATTTTATGGGAGTCTTGGATATCTTCAAACCCCAACTTAATTTTACAAGCATATAACTAAGCCTCTTATGCTAGATAGTAAGACAATCCTCATAGGCTTAGGTCAAGACTCAAAAACCTATTTCAATCACCATGAGAATGAAATGATATGTTTAATAGTTTATAAAACCCCTTATTGATTAAGAACTATTTGAAGCCTATGTTGTGACCCTATAAGCTTCTTAAATGGCCTAAATATGGTGGTGTAATATTTAGAGGGTCACAACATAGGATTCAAATAGGTCTTAATCAATAAGGGGTTTTATAAACTATTAAACATATCATTTCATCCTTTATATACATCAAAGACACCTCATAGTTCTTGTAAACTTGACTATTTTTCTCAAGTAGTAAATCAAGACTATGGACTCTACACCAAACATGAATACGAAGGACCTAGAATAAAATTTTAATAAAGGGGTAAAATATTATTAAAATGACCATAAAAAATCATATTCATGTATTAATTCATATTTATAACTTACATTTTGAGATAACTGACCCTAATGGGATTTTGAGTCCCTTTTCTACACCTTAACTTCTTAACAATTGTTCATAAAGTTAAGGAACCTAACCAAGAAATAAAATAAAAAATATGGATATGAATTAGGATCCACTCCTATGGTAAATATATTTGATTTAAACATTCTCTCTCCTTAGATTATCATCCACAAATTGGTTAGCCTTTTTGGGGTTGCCAAGAAGCTTGATGGAGAAATGAAGAGGTTTTTCACATTGTTTGGCTCTAAAGCTCCAATATTTACATGGATTTTGGTTTGAAAATACCATAAGGACCATTATAATATTTTTTAAATTGTCCATAAATGTAAAAATTATATAAAATACCTAAAAAACGTTATTTTCTTCAAGAATATACCTGTTATGCCCTTTGGAACTACTAGAGATGGTGAACCAAATGATTCTTTAACTTCCCCTAACTTGTGTAGAGGTATAACAAAGTGTCAAATAAATTACCACCTCTATTTTCCTATATCTCTTTCAATATGTATTCACTTGACCATTATAAAATGATAAATAAATAGTTACAAGGAAGTCCTAAGTTTGAAAAGTAGTTATTTAAGACCCTTAGAGGTGTATGGACATGTACAACATGATGTCATTACGAAGGTGTTAGATGACTAAAAAATACGAATATCCAAGAACAAAACCTTCACATTTGCTCTTTCCTATAGATTATCATCTTAACATTGAAGTGTATAATAAGACTAAATAAATGAAATACCTTAATATTATCAAAACTACCTTAAACTCTCCAAATTACTTGAAATACAATTTGATCAACTTATTAGTTTTTATTATTAGCTAATTTAGTCATCTTTAGATCATGGTTATTCTTGTAAGGGTCACCACCTTGTCTCATTGATCATGATTCCTAATTGACTTGATTTCATAATTAACCTTAACTTTGTCAAACTTTCCTTACAGAATGTTAAGCACATTAATAAAGCTTACAAATAATGACCATTTGATGATAAGATAAAGTTACTTAAAATTACTACTCACTAAACCATCCTAAATTACCTTATTATCTACAAAGGAAGACACATTGCCTATCATCCTAGATCATTAATTACTGATACCAGAATTCTATAATGACTATCAACAAAGTTAAGATCAAATACATCAAAATTTTGGATGATACTCATTGATGGTAGCCAAATTTTAGATAACAACACTTAGGTCAATAATTGTGATACATTTAATTTGAAAATTAGATGAATTTAATGTTGATTCTACTATCTATCTCAAAAATTAATTTGTAGATATAAAGAGAGTAAGCAGATACTCAAAACTTGCATGGGTGTAAGATAAGTACATTTTAATAATTCTAGAAAAAATAGGATTTTTGTGTCACCAATATAAGTTGGTCCAAATAAGACATAGGCCAAAGGGCAAAAAGTAAAGTAGATGTGAGGCTTATAGAAGAAATTCATATGTAGAACTAATAGTAATAGCTAGGGTCTAAGTTTTCCAAGTGTATGTAACTAAGGTGAAAATTAATCACAAAATATCATCTACATTCACCCCTTTAATCTAGTAATAAAATTTCTAGTTTAAAGGAAAATAATAAGTACTTGGGTGGGTATGCACACTTTGTGTTTAGTAGAGTTGAATTTAAATTATTTGTTGGTAACTGACCTACAACCAAAATCATGTTAGAATGTATAATAATTTCATATAGTCTGGTTTAAAAGTACTTGAAATAGATTAAAATTGAAATATCAAGGTTTAAGAGTATACATGTTTGTTGATGTAACCACCTTGCCTATTATCAAGTTACTTTTACAAAAGATGTATCATTTTAAGGATCTAAAAATGATATTAGGATAAATATAGATAAATATTTAAAGTTCATATATCTAAGAAAACAAAGAGAAAGAGATAGAGATGTTGGAAGGCCCATTCCCCCAACTTTGGAGTAAAAGTGAGTTGCCACATGGTAGTTGAGATTAGCTCAACCGTGCAACCCAATGATACTTATAACCATTTGTGTTTGGATGATTAAATACAAACTAACAACTTGGAGATATTGAGTGATTTAATCACCCTAATCATAGAAAAAGTTGAACCAACTACTTTAATAAAATGGCTTTCTAAATTCCATAAAATTTTACAAGGTATTAGTGTGTCCAATAATTTTAGAATCAGATATTTATTTAAATATTATAATAGTAGGCATATGTTTCATGATATATGCACATTAGATATGTCTCATGCTAAAACTATGTATACTAATTGTACCATGTATATGATTCCACCACAAATGTGTGTCAAAATAATATAACAGTGTGCTTTGGATAATTCATAAAACTATGTATGGAGGAAATGATTCCAAAGCATGACTCACTATATATGGATAAATATTATACTAATATATGTACCAATATGGAGTACATGTTTCAAAAACATTCCCTTAATATAAATTATAGATGTTGAATAATTGTGGATAACATGCTTCTATACCATAACACCACTTTAATCTAGAAACTATGAATTTGTGGAAGACATGTCCATATCACATGCCCTCACTAAATATGATAACTGATTAAAGTGTAGAGAACATGTTTATCAAGCATTCCCCTACTAATATGTCCCCCCCCCCAACTTTGAGGTGAGGGAAAAATATTACCTGGAAGTTACCTCACCTCAAAAGGGTAATACAACAATAAAACATGTGAATGTAACCATGTAGCATATAAAAGGAAACATGTCTAGGTAAATATATCATTGAAATTGATAACACCAATTTGATCACATGTAGGCCTAAGATGCATGATAAATATCATGGTAATGTCTAGATATTATTATTATAATATCAATAAACCAACAAACACAAACACAAGAGCACTCAAAATCAAGCCAAAAAGCAATCATACAAGGAGATTGAAAATAAGGGTGATGTTCAAATTTCATAAAATGAAATGGACATGAATTAGTCAAATTTATGCAAAAGTAAGGAATCACATATTTAAATGTCCATACAATAAGTAATGACATATTCAAATGTCTAAAAATGCAATGACATATTCAAATGTCTAAGAAATCAAATATAGGCACATGGTCCACATACAATATAGCATATTCAAGTGCTCAAAAAATAAAGACAATAGCAAGGGAAAACACTCAAGGAAGTGTGTAAAGGAAAATAATACAAAACCTACATAAACATATCATAGTGTCCTATGGATTGAGTGTGTTAGTAAAAAGTGTCAAGAATATAACATATTAATTACCCTATGTAATGTGTAAGCATGGATAATAGGCATGGGTAAGTACATGTGTAAGATCATAGATGATAATGTAGAGTGATCATATAACCATATAACATGTGTGTATCAATATCCTAGAATATGGATGCCCCCAACATCTTGTTGATGTGAGTAGAGGGAATACAAGGTACCCATAAGTGTATCATACATCTATGTATGCATGTGCACATGTATGCAGGAGTAATTGATATGCTAGTCCTCAACATGTAACTAAACATAGATTCGAAGGGGCCAAAATAACATGTAGGCCAAAATAACATGTAGGTGCCAAAAGTGTTTTTGGATTTTTGAACATTTTTTAAGGTATTTTTAAAGATGAGGAAATATCATTCTATGACCTCATCAAAAGGATGACCATAGTTACCTCCTATCTTAAAAGTTGGTGTAAGTAATTATTTGTACCTCCAAGGATCATGTATATGTGAAATGTTTAACATTATAGTATCTATGATGCTTGATGTATGTATAATAGGACTCTAGGCTTATGAAGTAATGATATAAAGAATAGGGGTTCTTGAAAACCATATCTATGTACTATATGGTTTCTTTGGAATAATAAGAGTAGGAACATGTTTAGGTGGTCTGGAAATCTAAATATGGTGCATATAATATGATGATTCTATGGAACCCACTATCTATCTTTTATGTAAAGGCATCTTAAGTAATGGTCACCTAGTAAAAGGTATTGCTTGTTTCTTACCCTTTTCAATTTATTAGCCTTAATAGACTTAATAATTAACTACCTGGGTATTAATTTCTCTTTTTCAATAGGATACTCATATATATTTTTGGAAACTATAATTACCTGATCAGCATGAATGTACTTAATACACCCATGCACTATAGAAAGTACAGATCAAGGAGTGTGTGTCCAAGGTCATTGAAACAACATGTCAAAGACACCTATATAGGGTATAAATAATAAATTATTAACCACATGTTATATACTGGACTATAAAGGTAAACTAATCTCACCAATAACCTTCTAGGAGGTCCAATCAGATGATCTAATTTATTAGGGTTGTAAATCATGATGAATATAACCCAAATGCATAAGCAATGTCACAGTGCCAACATTTTAGATTGTAATATTATAAATCATATATGTATGGGTTTTTTATCAAGGTATGCTCAAATTAATATGTAATGAAGATAAGATTCATCATCCTTAACTTCTATTGTCAAATAAAATGGTAGGTTTCTAAACCATAGGAGATATATGTTGCATGTAAGTACCAATAAAACCATCTAATGGTGTACATAATATGATGGATAAGGATGTGAATTATGTCATTTTAACTTATGGTTCCCTCTTAGAGTGTTTTTTCAAAGGGTTGTTAAATATTTTCCATATATGGTGATCATTAGGTTGTGAAATAGATTCCTTTGGAGGATTGTCAAATATAATTTATTGCACATTGATGAGGTCTTAGATCTTATGTTTCAAGGTAAGAAATACATTCATAGAATTCATAGGGCCTTTATTATAGTCACAATAAGCATTTACATCATATACTTTGGATATAGGTCTATTTACATCAACTTATATAAGAGGATGGAGAGATATAAGACGACACTCTAGAAACTATAGGAGTAATGAATTAGGAGGCTCATGTAAATGTGTAAACTATCTCCTTGGTGTAATAGATAGGATAATCCAATTAGGCTATTGTGCAATTATTTTAACTGTGGTGGTTTTTTCCTATTTAGGATTAGAAGGTTTTACCAGATAATTTGGAATAATTAAAAATAGGTATACTATATGTAGATGCAACTAGTGTGCTTACTACATACTTGAGCTTATTAAATGACTTAAGATTCATTTCATGATCCATACAAGATGGCATAAGTCATAGAAATATTGATTTTTTTTTGAAAAAATGGACTCATGTAAAAGAACAAGTAAACTTTGCTTCATTATGTATTTAAACTCTTTTTCCTGCCATGGGAATGGTCATTTTGGTCAATTTTAGCATATGAAACCTTTTTGATAATGTTAATAGAAAAGTGTGATAAAAAATGAATGGCAAGAGGTTTGAATGCTTTCATAGATTTTAGAGGTAAATCATAAAACCACCTCAAAGCGTAGTCCTTGAGGATACTTGAAAATAAGTTTTTCAAAAGTTTATCATTAAAAGCATAATCAAGGCATGCCACATATAAAGTTTGAATATGTTATTCATGATCACCCTTTCCATCATAAAATGTGAATTTAGGTATAACATATCCAATTGGAAAAGGGTAAAAAGAGATATCAAGTGCAAGAGGGTTATGAAACACATATTATGAATATATATCATGTGAAGACTTTGAATCCTTTTATTAATTTTTTGTAACATTATCCTAGAAAGTCTTTATGACTTGAAGGAGTGATTGAACTATAGGCCTAGTGGGACTTTGGTTAGCAATTTGAGTAGTCACCAAAGGGGTTGGAAATATGTTTTGAGTTGTGATCAGTATTGAAATTAGTATTTGTATTGAAATAATAGATAAGTTATAAATAGATCTATCAATAATAGTTTTAGCAAACAATAGTTGGAACACATAATATGTGCCCCCATTATATGTATTAAGTTGAATATGTTTGAGGGGAAGGATGTGTCTACTAAAGTTTTTACAATTTTAGATTCAATTATAGTTTTTAATATTTTATCAATGTATTTAGGGCTTTATTGAATGTAATCACAATACATTTCAATTAAATTATTTGGTCATTCTCTACGTGGTCATTTTCAATTTTTTATAGATGCTCATTATCATATTCATATTCTATGCTAACCCTATAAGGATTTTTTTCATTGTCAACATGGGTATAATTATGATCCAAGTTATGAGACCCCTCATTGGTTTGAGAAATATTAGATGGGTTGAGAGGAATTTCAAAATATTTTATGTATACCCCTAAATCTAGGTATATGATTAAGTTGCATGATAAATAGTACCAATACAAAATGAAACTATATAACTATATGAAACCCTAACTAGTTTAAAACCCTATGAATTTTAAATAATTACATTCACACATGTTGGGTTCACTAAATAACCTAATTTTGATTAAATAATCCTACTTGGTTAGATATGGTTAAGGATATATAAATTATAGTCCACAAGGCTGAATTTCACATATATAATAACCCAATTAATGTGCTACACTCAGACGTACCATATGTTGAGTTTATAAAACTAAGATAAGATATTAGTGAAAAGTACATATAGGGTAGATATATAAGTGAAATAAAAGAGAGTACTTATATAGGTTTGATTCTAATGTAGGTCTATATCTAGTACAACCCAAAAGCATGCATGAAGATAGTTCTGGATCAATCATCTAATTATAGATTTGTTTCCTTTAGCTCTCTTGTCACTTGTGTTAGTCTGGGATAGTTACATCGACACTAGTTTCTGAGTTTGACACTAGTGTATTGTATGTAATATTAGTAAAAATAAGATGTGATCACTTGGATGATTTTGGGTTTGGCTTCACCTTCACTCTAGTACATTCATATTTGGGTCATGGAATATCAATCCTAGTGAAATTTCAAAACCCTAAATTTTCACATCTAATATGAACTTGGGGCAAAATGGGTTGGTGGGAACATGGTGTTGATCTAAATCAAAATCATCCCACTATAAAAGGGTGAAACCTACCTAGATAATACTTTAAAAGAAGTCTTCAGACTCATGTAGTTCTCACCTATGTGTTGGCTTGTGTGTGAATCATACAATGTGTGTAAATTAAGTACAAAAGTGACCTTGATTTTAAATTTTAAAATATCACCTTATGATAGCTCCTTTATCACTTCAAACATATAGTTGGGTTTTTCCTTTAACTAATATCAGGATAGGGTATGATAGGAAATATTTAGGTGACTTGAGTGCTTTTTGAGTTCCCTTTTGGTATGAATGATAGGTGAGGAATGAATTATGATTGATATTGTATTTATAACAATCCTATTACGAGATAACTTAAATTAAATAGCTTAGGCCAAACATTACATTACATTTAATTTGTAAATTGGATGACTTTAGGGCACTAGACACTTGCATCATGCTAGGATACTAATGTTAATTCTACTATCTATCCCAAACATTAGTGTCTAGGGAGAATGAGAGTAGGCAAAGGATCAAAAATTATATATGTATAAGATAAGTACATTTAAGCATTATTGGAAATATGGGATGTATGTGTCATCAATATAAGGCTATTTGGGATAAGAGATAAGCCAATGGAGAACAAGATAGAGTAAATGGGAGGCTTGTAGAAGCAAGGCATGTGTAGAACTAAGAGGAACAACTAGGGTCTAAGTTTTCCAAGTGTATTAGACTAATGTGATACATAATCATAAAATATCATCTACACAATTATTCATATTGACACATTTACCTTGTTTTTCAATTCACCATTAAGATAACCCAAAGTCTGTAAGAAAGTCTTAAAAGTTTTATAATTACTACGAACATCTTCTAGACTTTCCTATTTTATTCCTATTCATCCTTATTAATTAGAAACTTAAATATTACTCTTGATTCATAATACTCTATCCTTTTAATACAAGTGTGCATTAGGTAGAAAAGATTTCATTAAGCACATATGCACTAGTTTATACTTGTATCACACTCTGTATACATGTTGGGTTCACCAAATAACCCTAATTTGGATTGAATAATCCTACTTGGTTAGATATGGTTAAGGATATATAAATTATAGTTCACAAGGGTGAATCTCACATATATAATAAGTTAATTAATGTGCTACACTCAAACATACCATATGTTGAATTTATAAAACTAAGATAAGATATTAGTGAAAAGTACATATAGGGTAGATATATAAGTGAAATAAAAGAGAGTACTTATATGGTTTTGATTCTAATGTAGGTATATATGTAGTACAACCCAAAAGCATGCATGAAGATAATTCTAGATCAATCATCTGATTATAGATCTGTGTCATCAATATAAGGCTATTTGGGATAAGAGATAAGCCAATGGGGAACAAGATAGAGTAAATGGGAGGCTTGTAGAAGCAAGGCATGTGTAGAACTAAGAGGAACAACTAAGGTCTAAGTTCTCCAAGTGTATTAGACTAATGTGATGCATAATCATGAAATATCATCTACACAATTATTCTTATTGACACATTTACCTTGTTTTTCAATTCACCATTAAGATAACCCAAAGTCTATAAGAAAGCCTTAAAAGTTTTATAATTACTACAAACATCTTCCAAACTTTCCTATTTTATTCCTATTCATCCTTATTAAATAGAAACTTAAATATTACTCTTGATTCATAATACTCTATCCTTTTAATACAAGTGTGCATTAGGTAGAAAAGATTTCATTAAGCACATATTCACTAGTGTATACTTGTATCACACTCTGTAATGACTATCTTTTTAAAATGGGGAGCATGTGTAGAACTAAGAGGAATAACTAGGGTCTATGTTTTCGAAGTGGATTAGAATAATTTGATACATAATCATAAAATATCATCTACACAATGATTTTTATTGACACATTTACCTTGTTTTTCAATTCACCATTATGATAACCCAAAGTCTATAAGAAAGCCTTAAAAGTTTTATAATTACTAAGAACATCTTCCAGACTTTCCTATTTTATTCCTATTCATCCTTATTAAATAGAAACTTAAATATTACTCTTGATTCATAATACTCTATCCTTTTAATATAAGTGTGCATTAGGTATAAAATATTTCATTAAGCACATATTCACTAGTGTATACTTGTATCACACTCTATAATGACTATCTTTTTAAAATGGGGAACATGTGTAGAACTAAGAGGAACAACTAGGGTCTATGTTTTCAAAGTGTATTAGACTAATTTGATACATAATCATAAAATATCATCTACACAATGATTCTTATTGACACATTTACCTTGTTTTTCAATTCACCATTATGATAACCTAAAGTCTATAAGAAAGCCTTAAAAGTTTTATAATTACTAAGAACATCTTCCAGACTTTCCTATTTTATTCCTATTCATCCTTATTAAATAGAAACTTAAATATTACTCTTTATTAATAATACTCTATCCTTTTAATACAAGTGTGCATTAGGTAGAAAAGATTGCATTAAGCACATATTCACTAGTGTATACTTGTATCACACTCTATAATGACTATCTTTTTAAAATGACATGATTCATAATTGATTTATCATGCACATCAATAGGTCAATTATCATAAATATTTAAAACATGTATCTATAACATTACGTCAAGGGTCAAAATTGAAATAACTTATAATTCACTTATAAGTCACCTCTCTTTCTGATTTCAAAATCACTTATTTTTGAATAAATATCCTTATTATGATTTTAGTAAAATTTTATAGTACTTTGCCAAGCCTAACATTATTTTAATTCTAGTTGAGGTCATCCCTTATAAAAATTTCTAATAAAAATATATATTTTAATTCATATTATCTTCCCGAAAGGTGTAACTAAATTGGCCTAAGGCCCTTTGGGATATGTAGACAACACTAAGTCGACAAGGGTTCTTCTAAGGATGATTTGGTCATTCCCACTTCCCAATTTATTTATCCCTTTTGAATTTAATATTATTTTGTGTGCTTGATAAATATTAGGGTTTTGATTTTTTAGGTTTTATATGTATCAATTCAATCTATGAAGAGAAGCATATGGCATCCATATGCATGCAAAAAAATATTATTTTTATATTCAGTGCATAGTCTGACAGGATAAAGTCATAGTAATAGACAAAAACACATTGTGCTCCTATCTACCTCCTACAAATTTATTATAGTAAAAAAAGTACTATTTTCTAACACATTCATTTTTTAGGTATTTTCATAAAGTACTATCTTGAAGAAAGTTAACACAATATAAATAAATTAGTGTCAAGAAAAAATATATAAACCCTAACCCTATTTATTATTTTTAGCAATTTATAAATTCAATAAATTATATAGATCTTTATATTTTTCTATATTATGTCTTATATATCATCCTAGATCATATTTTAATATTTTATATTTATAACTAGATTTAATTATAATTCATACACAATTAAATGTAAATAAGAACCCCTTATTCAAAAGGAAGTTTAGAAACTACTAGATTTTAAGATCATGATTCTAATAAGACATTCAATTTGGTTTTTAAATTTAGTTCATGTGTGAAAGAACAATGAAATTAGACTTTGTGTAGACTTTTGATCCTAAAAAATCCTTAGAAATTGATAATTATCCATTGAAATTTTTGTATTACGTCATTTAAATAATTTTTTATTTGATGGGGGTGAAAGTTAGGTTTTACATGGACATAAAACCACAAGTTTAACCAAAAAGTATGAACAAAAAAAGAGATAAATAGTATCAAGCCACATTGGATGACCAACCACCAAACTTCAAAAATGTTCATAAAAAATATCACCTAAGAACAGCATGACTCAAAATTTATGACACATACTAGACTTCTTCAGAGGGTACACCAAAGCAATCCTTTTTCATAGTAAGTGATGCATATTTATTATTTCCACTAACAATCTTCTTGGTGCTACTATACTTGCCTCTTATTCAGATGTTATGGCCTTCTACCAAATTTATTTTATGCTTCAAAATCCCCTTATCCTTCTTAGGTATTACTTTCTCTTTCCTATTAGGGTAGATTCCTAGGGTGATAATGATTGTTTCCTTTCTTATTATATTAGGGGTAACCTTCAATCTATACCTACTGACTTCCACCATATTTAGAATTCCCCAAACCTCCCTCAACCTATCCACCTCTAGCTTTAGGTTATTCCACTATTTCATCAATGGGACCAATTTATGTCCTATAATATACAAGTTTTCATGAAATTACAATAGCTTATGCGTAATACCATTAAGGAAGTCCATAATTTCACTATCTTCATCCCTCCTCCAAACTTCCACCACCTTCATCTCATACATTTTAGACATGAGTTTTTCTATGCCTAAGGAGATCTCAAGGATTCTGCTAACCTTCTTCACTTTTTTCTCTTGAGGGAGAGTCACGAGAGTTTATTTTTACCTTCTTGTTAGCCACTCAAGGGAGAGGATGGGAGACTTGGTAAGGAGAATGAGATGAATTTTCCTTTCATTCTTTAGCCAAGTTATCTAAATCCTCCCTCAGACTTTTCACCTTGTTACTTTCTCATAAATTGATCTCAATATTCCTCAATGGTTTTCATTTTTTGGTGAGAAGGAAGATTAATCCCTTATAAATTAGGTCAAAGGGAAGATTTTCTTTGATGTTTAAAACATAGAACTAAAGGGACATAAGAAGATAGTAGAGAAGGTTGATACAATGACCCTTGAAGTGGTTTAGAAGTAGGATGTAATGAGAAAATTATGGATAAATATTCCTTCTAGAGTTAAATATCTCATTACCTAAAGATAAATATTTGTCCACCTCCTTGAAATATCAGATTTAGGGTACCCCTTCTTATTAGTTTGGAATATTGAGTCTATTTCAAAGAATGTCTATATTAAATCCTAATTTCTCTTCATATCCTTGAAGTCTTTGGTGCCCTTATAAAACATGCATGTTACTTCCCTGAATAGATCTTCAGTGATGTCAAATCTAATTCCCCTGAACATTACTTTCATCTATTTCCACCCTATAGGAAAATCCTTGGGAAACATTTCATCTTGGCCTTTAATGTGAAGCATAAATTTATTAAGCCCCTCTTTCCTAAAAATCCACTAGACCTCATGATTGACTTGAAATTTGACACATGAGATGGTATCACACCTATCCCTATCACCCCACATGGTTATGTTATTATTTTGGCTTAGATTGTAAAACATTTAAAATGTTGAGTGGTGGTTCGAACTACTCTAATTTTGCTTTATCTAATTGTTATTACCATGATGTTCTTAGGGATGACATATTTTATCCCTAAATTTGAAATGAGTGTCATAATCATGACAATTAGTGTGAGCCAGGGTTGGATTAGGTGTTATCTTTGCTCACACATGTTCCTTTGAAACTTGACTAAATGGGGTAGTTTTGAAAATCATGAATGATTAGGGGATACATACAAGGGGGATGTTAGTGGGGTTAATATAATTGATTAAGTTGGGGCTAGTTACTCTAGTGTTTGAAAGAAAATCAACAATCACATTGCCCTCTTAGTATGTTGAGCATAGTTATTGATGTTTGGTTTTTATTGATGTTAAAGATAGCATGTTGTATTAATGTATTAATAATAAAGTGATGAGATTGAAGGTTTGGAGATATATAAGACATATGTAAGACTATATGGACATAGAAGAAGTTTTGAGGAATCCATAAATGTCTTGGTGAAGCTTTGGTGTGTCACTTGATCATTTGGAACAAACAATAAACATCTTCTAGGTTGAGAGATGTTAGACCATCAATACATGTCATGTAAATATGGATGAATTAGTAAGTTTGTCAATTTATTTTAGGTACTCAAAATGTCAATTGAGGTCAAAGAACTTCATAGAGATGTTATCTATAGTGCCAAGAAGGTCCCCTAAAAATTTGGACTCTTGATGTGTTTTCTAGCTCTTCAAAGTTGCTCTTGTATAATGTGTTGGGCCAGAGACTATCAAGTTGAACTACGTTGAAGTCTAAGGTCAACTAGTTAGTAAATCTAAGAGTACATGTTAAATCATAGATCTTGATCCAATAGTACAAGTAAAAGTCAATATGACAAAGATGAATGTGCTAGTGAAATGTGTCAAATTAATAAATCTTGGAAATAATATCAATGGTTCATGGATGATCATGTAGTTAGAAGATTGATAGTGTAAGTTGAGTCAAAAAGTCAATGTGCATAGAAGGCATGTAGAGATTCTAAGTGGTACAATCATGTGAGCATTTATTGATGATAAATGGTGAGTGTTGCATGATAAAGATAGAGATAAATGTTGTGTATTTATCCACTATTACCACAAATCATAAGATGAGGTTAAGGTGCTTGATGTTTAACATCTATATAGTGATCATTGGAATTCAAATATTCAAATTGATGAATAAAACTAGTGCTTAGGTTTTATCCTATAACTTTTGATCCAAGACAAATTTATTTATAAAGTAAAAAGAAAAGCTATATAGTACTTCATTTTGCATCCAATTAATATAGTTATATTGTATGAATTATTATACACATGAATATATGGATATTTAAATTTTACTATTTGCTCATTCATGGTGTTCTTATGTATATAAAAATGTTTGATCAAATTTTGCTTTAGTAGAATGGTGTTTTGGTAAGATAAATCACCTACGTATATCTTAGAGATCATATAGAGTGGACCATGTATTTAAAAGTGATTTTGTGTTCTTAATTTTATTGATAGAGTGTTAAATGGGTGAATAGATCTCTATGAGACCTATAAGGGTTGCTAAGGCCTAACTGAAAGGCATAACTACTTAAGTATGGCCCATGGATGCTATGGACAAACTATGAGAATGAATTTGAGATATGTATTAGAATTTTATATGTCTTAATGGTTAAATCATGTCTTATGGCTGACCAAAAATCTAATATTCATAAAGATTTTATAAATAGTAGAGACCAAGGCAATGGTTTTTAACTTATAAGTGAACAAAATAGCATATGTGATATTGAGTAGAAAACCTTTGAAAAAGAAGGTGCTTGTCAATGAGTTCCATTAGAGAGCTAAGATGATTAGTCATGTTTATCTGATCAAGTTGATGAATGTGAACATATAGGTCATTGGATCTAATAAGCCTAGAAGAGGCAAATTGAATGAGTAATCCCTAGAGGCTGATTTGGTGTGTGTACTTAGTGGATAGATTGAAGAGACAAGAAGGTTGAGGAGTGTGTGCATGGAATACAAGTAATATTACTATTGTTGTGATAAAAATATTACAAGTTTTCTATATGTATATGTGCGTATAAGTGAAGAGTGATCGAAAAGGGTGTTTTGGATACACTACTTATGTGTGCAAGTTTGTGAGAGTGTAAAATGGAAAGATTTCAAGTAAAATAAGTCGATGATTAGGTATATAAGACATCACATCAAAGGTGGAGATTAGATTAAGGTAGCTGAGTGAGTGCTTGGTTGTCTAGGGGGTTGGTTCCTCCTTGTGGGATTGGTGTTCCTTGATTAGTGGGTGTTGTTCTAAATGTTGGATCTTGTTTTATAGGAATGTAGTCCATCTTGTAGGGTTTAGTGGATTTTATCTCCCAAATGGTTTACCACATATATGATTTGTTCTTTTGATGAATGATATTATGTATGCTTTGATGTATGTCCTTTCATGTTTATGTTGTTTAATCAAGTTGATGTATATTTAATATTAAATATTTGGGAATTGAATTGGATTGTCTTACATCACTTATTCACCCCCCTCTCAATGATTGTACCTCTAAAAATTGGTATCATAAAAAGATCATCTATGCAAGTTTAACCACTTTAAGGTGATCCAAGGTATAATATGGCTAAGCAATTGAAGAAAGAGAATCAATAGTTGAAGGCTTAAGTAGAGGTTACTAATGCATGTATAAAATCAAGTGAAAAAAATTAATAGGCTCATGGGACTTATTAATAAGTATAGTGGTAAGATGAAAGAGTATGATAAAGAAGAAGATCATAAAAAGATCATGGCCTCAAAATTTAATGATATTACGGATGACTTTATCAAGCTCAATAATGATCTAGTATCCTTGGAGGCAAGTTCAAGATCAAACTCTGATAAAGAGAAGATCAACATTCTTGAGGATCAATTAAGGGTTACAAAGACAAATCTGATTTCAAAAGAGGAAGTTTGTAGACACCTCAAGACTCAGTTAAAAGAGACTAATGCCAAGTTGAGTTCAAAGTAAGGTGAACATGATGAGTTGAAATCCAATCTTAATTGTATAAATATTATTGAAGAGAAAACATGTAGATTGGTGGATGACATTGATAAAGAAGTGAATATTGATAAGGAGACCATCCAATATCTTAGAATTAATTTAGAGGCTGCAAGTTCATGTATGAGAGCTAAAGAGGATGATAGAATTCAATAAAAAACTAGGATAGATTCATTGAAGGATGAGCATGAGAACTTTCTTATCAAGATAAACAAGACTAAGAAATAAAAAGAGAGGTCATCTCAAGAAAAGAAGGATGAAATCACCAAGATCAACAAGAAAAGATCCATCATATAGTTAACTACTATGAGGTATGAAAGATCTTTTAATGGTCATTGTTTTGATTTTCACAAGTTTGGTCATAAGGCAATAAATTATAGAAGGAAGAGCAAATGTTCAGTTAGAGATACGGATAAAGTATTCTTCTATAATTGTCATGATATGGGACATATTTCTAGATTCTTCCCTAAAATGTATGGGAAAAGACTGACCTAGGTATGGTGACCTAAGATAGTCAATCTTGAGCATAATAAACCTAAACGACAAGATGGTATGTTTACTGAGATTCATAATATTCATCATGTAGAAGGTATGAATCATTTTATTTTTTTTAGTTTTCATCAAGTTGGTCATATTAAAAAATATTATACAATCAAGCTTTCAAATCATAAGGAGCATGGACATCCTAGTGTTCTCAATAAAGGTCAATCCTTGGTATGGAATCTTAAATAAGTGAAGACAAAGATAGCTAATTTAATTGAGATGAAAGATCAAGGTGAATTGCCTACTAAATCAAAAGAGGAATCAAATTTGAATAAGGTTCAAGAATGTTAAGATAATGTAGCCTATGTCTAGACAGAAAAGGAGAATCAGAAGTCAGTTCATGTCAAGATCAAAGAAAAGACCAAAGTGATAATTGAGGCTAGTTATGAGGCTTGTATGGATCTAAGAGAACATCTTTCTATTGTTGAGAAAGTTTGTTGTAAATAACATTAGTTGTCAATACCTAGTGATGAGGTTTTTTCCTTAGATGAAAAGGTATGTCATGAATCTTTTTTGTCTCCATATGTTGTCAATACAATCTTAGAAGAAAAGGAAAATATTGTGGTGGATGAGCATGTTTATTATCTTAAGCCTAAGAAGAAGAAGAATAAATATCAGTATGAGATGATCAAGGAGGAGAAGGAATATGAGTTGTGGATAAATTAGGGTTTCACATTATTCTAGGATAATGTGGGTTAGGGTGTCTATATATAGTATTCAAGGAGACACTTGAAAAAAAAGAATAAGAATGGTGGATAACTATTGACTTTTGGTTGATGTTGTAGAATAAGAATAGCATTTGAAGATGTGTGTGGCTATGGGGGAGTTGACTCAGTTAGCTTGAGTGGCTTGAAGAATATGTACATGATGTGAGGGGGAGCATATGTGAGATTTTATGGGCATGGTTAATACATGAATAAGTTTAGTGATCTAAAGGTTATTAATTTTTGAGTTTTTCATTTTAAGATCTAGAATAAAAGAATGTGTGCTCAAGGTATGTTTAGGGATTTTGGTCTTAAAAGTTTTTTGGCTCATTTCAAGATAATCCTTTGAAAGAGAAGGTACAAGTTAGTAAGGGCCATCAGAGAGATAAGAGGATCAGTCATGTTTATCTAATAAAGTTGATGAATGTGAACATATAGGTCATTGGACCTAATAAGCCTAGAAGAGGTAGATTGAGTGAGTAAGCCCTAGACACTGATTGAGTGAGTGTGCTTAGTGGATGGATTAAAGAGCTAAGAAAGTTGATGAGTGTGTGCATGATAGACACATCATGTTACTATTATAATGACATAAGTGTTTCATGTTTTCTATTTATATATGTGCTTAGAAGTGAAGAGTGATTCAAAAGGGTGTTTTGGATGCACTACTTATGTGTGCAAGTTTGTAAGAGTGTAAAATGGAAAGGGTTCAAGTAAGAGAAGTCCATCATTAGGTGTAGAAGACATTAGATCAAAGGTGGAGATCAGATCAAGGTATTTGAGTGGGTACTTAGTTGCCTAGGGGGTTGATTCCTCCTTATGGGATGGGTGTTCCTTGATCAATGGGTGTTGGTATAAATGTTGGATATTATTTTATAAGACTATATTCCATCATGGAGGGTTCAATGGGTTTTATCATCCAAGAGGGTTTCCCACATATATGATGTGTTAATGTGATGAATGCTCTTATGTATACTTTGATGTATGTTATTTCATGTTTATGTTGCTTGATCAAGTTGATGTAGGATCAATATTAAAGAGTTGGAAATTGAATTGGATTATCTTGCATCACTGATTTACCCCCCTCAGTGATTGTACCTCTAGCCTAGTATATGTGGGTGAGTGAACATTCACTAGTTGATTAGAATAGAACAATGGCATTAGATATGAGTTGGACAATAAAGTGAGAGGGGTATATCTTTCCTGATAGGGTATTAAGTATGTTTAATTAATCTCATTTAATTTTTAACTAATAGATATTAAGATGGATTTCTAATTAGATGCCCTAAAAGTAAACTTTATCCTCGATCACACAGTTTGTCTTTACCCCCATGTATCTTGTGTAGGCTCCTAAAACTACCATGGATTCATCTCTGATGATTTATCCACCACTTGCATTTCCTAGATTTCCCTTGGATACTCCATAAAAATTTAGCTTCATGCAACCTGGGGGACACTCCCATTTAATGATTATGGTCAAATTAGTCCTAAGGGAAGGGGATAAGATTTCACTTGATGAGGATAACATGTTCATTATCATAGGTAACCATTTTATCATTAGGTATTGTCACCCTCAAGTTATTATAAATAGTACGCTATAACTAGTGGAAAGAGATCAAGAGGTTGTAACTTTTATGATAGAAGAGGCAGGCATTTATGGTAGTCTAGATTTGCCAGAAGAAGTCATTTAAATAGTTAATGGTTCTAAAATGATTTTTTATAGATGGATTTTAGGATAAACAAATTTAAGTTGATAATGATTATAAAATTATGAGTTAATTTAGCAATAAATGGGGAAATTTTTCATATAAAATACTTCCTTTTGGACTAATCAATGTAGGGGATAATTTATAATGCAGCATGGAATTTTATTTCAAGTGACTTATTGGTAAGTGTGTCAAAATTTATAAATATGATCTAAATATTTTTATTAAGATATCAAAAATCATGTTACCCATTTACAAAATGTGTTTGCCATGCTAAAGGTATGGGATTTCATTAAATACTAAAAGTCATATTTTTTGTGTTACATAAAGTAATTCATTTGGTCATGTTATTACTTAATAATGTATTTTTATTGAGCCAAAAAGAGTCAAATTTCTATCTAAAATTACAAAACCTAATATTAATAAGGATTTAAAGTTTTTATTTGGTAAAATAATTTTTTTCAAATTTGTTTTCTAGATTTGTTGAAATAGTAAGACCATCGAACGTAATTTAAAACATGAAAAAAAGTATATTGAATGAGTAAAGTAAAGAAAGTATTCTAAGATGTCAAGGAAGTTATTGCGTAAACTCCAGTATTTATCATCCTAGACTTTACCAATGACCTTTTTTTGTATTCATTTTCATCAGAACATATAATAATAGCCATGCTCACCTAGAAAATTGAAGGGAATGGACAACCTATAACATTTATGAGAACCAATATAAAATATATAGAGTTGAAATATTCCATGATTGAAAAATATATATATGCTTTGATAAAATCAATGACTAATCTTAGAAACTATATCCCATGTAATAAAGTGCATGTTATTATACCAGATCCAACAATCAAACTTAATTTTGGAAAAAATGAGTTAGGAGAACATAGAGGAAAAAAGATGTTAACATTTAATGAATTTGATCTAGAAATCAAGAATGATAAAATGGTATGAGTTAAAGTTACTATGTAGATTATCACGGATTCAAATCCTTGAATATTAGTTAAATAAGTTTCTCAATTTTATATAGAAGGTGGTGATTGGTATAATCTAATAATTTATTATCCTTTTAGTGGCACTTTTATTCCTAAGATGAAGACAGAGTAGAGGAGATCCCTTAGTCTCAAAGCTAACATTACATTCTTAAAAGGAGTGTGTTTTACAATAAAATTTACAAATACATCTATTTAATATGTGTTTTTAAAGAAGAAGCTAAAGATATCCTCAATAATTTTCATTAGAAAATTTGAAATGGACATTCTTTAGGCAACACCAAAACGCACAATTTTTTAAGAACATGATACTATTGGTCTAATATTTTTGAATATGTACACAATCATGTGATAAATTATCATCAATTTTAGGTATTGGGGAAAAAATAGGTACATAAGGTTATGCCTATAGCTCATATAATTGTAATCATCCCTTTGAATAATAGGGCCTAGATTTCATAAGTTTTATCAATCCTAATTCATAAGTTAGAAACAAGCTCATGTTAATGGTAATAGACTATTTCATTAAATGGACAAAAATTATTTCTAAAAATAATTTCAAAGCACGTGATGTGATCAAATTCCTTGAATAAACAATTTTAACCAGAGTTGAAACATCATTTTCTCTTGTTTGTGACAATGGTCCTACTTTATAATTGAAAAATTCTATTGAATAAGACTATGACAATGAAAGTATAGTCAAATTTTACTCAAACTACTACCCAAAATAAATGGATTTATTGAGTCCACCAATAAAAAATTGATTGATGATATCAATAAATATCAAACAATTAAGTAAAGATAATGGCTCCCATTACTTAAATATACACTTTGGGCTGATAAAACTAGAAACAAGGAAGATCTTAATGCTTATCCATTTATATTAGTCTATTGTCAACAACTTATTTTCCATATTACTCTTACATTACCAATCTACCAATTTATACAAGAGTATATGGAATATGATGACATAGTTCAATATAGATTTTTAGACATTATTCAAATGGAAGATGCACATGAATAAGATTTATAAAATTTAAGAAAGCATCAAGACATTTTTTAAAGGTGGTTTGAAAAATATCATACTTTTTCCTTATGTGTGATAATAAATAGGAGAAGAAATGACAACATTACAAGTATTTTCCATTATGGTTTGTTCCAAATCAAATTTTATAATTCTTGGTTATCAATGCTTTTTGATGAAAATACCTCCATGATAATCATTAAAATTTTATATTTAATGGTAAAGACTTAAAACATTAATTTATAGTTGCTAAAACTAGGAGTCTATTAAAATGGCTATAAGATTTACTTTATAAGTATGAGTAGTTCCTAGATTAGAATTTCTCACTTTCTTAGATTACAATTTCCTATTTTCCTAGGGTAGAATTTTATTCTTTCCTAGATTATAATTTACTTTTTTCTTAGAATATAGTTTTTTAAGATTTAGATGTTGAATAAGTCTTTATATAAAATTATAGTTTTATAATGAATAAATTTCCTATTTTTTTTCCAAATCTTTCACATATAGATAGGAAAAGAAGTTGGTTGACCTAAGGAAATAAATATTATGAAGGTTTAGGGACCAGGAGATTTGGAAAGGATTCAATAGTTTTAATAAACTTATTTTGGGATATCCTATATTTTTTTTGAATGAAAATATTCAAGATTTTGAGTCATTTATACCATGATAATACTCTATTTTAAAAAGAATAAAGTATTACTTCACATTGCACATTTTAAGAAACTTAATGAATTAAAGAATAGCTACAGGAATAAATATTATTTTGATAGAATATGAAAAGCTTATCTATAACCTAGCTATATTGATTTCTAAACTTCTGAAATAAAGTTTCAAAAAAACTCAAAATCATCAAAATACTTTTTAGAAGGTGATTCGACCAGTCTTTATTGGGTTAAGGATGCCTAGACAATAGTGGATTAAGTCCTAGAGTGGATCCAAATGTATATTTGTCAAGATTGTGTATGCTTGTATATAAATAGAGCTATGCCCTAGCCAGCCCTAAAATATGAAAATAATCATCATATGAGAGGGGAAATATTTATTTGAAATACATTAAGTTTTATCAAAGTAATTAATTGGATGTTTCCTAGCTCAAATCTTTAGCAAGGGTAATTAATACATTGCACAAACATGTATGACTTCACTTATTAAAAATAATTTCTTTTTCTAACATATAATGTTCTCCTTGCTTTGAAAATTTAAATCTTTGCAAGTGGTATGAACTTTTATAAATTATTTTATTGATCTTTGATTTCCTAACCAAAGATTATATATTATAAAAATTTGAAGTGTTTCCCTATAAAAGTCACCATTTCTAGGACTAGCACACCCCATTTTTTAAAATTACAATGGAAACCCATTTCATTCTCAAAAGTTTTGTCTTTTTGTCTATATTTCTTTCATGATCCTAAGACTTGGGATTAACTTTCATCTTGAAATTTTAATAATCATGTTTATTTTAGAAAATTTGGCTTAAATTTATGTTGAGCTAGTAATGGTTTATTTAGATAAGTGCCTTTTATTTTAAACTACCATTATTTTATGTAATAAATCTATTCTGATTAATCCATGAGTTTGGCATAGTTATTTTTTTGAATATTGAATTCTTAAGGAAGCATTAATATTTGTCTCACATGAAAAAGAAACTGACTATTTGATGTGCTTTGGTTCCAATCTTGAAATGTACTATTGAGAAAAGGTTATTAATCCTTATTATACAACATATTCACATACTCCAATTGCAATGCACAAAGTTTCACTTATCTAATTTATAATGTAATGTAAATGTGCCAAATATTTCATTGCTCTAATCTACATGTCTTATTATCACACTCTTTTAGAATAAGGTTAAAAAAAACTTATTTATAGAATACTTTGATGTTGTGACTATGAAATTATGCCATATTTATACTTATAATATCCTCATACCTTCACGTTCAAAACTATAAGATAACATAAGAATATGATAACATGACTATGTGTAATCATGCCACATTTCATAATCTCATACCTCTACATAATCACATGGTTTGGTATTGATAAAATAAAGGATAAATGACTATGATGATATGACATGATAATTCATGTCACTTTATAGCATATTTATGCATAGACTAAGAGAGTGTACTAAGAAAATGTAGTAATAGTTAGTCTACCCCAAATTGACATGATGCCATGTGTCCCTCTTAAGTGCAATCAGCCACAAGTACACATAACACATATTTAATCTTATTTTTTACCATACAATATATTTCCAAGTGGCACTCAAAATCAATGGAATAAAGTAAATGGATGACTCAAATTTTAAAAATAAGTGATAATCTAACACCCATCATAAAATCTCTTGTGAAATCGTAAGTCATAAAATCAAATTTTAAATAGAAATACATACATAATGGATAATTAAATAGAATTAATTCTCATTAATTAAAAATTAAAAGTTTGGGACCGATGTATAGAAATGAAAGTTATTCAGACCCAAATTTATTTTAGTATCATTTTAAAATGAATAATTCATAGGATTAAATATTCATAGCTCCTTATTCTTCATCCCTCTTATAGAATCAAGTACCCAATTCAAAATACTATTAAAATAGTAGCTCGAGATCAAATTCTAGCTCTATTTGTATTATGTTATGGAAGAAATAAATAATACTTAGAAATTGCCTTTGATCAAAATGTTTTGTTTGAACAATTTCCCCACTATTAAAAAATATATGAATAATTCAAAGAAAAATGTGATTACGATGATGAATATGACTTATGTCTCCACTGTTAGGAATATATATATATATATATATATATATATATATATATATATATGTCCACTAAAGTAGTAGGATTTCATAAAAAACATCAAAATTATAGGTATTTCATTGCATTGAAGTCCTTTTTATTTGTTTTTATAATTAGAAATGATACAAAAGATAATTTACATATATGTAGAAGTAAATTGGAAATAACATATATCAATAGTGTTGGATTTGAAAGTTATTACAAATTTCCCCCACTTGATAATTTTTACAACATGAGATCACTATAAAATGGTTTAAAAGTCATGATAATTGAGACACTTTAAAGGGATGGGTGGATAATATTGTTAAATTTATCAAGAAGAGGAATGCAAAATCTATTCCTAATTCACAATTCAAACAAAGATTAATATTTGGAATGGCCATATTAAATATATTATATGGAGGTAAATATATTTTGAATGCAAATGAGGCTTGGGTTCCCTTGATATAAATGATTTGAGATGACCAAATCATCCTTCCATTAGGGGATAAATCTAGTTTTAACCTTTCCCAATAATAATTTTAGGTGAAAAAAGATGATAATTCTTACATGTTATCATAATTATTACATGAAGCTTGTACCACAATTAGTTTTCCAAGAACACCTAAATGAAAGTATAAAAATGGAAATAGTATCTATGATGATTTCAACATGTTCCATACTCATAAGTTTACATAATATATAAAAAAATATATCTGATAAGTTATACCTAATAATATATAAATATATCAACATGAAACCAATGACAAGATTATCAAAATAAATAAATAGGTACTTTAAAATGTTGGGAGATAATTGATTTGATTCTGACCACACTAACATGAGTAGAGAGAATGCATTTGGAATCATTCTATTTACTATGGTGCTTTTTATAAAACTAAATGAGTAAGATATAGTATTTAAATTGGCCAAGAGTGTAGATCAAATTTTTTAAGAGTGCCAAAGTGGAAATTATTCATAAATTACCACTCAATACAGACATAGACCAATTTGAGTAATGGTCCCATTAATCTGAGTCTTAATCTCATAGATCATCATTTAATTTAAAAATTTCATAATTCAGATGTTGGGATCCTAGAGGTCAAGTTTCCAATAATTTAAAGAGTATTGAGGGTGAGGTTAGATCTTTCTATTATCATAAGGGTTATGATCATGACCAAATTTTTCTCAATGTTAAAGAAGATTCTAAGGTATATATCATAATAAAGTAAATTTTAATGACCATAAATATTTCACAATAGATCCCATATGATCGTAATTTTAAAAATATGGAAGAAGAGTTTTATAAATAAAATTATCTAGAGGAGATAAAAGATTAGTTGAAAATAAGAATACTTAGAGGGGTTCCTCCAAAATCTACATCTCCAAAAAAAACATCTTTAGATACAATTAGTTCACTTTGGTTTTCACTAATTCCTCAAGACACATAGTTTTATATTGTTGATATTGCACCTCAACCATTATTTTCAAAGGTTAAAAGTTAGCAACCTCATTCTCTAATAACATAAATTCCAAAGTTGTCTTCAATAGTATCTTAGGTTGTACACACTTTTCCTGATGCTCAACAAGCTCCATCAATTTTGGCAAAGGATAGTGAATAAGGCACTATAAATATTACAAGGAATATAAACATACATTATTATTTGTAAAAAAATTAAACATTTTTTGGAGAGGATTCAAAACAAGAGAGTGTCATAAGATATGACATGAAGTTCCTACAAAAGGTTTCCTCACCTATAAGACCTAAGGAACTTAGTCCTAGATTTGTTTCTATTTTAGTTATTATTAGTGTAGCAATAAGTGTTTTAGTCTAATGTTTTCTTAAATTATCAAAGGAAACACTCTTATTGTTTATATTACCCTTCCAATATAACACAATTTTTCACCTCCATTTTATAGGCCTATGTTACTCCCATAAAGTCTATCATAACAAAACCTATTATTTCCTCACCAACCATTATTTATATAGCTACCAATTCCTTAGATGATTTGGACTCTATCTTACAAACCTAAATGTTTAAATATTTAGTCTAATAATCCATTTTTTCCACTCAACCATTAAAAATATATGCTTCTACATAATTTGTTGCTCTAATACCTACAGACACTTTGGTTGCATCCCTAGTGGTGATAGTCATAAAGGAATCCTTTTGTTCAATAAAATATATAATAAAGATTCTATCTTAGACTAAGTCATATATAGAGAACATAGTTATTCCCCTATTTCCCACTTTTGTACTCTCCACTTCTCCCAGTCCATCCACATCTCTTGACCCTATAGTACTGATTACACAACCTCAACTCACCATATCAAGAGGAGCTAAAGAGATTGAATTTACAAAGTGGAAAAGATTTTCAAATTAATAAAAAATATTAAAACCAATATTGGATAACATGATGAAATTAAGGAAGACCCAATCTCAATTATAATGGCCACTAGTGGTGTTATTAAGAAAAAGTCTATGGCCTACAATAGGAAAACAAGACATTGAACTAACAGACCTAGTTAGAGGCACCTAAAGATATATCCAATAGAGTTAAGAATTAAAGTTAGTCCATGTATAATATCCTAATTTCTATTCATATAACTAGAGCCAAATGTTAACTTGAATGGTAGACATTAATTATTTTTAACCAAACTATTGGTCAAACTAATGGAAAAATGTACAATATTTCCAAAATAGTCACGTATAACACGTTCCCTAAACATATTTTTTTGTCACTCAAATACATGATTTTAGCTTAGAATTTTGTCAATAATAAGATGGAAGACTTTAAAATTTTAAAAAACCAAATGATTATATTGACAACTTAGCTAGATGTACAATAAAATGAGATACTCAAATTGTTCAAATAAGTGCTTTATTATATTTTAGATAGGTTAAATAGTCAAATCATAGAATATATAATTTTTAATAATAAACTAAAATATTCATTGAGAAAATTAAAGGAAAGAATTAATAATGCATGAAATGGAGGAAATGATAAATTAATTGATCTAATTAATTTTTCAAAATAAAAAATTGAGTAGTCCTAAGAAATTAGTGGGTCATTCTGAGTATCCTTAGAAATATACAAAATACTTTCAAGAAAAATGAACACATTATTCAAATTATATATTGTAAACTTTTAGGTTATTGAATAATATAATATGACATGTTTAATATCCCATAAAATAAATAAATAGAAATAGAATGTAAAGAAAATAAAGCAACTTACCGCTCAAGTAGGGGATTAGTATTCTACAACTCCTTCACCTATAGATGCATCATCTTACAAAGTATATAAGACAATATAAACTTTAGTTAGAGTGGTGTTATCCTAGATATATTCCTCTACAATTTTTATCATGACATTTTCCAATTTGACTAAAAAAAATTTAATTTTAACAATAGTTGCCTCTTCTTCTAAAGTAAGTTAATTTTTATTACCAGGTTTGGCCACATCATCAACAACTTCCACATCATCAAATACTTATATTTTGAATTAATTTATCCAATATAATTCCATTGGGACTTCATCCACCTTAGATCTTGGAATGATAGCCACTTTGATAAAAATGTCTTAGTTGATTTTATGCCTTATTTTATCATGACTTATTATATACCTTTTCTTATATAGAAAGGAAATGTTTTGCATGTAAAATTTTTGTAAAACATTATACCTATCTTATTTTCATATTTTTACATTAAATGAGATTTAAATATGAGGTGATGCACATCCATATATTGTTTATAAATGACCTCAATTCATTATAAAAGAGGATAATTTTGGCAAGTTATTACATGCAAGAAAGGTTCAAAATTATTCATGAGTTTGTATTTATTTTTTACTTCTCAAATCCTATGATTTATTTGCATATTTTTTCTTAGGTTAATGATGTTATGTGAATTGAGACATTTGTTTCTTTTTGATTGATACTTTGGAATTACAAGGGTCCTAGGCCCTTTGTCAAAAAGGATTCAACAAAAATAAAAAAAGTCTAGCTCAGTATCCATCCATGCCGAGGTAAATTACCATACTAATAGTCCTTATAACCACCTAAACATGCTTAGATACGAACATTTAATATTACTAACATACTAGATGATGACTATTAATAACCAACTACCAATGGACAAACCAATTATTCAAGAATTATTGATTCAACAAGCTTCCCTTGATTTTTTCAAATTTTCTTCTTCTCTAACTCCTTGTGTGAACTGCCTACTATTGCACCCAAGGCCACATAATTTTTTATAGCCTTTGAGAAGTTTAAAGCTAACAACTTGCTACCATTTTCAACTCTTACTAAATTCTCAAGGGCTAAAAAACTATCTTTTCTATACTTTACCAGTGGCCTCCCATTACACCTGTTGCTTACCTTTCCACTAGGGTGGTATCTTAAAAGAGCCTCTTGCCACTCCTTTACCCAATATTTTAATTGTGTTGACCCTATATTTATCATGCCTTGTCTCCCTCAATTCTACCAAGCTTAGAATGGGTTTCAAAAGATCTACAAAAGCATACTGACTCCCTACATTTCTTCAAACTTCAATTGCACTCTACAAGTTGCTTCAACATCCTTATAAAAATCAACCAAAGCTAGGAAATAAAACTCAAGTTATCAAAACATTTTCAATGGGATAAACCCTAGAAAGCCTCTCTCTAAAAATAATAAGAGAGGAAACAACGCTAATGTTAAAAATGTTAAATCCTCTACTAACTAAATCCTATATTTTGGCCATATGAATAATTCTACCATTACCAAAACTTGAGCTCAATCCATCATAACCAAGAAAATAATAGAAGCAAACAAAGAGGCCAAATTAGAATTGACTCTAACTCAGTGACTCTATGCTATAAAATCCACTCCCAACAACACCTCAATATTTGCCACCACTTTGGGATGAGTCCAAAATACATTCAATAGATGAATTTTAGAGACAGTTCTAGAAAATCCCATCTCATGGATTTTGGATTTGAAAAAATATAAAGGCCAACCAACTGATTCTATATTGAATATATCCATCCCTAACAAACCCCAAACTTGATCACCACCAAACCAAGAGGCCCATCAACTATTTTACCAAAATATTGATTCAAAAACAACATAATCCATTAACAACCAAAATGTGAGAAAAGAGATGTCATTATGGAAAGAAGTGACCTAAACCAACCATGAATGATCCACATCACAACACTACTAAAAACTCATTTTTCTAGCTTCAAATGACATTAGCCTTCACACCTAGGAAAATCAAAAGAATGATTACCCTGCTAACTAAGCACTTGGTGATGATTACAAAATCTCTCAAAAAATATTTCAAATCATAAAAATATCTATATTAAAAAATATGGAAACACAATTAATTTTATAAAAAGAATTTAAATTAAAAAACCACGTCATCAATGTTAATATTGCTTTTTATAAAACAATAAAATATTGATTTTTCTCAATAAAAACTAAAACAAACCACACTTTTAACATTAAAATTACTTTTAAAAAATGAATATAATGTTGATATTTCGTAATGAAAAATCAATCTAATAAAAAAATTGACAATCCTCCTAACATTTACTAACATTATCCATCCTTTCCTCCTCTTGATGATCAATTGTAGTATTAGCCAAAAATTTGACTACTTTATTACTTTCTCTGAAGTAATGGTTACATTCCCAACCTTCAAATTCATCCAATTTAGACCAGAGTAAATCCAAAGTGTTTATTATCTTCTAGGACATAGCTTTGATACTAGATAATGCTAGTAGAATCCCCTATGAATCTCCCTCAATTTTTAATAGGGATATTCCACAATTTAATGTCAAATTTACACTTGCAACTAGTGCTTTTGCTTCAGCTTCATTATTGGTACCATACAGAAGCTTAAATGAAAGAGATTTGATTAAGGAACCACTATAGTCTTTGATTACAAACCCTAATCTTGATGCTATGAGATTGCCTCTATAGGCCCCATCAAAATTCAATTTAAACCAACCTACTTTTAGTAGAATCCAGCAAGCTTCCTTTTTGTCCTTCCTATTTCTCTTATCTACTAAAGACCCCTGAATGGGAGGGATTGAGACATGTGTTATTGTAAAGGTTATATTAGAATCAATACTATTCTAACCATCTTTGTTATTATTAATCATTATTTTCTTCTTGTTCTATAATTTGAATGTGCTTTAACAATTCTTTTATTAACAATGTCTTTAGATCAAGATCATGAAGTTATGTTGAAATTAGTTTTTACCTTAGAACCATTATTATGTTTGTTATAATATGTTGTTTTAACTCGAATACAAATAACATTAGTAAATTATAGGTGCTTAATTTCACAAATATATTTGAATTGAGATGGATTTTTATTCAAACCAATCATAAAAATTTTCATTCCATCCTTACCTTACTTTCCCTTTTAATTTTTTGATCCAATTCATCTTAGATTAGATCACTTATGTATAGTCCATTGTAGGTTAATTGGATTAAACCTATAGGATATAGGTTGGAATTATAGTCACATTTAAACCATCTGAGGTAATTGAACCATTGTGCTTCACTTATATCACACCGTGTGGTTATATGCAAAACTTAATACCCAAAATGCATGCTTTGGAGTGATTAGTCACTTGTCATCAAATGAAAAGGTCCTTAACCCTAAGGATCTAAGAGTGTACATAAAATCAACATAAATAATCATCATAATAATTATCAAGTTCATATATTTCATCATTAATAACATGTACACATGTTTCAATATTTTCATTATCAATTTTTTTATTAAAGAAGAATAAATGTGTAATTAATTAAATTTCATCATTGTAACTAACACACAAACACATGGATAAGTCAAATGAATTTGAATATTATTAATTTTAATACCACTTAATATATAAGTTTGGTATATAGGTATGGAATAACTATCATTTTTAGATGACATAAAATGTATGCATGGAATAACTAAGAAAACTAGGGCAAATATTTTTCTTCATGTAAGAGGGGAAATATCAAAATTAATATTTGAAAGATAAAACCTAATATAAATAAATATGAAAATTTAATATTTTTTTAAAAACCTAATGGATAATAAAACATAGGGTTATGTATTCAAAAAAATGATGCAGTTAAACAAAATGTTTTTCTTATCATACACCTAAGATATATAAAATTAAGGAAATTATGAAATAATTTAGATTACGTAAAATCTAAAATTAAATAGACTCATCTGCATTGAAACATATTTTAAGATGTTATAGTTAATTAATTTATAAATGAATAATCAAGAGAGTGATGATTATATGTTAATTTTACATGTATGTTACTCATATATGACATCATTAAATTTTTAAATGGTGTTTATAGTATTTGTTAATGTTTCATATAAAAATAAGAGTTGAAAACCTAACTCAACACTGTCAACAAATTTAGACCCTTGTGATAGTTGGAACTATTAATTTTTACTGATAGTGTCCCTATGTAGAGTGGGCATTTGAAATATATGAGAGTCATGCGCTTATGCATGTAAGTTGATTATCTATGTGTGCACCTATATGATCTTGAAATAAAATTCATATATTTCATCTCACATTTCCAAACCCTACTTTTTATTTTGGTCATAATATGCCCTTAGAATGGAGTTAGTTTTTTGAGTTGTATTAACTAAAATCACATCCTAGTTAATTGTTGAGAGTTTCATACATTAAAATACTCCAAATAAGTCTCAAAACACATGTAGTTATCCCACTTATTTTTTCCAACATATTCGACAATCTATAATGCAATACTATCTTTTGATATTTGGTACTTGATACCATGCATATTTGAATTCATGTATTTTAATTTCCCTTTATGGAATACTATATGAATACTCCTTTAATATTTGATGTATGTATGTTCATTTTTTATTGTCTCAAAAAAGTGTTAGCTATTCATCCAATGATACTTAAGTGTTTCACATGATGCTCAAGTGTAGAATGACCTTATAGTAATTTATATATATAGATGAATCTTAATTATTATCTAATATGATTGACCCATGAAATGTGTCTATAGAAACATAATATAGAGCTCAAAATTTAAAAAGTATATATTGAGGGCCCTTGGATTTTATTAGAAGAAGGTGACACATGCGGTAACTAGCATTTATTTTATTTACTCGTATAATCACGAAAGTATAAAACAAGGATCTAAAATATGGACATTGTCTATTTAACATTTTATAAGGATTTTTTATAGTGTAAATTGATTGTTAATAAATGTTTATTGAAAATTAATTTGGATAAGATAGCATATGGTTAGAGAGATAGAGGGAAATTATGCTCAAGATTTAAATATATGCACAATGTCCAAGCATGTCAGACTATGTCATATTGATGTTTCTAAAATGAAAAAGACCCGATTTATGTGTATATAATATTAAATTAAGGTTAATTTGTAAATTAATTTATTTCTAATATTTGAATATAATTGAGTAACTTTAAAGGATGAGTTTTTGTCTTCTTCTTAGACATTTTATTGAAAAATATATGCATGATTATAATATATTATGGATATGATAAACAAATGATTTTAATTTAGCCATTAGTATAATCAAACCTCTTGAACATGTTTTATTTTTTAAGGACCTTTATATATGTTATGAACATAACATTGTATATTTTGTCTTTAGTTTGTACCAGTATACTGATCTTTGTACAACAAGGTTAAATAAGTAATAAGTGGATCATTTATTTTTCCCTTAGAATTTGAGTAAAATGTTTTTCATGTTATTGATACATTTGAATCTATTTATCTTCCTTTATATATTTGTTATAAAATCTAAAACAAATAGGTTGTGAAGGTTTACAAAGATGATTGATATTAAAAAGATTATTTTTTTATTTAAAATGCTTTCTTGATTTTTGTAACTTATAAATATAGTTTTAGTTTTCAATAACTTATGAGGAATAATATTTTTTAAGTATACTAGGATAGTTACTATAAATTAAATTTGTAGTCATTCTAAAATGATTGGACTTTTAGTTATATGATGAAGTGAATAAGTTATTGTATTTATATTATTTTATAAGGTAGATATTAAAATAAACTTATCTTTAGATACCATTAAAATATTTTTTCAATCTTAGATAGGGTGAACAAATGGTGAAGCTCCATGAATGTGGTATGAGACACCTATATGATGTGTTTTCATTCAATATTTTTCTCAAAGATTGAATTTTTTTCTTTCGTTTGCACGATTTTTTTTTAAATTGGGAAGTGGAAAGATGTTGACACTTTGTATGGGTGGTATGGGACATAGAATAAGGAATTATCATTATAATACTTCTCAAATGTTTTCTTCATGATGAGTCATGAATGTTTGTATACAGATCATTACTGTTAAAATAAACAAGTTCATATATTATTTTGAAATTATAAATATGAACACAGAGTATATTTTTAAAATACTTAGTTTTAACTTGACCTTATAATTAATAACTTATTACAGAGTCAAAATTAAATGAGGTGGACTTGTTGAATCTTAAGCATTATGGCTATAAATGTACTCATGGTCTTTAATGACAAATATAACAATAAAATCTCTCTTTATAGACAATGATGCAAACAAGAGATAATAATATAGAGATTTTTCATACTTCAAGGTATATACATAACACATGACATG
This sequence comes from Torreya grandis, assembly GCA_037957365.1. Classification (NCBI taxonomy): domain Eukaryota; kingdom Viridiplantae; phylum Streptophyta; class Pinopsida; order Cupressales; family Taxaceae; genus Torreya; species Torreya grandis. The sequence goes on from JARHVA010008063.1 coordinate 530,088, forward strand.
GATATATATCTGTTAAATTTTAATAAAAATTTAATTTCAATGGTATAAATTTCCAAATCTTATACATTAGATATGGGATATGGGTCTTGTGGATTGTGATCAATGTTTTATAGATTTGGAAGTAGTTGGCCTTTTGTCTGGAATATGTTCAGTGAGTTCAGTGAACTAAGTTTTAACCTCAACTTTCTCAGGTCCCTTTTTTGTATTTTGATTAAGTCTCAACTTCCTTCCACAAATACAACATGTTGGCCCAATGATCATTAAACTCAATAAGTTCTTGGTTTGCCTAGGAGAAGAACTAGCTCTCCACATGGTGAACGAGTGCTCATCCAAGGTAGGTTTATTTTTATCAAGATTTCAAATAGTGTCATTGGCCAATGAGGGTAGTAAAGAAGGCCCAATATTATAATGAAAATAAATTTAGATATTTTATGTGGTGCCCCCGCACTCATTTTTGTAAAAGAATGCTTGGCATCTCTAAGACAAGTGGTAACCCTCCACATGGCATCATGATGTTCCTTGGGAGTAAAGGTTCATTTTATCGGAGCTCCAAGAAGTGCCATTTGTTGGCAAAGAAATAAAATAGGCCCACCAGGTAATTATAATGAAGAATAGGTAGACCTTCTGCATGCCATCACAGTGCTTGTCTAAGGCAATGTTTCTCTTGTCAGGCCTAAGAGTTATGGTATTGGCTGAAGAAAGTAAGCCCCATTTATAATAGCATTCTAAAGACAATTTTAAATATAGCCATGTGGTATTATGATTCTTTTTCTAAGCATCATGGACATGATATGCATGGTGTAGTAGTACCATATTTGGGATTCATATGACTAACTATAATCATGAGCTGGAGATCCCTAGTCAGTTATAATGACCTCATTATGGGTGTAAGTGCATGGTTCCAAGTTTCTTTCTCTTAAGAGGTCATTTTACCTATATAATCAAGGATCTTTTATTTTATAAGTGATAGGTTGTGGATTATTTTTTTGACTATTATCAAGAGTAGTCATTTTTAATAGTGCTATTTTGTAAAATAGAAGTAGAATTAGATAGAATTTTTCATTCTATGACCTTAACAGGTACCCCTCATAAGAAAGATAAAATATAGTGTATTATGCCTTTTGGCCTCTTGTGTGATGTTTTCTACCCACCAATGAAGAGGATGTGGTCTTATATGTAAAATTGAGTGAAGATTTATTACTATTTATTATTTCCATTCTCTACCTCTATATAATTAGTTATTATTTACATTATAAACTTGAATTCATGCATATGTTCCTTTTATAGTCTATGAAGTTTGAAGATTCAATCTATTTTAATGCAATCATATATTAATATTCTAAAAAGTATTGATGCATCACATTAGATAGATTTATTTGAATTATTTGTCATTATCTCTCCCTTTTTTACCCCTTAAATCAATTTGAAGAGTTAGATTCTAAAACCTCAGAGGTTATTTTATAGATTGCACTTGAGTGCCACATATATAAAGCTTCCCATAGAAGGTTGTTTGCCTAGAGCAAGAGTTTTTGGCATCAACAAGTCTAACTACATCTATAGATAAATCAATGATATAAAAATGGTGATATAATGTGTATCAAGGATATATTAATAAAACCAAATGCAAATAATTGAAAAAAATGGTAACCTAGATCCAAATTATTTGGTATAAGGAGAACATGAGGAAATAAAACAATTTACATGATATTATATCAATAAGAAAACTAGATTTATCTATGAAATAAATAAAGGAATGAGACTAGGTATAGAGATACTTACTTTTGTATTGAATTTTTTGTGCATCAATTTCCTCATTATATCTAGTGGCACATTATAAGGGATGTTGTAGGTGAAGAACACAAAATGGAAAGGATGAAGACCTATATGTTCTTATCTTGGAATTAAAAGATTATGGGACACCTCCTTGGTTAAAATACTCATATTAAGATGCAAATACTTGAAAAAGCATGACCTATAAAACAAAAAAAAATTAATCTCTACCTCCTCCTTTTACTAATTAATGTGAATAAGGTGAACATAAGCATAGTAGATGAGTGTTGTGTGTTTTGGGAATTGTTGACCAAATTTGACATTGCAAGTCAAATTGGGGCACCTATAGGTAAAAAATTTATTTTAAAGTGTTTTATGGGTCTAATACATATGTCACAAGGTGTTTTATAGGTTAATTAATGTCATTTAATTTTATACTAACCTTGGTCCCTAGTCATTTTAGTCCTTTTAGTCATTTTGAGTCATTCTGAGGTCAAAAAGGGGCATTTAATGAGTTTTACAGATTCATTTGGAAGTGTGAAGGTTAAAAAAGGTTATGTAACATTACATGTGTCCTAAAATTTCTTAATAAACTATTGGTAACTGAAAGTGGTAGGTGTTTAGAATAAAGAGTAGTTTTCTTGGGGAAATAGGTGAGGTTGGCACTTGTACAGCCCATGGGGAAGTGTGTCATGTGGGAAAAGATCATAGAATTTACCTTCAGATTACTCAAGATTATTTACAAATTTTAAATGATCTAGAAGTGCCATTTTTGGCTGAAAACTATTTTATTCATTTTTCACCCTTTTAGGCACACAAAACTAGTCTTTAGGTTTTTACTTGGTATAGACATCAAGGGAGGTTTCAGATCAAACACCTTGGGGATGTGAAATTAAACTCAAATAAATTCATTACCATTAAAATATTTTGAATAATGGTGGCATGCGCTTTATGAACCATCCTCATGAAATTGACTGTATGTTTCTATTTGTTAGTCTATGCACCCTACATGTTTTACTGTTGTTTGGGTAGGTTTGTATAATATAATTTATAATAATGGTTATATATGATTTTGAATCATTTATATCATGTTATCCATGTTATTTTCATATTTTTAATTGATTTTATAATCCAACTAATTCAGTTTACAAGGAGAAGTAAAAGAGTAAAATTGCAGTCATGTTTTCTAATTGTTGGAAGTTTCTTCTATGATATGGTTTCAAAATGAATAAATTATGTATGCTTGCTCATATATTAATTTTATTCATATTAAATTACAAATAAAAATCCAATAACCACTTCAAGATCCAAGAGAGTAAGTAAATGCACAAAATTGTCATCTACAACAGTTGTACAACCTACCATTTCTTGGAGGAGCATGAAATGTATTTTTGAGAATTCTATGATTTTTAGAGAGTATAAATATGTTTGGTCATAATTTTGAAGAAGGTTTCAGTATTTTGGAGTAAATAGATAATAAAAAATGGTCTTGGAGTAATCTTGTGACATTTTTGGATAAATTCCCAAATCTGTCAAAATAGAGGTCCAAACTCTTTTTTGGGTGTTCTTATATAGTGTTGCATTGATCTCTAGAGCCCCCAAGTTCACTTTTTTAAATATCCTACATATTCCTATAATATTAAAAAATAAAATATGTTTTTGAGTTAAGGAAGACAGTTTTCTTAAGCACTCAAGTTTCTCTTTAAGATACTAAAATCACTCAATACTATCTACAACCAATAGAAGACTTGTCAAACATTGAAATCACAAGGAATGTTATGAGGTATTTCCAAATTATTCAATTGTTTTATGTAAACCATAAAATAAATAATTATCTCATAATCCATCAAGAAATTCAAAACCTTTTAATCATAGGTTAGACCAAAAAATAACATCTACAACTAATATACACATCTATAAGAACTGAGGAGATACTTTGAATAATCAAAGTAAGATTGAAAGTATTGTTGATGCACTTATTTTTTTCAAGGAGAAGTGAGTATAAAATAGTTTTAAGAGATTAAATAAATAATAAGATAAATTGATGTCAAATTACATCCAAAACCTGCTAACCACACCTACAACCAAGCTTAAAAGAGGAAAACATAGTCTTATGAGTCAAGAAAGGTACGAAAACTTAAAACATGTTTTAGAGAAGGATTGAGCATGGATATAGAAATTATTGGTTGAAATAAGGTAAATTAAAATACCTTATATGATTCCAATATAAATTTTAATGCATGTTTCAAAGATGAAAGGCACCTATAGGCCCCGCATAGTCAACTATAGTTGACTATAAGGGGCAGAGAGTAGAAAGGTTAGGTCTTGACATGAACTTCGATCAACATGGATTGAACACATTAAAAATAATAATAAATGGTATTTTAATGTGTAATAGAGAAAAATTCAAGGTTTCCAATTTCTAATCCTAACCTACACCTACAAGTGCTCCCTCTAATACAAAGCACAATCAAACCTAACATAGCAAAATATGGTTGTGAGAGATTTAGACATGAATACACTTAAACTATCCATGAAAGATGATTGAAAGTGGATTTAGAGGATATAAAGTGAATAATGTATATTTTTTTAAAGGTTATTAGTTAAATGTTCATCCACAAGGCCCTTGCCCTACTATACATAGTTAGTTATAGTCAACTATAGCTAACAATGACCTATTTGGTGATTATCCTAGGTTTTTAGCATGTGAAATGCATAACATAGATAAATAAAATAAATATGACATGGGATTAAAGGTTTAATAATATATTTAATTGAGTTAATTAACTCTAGATGAGTATTATGCACCTACAGGAATGAAGACAATCAAGCAATTGACCTTAGTCTAGGATAATAATGTTAAGGTATGAACAAAGCAGGTTTTGGAAAGAGTCTAAAGGTTTACATGATAAATAAGATATCCAAAGATAGTTAAGGATTTATATTGGATATATCATGCTGATATGGAGAAAAGAACTGGCTCAAATAGGAAAAAGCATAGTCTACACCAAGAAAATCTGCACACAGTCCTTTTACTAGTAGTCTTCCTCAGTTTCTAGCACGTTTGGATGGTCTAATCATTTGATCAAAGACTAAAATTTTCTATGGGATTCCCAAAACAATTTAATAGTCCCATATGATATTAATTTCATCTAAGGTAATATTTTAATTACCTTTTATTTTATCTTAGACAATGGGTACTTCCCTAAGGTCAAAACCAGTAGGCTTTATAGGATGAACATAGAAAGGTAGAGCTGAAGCAAAAGAGATATTCAATAAAATGGGAGAGGTTGAAATAAAAATTAAAAAAAAATTAAAAAATTTTCAATAAAGGATGAAACTATAAAAGGTATCCCATATCATCAAATTTGCAGACAGGCATACAGGCATGGTTAAGCTTAGAGGTCCAAATGATAAGGAATTTCTACTTAAAACCTTATGTGAGAATCCTAACCTATTGTAACATGTTTCTGGGGTCACTATAGGTGTGTTTGAGATATTGGTAAGTATATTAATGATATAAAACACATTTTGGGATTCAAGGACAACTCAAGCCTACTTGACATAGTTAGGCCTAGTTTTCAAATGGCAAGTCTTCTTCTTTTTTACCCTTAACCATGATTACTAATGGATTATAAAATGGTTATGGGGACAAAATAGAGGTGATAAATATTTTTTAAGGTATATAAACCATAATTAGGTAATTTTTTGTCCCAAAATCAACATCAGGCTTATGTAAATGTGAAAACTAGCTTGATAGGAGAGGTTTAAATGCTAACATATTTTAGGAGGATTTGAATAGAGGCTAGAGGAGTTTTTGGAGGTTATTAGGGATATTGAAGAACATGTTTGTGTAATTTTTTATAAATTACAATTTTAGAGATTTATAAACAAAGCTTAATAGTGAAAACTACTCAAAACCCTTGCTAAACCCTTATAAAGACTAGTTTGAGGAAATGAGAGAGATAATGCACCAAAATGGACCATAATGACATTAATTATGATTGGATGTTAAAGAGGCCTCATTAATTCAACCTAACATAAAAAATAGATATATATAATCTATATGGAATGGTATAAATATGATTTTCTTGAGTATTTTGTGTGTCATGCAAGAAATATTAAGACTTAAGATAATTACCCATCTAAATTTCATCCATTGAAATAAATCCTAAGTGCCTCAACCATCTTCTTCATCTCTGCTACTCAGAACTAGTATAGTGGACATTATGGCGAGAAGGGTGGAAAAATTCAAGTAGATAGATTTTAAGGTGTGATTAATGATTCTATGGCCATAAAGCCATCCCATATATTTTCATAGAATCTTGATTCCTTTTTGGAGGCCAAGTGTGTAGGGTGTATGAAAGAAGAGTTTTTTGGACTGCAGATATGATCTCTCATTACTATATGATTATATATGACCAATCCTACAACCAATTCATGGATAGGAATGTATAAAATCCTTCCCCTTTAGTCCAATCATCAAACCTATCCATAATTAGTTTTGGGATGTTTAAATAGGTCCAAATCATGAAGGAAATTATTTGAGCTAGAATGAGGAGTTTCATGCCACTTTTCATGAATTTTATGACTTGGATGGAAACTTGTGCTTCCTAACCTTTCATGTTTCATCCCACATCATATTCTCAATAAAAATTAACTAATTTTCTCCACTTTAAATGTGTTCTTATGACCCTTTTACTTTTCTCTTCTCCTCTCTCTCTTAAGTTCTATAAGAACTAGCCATTTTGGCCATTGTAACTTATGCTCCACCTGAGTATGGTGAATCCATGATAATTTCTATACCATTTGATCAGTAAGAATACTCATTTTTATCTCTTCATGACTATTAATATTTTTTTATACTTGAATTTTGGATCTTGCTTAGTGAAGACTATGGATTCCTTAGCATGTTGTCTCATTATTTCATCCTATTTTTAATTAAAAAGCTTCTTCTGTTAGGGCATGTGAAGTGTTCTAGGAAATTTAAAGTATTTAGTGAGTTATTATTTTCATTAGTTCCATTAAAGTAATCTTTTCTAGTCCTCATATATTTTCACATTCATCCATAACCTCATAATGTAACATTGATGCAAGAAGATGCAGATTGAAGGAGTGTATGTTTGGTTAGTCCTTTGTTATCATTTGTAACATGATACTAGTTGGAAATCATCATATTATTTGGTGTATCATCTTCCTTAGAATATTTTTCTTTTACTTATCTCTCTCCCTTTCCCACCTCCCACAAAGATTAGGTGTAGTTGTGATCCAAATTGGTACATCAAGGGAGCTATCCTTACATAGAGATTCACCTCATCCTTAGGCTACCCTCAAGCCTAGAGGTGTTTAAATTGTGAAACTTAGATTAAGAGAGCTCAAACATATCCTCAAATGGTGAAAATACAAGTGAAAATAGTTTTTATCATGCTTGGTGGGACTCTTAGTCCAAGAGGTTGAAATATTTTTGGTATTATCTTTCAATAATCAACGTTTGAAGGCATCTATCCAAGCATCAATGGTGACTCCAAAGTTATATCAGTTGGTCAAGTAACCTAGGTTATCCTTTGAATATTTTTGGTAAATTTTTTCCTTTTTGTTCTTTCTTTCAATGAGGTTTCATGGCTAATTTGTTGCTAATTTTTATTTTACATAAGTTGGTGAGGTGTTCCTCACTCATGGCATTTCCTATCAGCCTTAGAGTGATTATTACCAAGCTTGTAATGACCATTTACAATCCCATCATTATCCTTATTAGAATTATAGCTAGCCTTTTCATAATTTTTATTAGTCCTATATCCAACATCTTCAATATCTTGATTCTCTTAGTCAACATAGCCACTTCTCAACTCAATCCATTTCCACCTTCAAGCAAATTATTTTTGAGTATAAGAAGTACATGTTAAAGATTGATACACTAAGGAGACATGATCAATATGTTCTTATTCATTTCATCCATCAAATGAGAGATGAATTGGATTTGGTCAAAAGAGAGTGAACACCTACTAAGAGAGCCAATTAGGAAATGCTCACAATTGAGATGTTATATGTGAGTGGCCTAGTTTCATATTTGGAGGATAGGATAAAATTTCATGAAAGGAAGGATCATTAAACCTATTAAAATTAATCAGTCCTTAAGATTTTTATCAGTCCTACATGATTCCTACTCATGAGTCTAATCAAGCTTATGAAATCCATTCTTTTCCCAATCAGTTGGAGAAGAGAGTTGAAAAGAGAAACCTTGTTTTTGAAGTTATCCTTAATCAAAAGATTGAGTTGGATAATATGAATGTACATAATTCCATGTCATCATGAAAATAAGTGGAATGCAATCCCTCATTTCACTTTCTAATTTCAGCCCCACCTCAAGATAAGACCTCTAAATATGAGATTCCAAGTTGAATATAAGGTGGAGAATCTAAGTCTAAGGAGATTACAATTTATTTTAACACTTCATCCACTCCTAAAATTATATCACGACCTTAATAAAATACTTATAATCCTAAAATTATAAATTAGAGTAAGATAGTGGAATCATGGGGAATGAAAGAGGATAAAAGCATTGTTAACGAGTGTGAAGTTGAGAATGAAGTTGATCTTTTGCAAGGCTTTCCCACCCATCTTAAATGAACATATTGTCTTCCATGTAGACATAATTGTACTCTTCCTTCTCATGAATATTCCTATGAGATTCAATAAATAATTTTCCAAGAGAACCTATCCAAACAAATTGAAGAGTTAGAGTCAAGAATGAACTTGTTAAGTTAAGGTGTGATGGAAGGTTTAGACCCAAAAGAAGATCTTATGCCTAAACACATCCCATATAACCTCCCTCAAGATAAGGATAAAGGAAAATAAGATGTGAATGAAGTGATTTTAAAGTGGAAGGAAGATGACCAAGCTATCTTAGCCCAGGGTTTGTTCCCCTTCCTTAAGATCTTTTAAAATAATCCCCTACATTTCACTCCTAATCTAATTTTGAGTTCTATGTGCCACCTCCAAAAAGTAGTCCATCTTATCCACACCCAATAACCATTTTCCTTGATGGATATATGGTATTGGAACCTAAGGAAGATTATTTATTTCAAAAAAACTTATAACTCTTGCTTGAACATAATGTAGCTCCTTGGTAGGCTCATTGGACTAAGTCACATGACTTCAAAATGCCTAGTCTTAGAATCACAAAGAAGGAGAAAGAAATCAAGGATATTGTAGAACTTGAGAAATAAATTCCTATTGTATAGGTTTAGATGAAAATTGATAGCCCTCAATAGGTTATAAATGATAAAGAAGAGGTGGTCTCTTGTGTTGAATCTTCAGATTGGGTTGATATTAAAGAATGTCTTCCTTTTATCAAAGAAGAAATAGTCCATGGTTATTCACTATGCAAGATATCATGGATGGTCAAGTACACATTATTAATTAGACTTGGGATGACCTATTTTTAGTCATTGGAGTAGGTTATACTCCTCTTCAAGGAGACTATGATCTAGTCAAAGATGGAAAAGGTAGCCTTGGTACTTAAGTGAGTATGCAAATAAAAAGCATTCTTTCAAATATATCCCTTCAAGAAGCATATGAATTTGATGATGATATGTTTGAAGTCATAAAAATGGGATATCATCTTTTTAATAAGTTGGGAGAAACACATCAGCCATTGAAGGATGGAACAAGCTCCTATTGGCCTCAATCTTCTAAGGAACAAAAAACCAATCCTCTTGAAGCCATGCCTAACAAGAAGATACTAGTTGATCATGAGATGAAGAATAGGTAGTAGTATGAGGTATGTGTATAAGTTCAAGAGGAGTATTTTTACATTGGATTTCTATTTGAAGATGGTCTACTTGAGATAAGATCAAGTGAAGTGCTAAGGAATAGGTTTGATCTACAAAGCATCCAATCCAAAGAGAAACATGTTTGGCACTATGATTCATCTCATGAGGAAGATGATTCTATAAATAAATTACTTAGATATTCACACAAAATTATTTTATGCTACATAGAATAAGCAAATATGAGAGATCACATAATGATAATTGACAACACAATAGAATAATAGATAATATTGCAAAGCCACTTTGAGGGGGCAACCTGCAAAACTATGAACTAATATCGAAATACTTAACATAATGCATAAATACTAACCACTACCTTATATATATAGTCTACTTAGCCAAGGTTATTTCATAGACTGACCCACTAAGAACATAGATAAATGTAACAAGTAAATAAAAGAGGTATGTAAGCCATAATTCAGTTGCACATATCCCTAGATACACCAATGGTTAAGGGCATAACAAGCCCCTCTCCTTTAAAGAAACATTGTCCTCAACATTGTGAGAACTTTGGATGTTGTTGCACAAATGCTTCATCCTCCCAAGTTATATATTTATATGGAATATTATTCAATTTGATCAAGTACTCTGTGAGTACTCTATAATGTAGATACTTGGTATGCCTTTGAAGAATCACCTTTCGATCAAGAAAAACTCTACCTCCTCACCCAATTCTAGTAATTCTATTTCAATGGAGAGTACGTGTCTAATGACTTTCTTCAAGCATTATATATGAAATATTGGATGTATGTGAGTGGATGAAGGAAATTCTAACTTTTAGGCCACATTTCCAATTTTTTGCAAGATCTGATAAGGCCCATTATACTTAGGGGATATATTCTTACCCTTTTTTGTTACTTTAATGACATGTATTTATATGGCTGTAATTAAACAAAGACCCAATCACTAATGTCAAAATGCCTCTCACTTCTATATTGATTTGCCTATTGCTTCATGTGGTTATGGGCCATAGCTAAATTTTCATGCAAACTTGTAAGGACCTCATGTTGATGGTGAATATGTTCTTTAAATACATGAACCTTAGGATGGACCTTCAATTTTAAAGTGATGGATGGAGGGTGGTATCCATATAGTGCCACAAAAGGAGTCATTTTATAAGAACTATGAACATAAGTATTATACCACCATTCAACAAGAGGCAGCCATTGAACCCAATTATCCTATTTATCAGAAACAAAATAATGAAGATAGCCCTCCAGACATTTGTTGAGTACCTTAGTTTGTCCATTAGATTGAGTATGTTAGGATGAACTATGACTCAATTGGGTTCCCAAGCATATAAATAACTCAGTCCAAAAATTTCTAATAAAAATGGGATCTCTATCACTAATAATGATCTTAGGGGTCCCATGCAATTTTTGAACTATATTGAGAGAAGCAACAGCGACTGCACTAGCAACAAGTGGCTAGGATAATGAATAAAAATGAGCATACTTATTGAGATGATCTACAACAACCATGATAACATTTTGACCCTTAGATATTGGTAACCCTATAATGAATTCTATAGATACCTCTTCCCAACACTACCTAGGGATGGATAAACATTGTAAAAGACCTGGGGTTTTGATGGTTTCACCTTTGTTTTGTTAACAGATCATACATTCAACCATATATTTATAGACATCCCCCTTGATAGCTTCCCAAAAAAATCCTGCTTGATTCTATGATAGGTTTTCAAAAATCCTGAGTCACCCCCAATTGGAGTTGCATGAATTTATTGAAGGATTTTTATTTAAGAAGAGAATGTTTACATAGGTACAATCTATCTTTATACCATAATGCATTACCTTTCTATGTGAATTTTTCAAATCCACCTAAGCCTTGATAAAGATTTTGAATCAAATCATGGGTAGTACAATCATTCCCATTCTAATCATGGTTTCTCTACCCAATCAACCTATAAAATGGTTATGGCACATAATAATGCCTCAACTAATTCATATTTTTTGGATAGTGCATTTGCCACCACATCATCCTTGCCTTTTTTGTAGACTATTTCAAAATCATAGCCTAACGTCTTAGTTACCCATTTTTATTATTATTCAGATGACAACTTTTGTTCTAAAAACTATTTGAGACTATCATGATTAGTCTTTACTTGAAAGTGATGATCCATTAAATAAGGTCTATATTATTTTATTGTATGTAAAATAGACATTATTTCCTTTTCATAGATGGGCTTGTGCTAATTTTTACCCTTTAGTTGACAACTTTCAAATGCAAGTGGTCTACCTTCTAGCATGATTAAAACACCCATACCATACCCAGATGCATCACATTCAACCACAAAATTTTTAGAAAAATTAGGAGTGGCCAATACTAGAGTAGTAAACATAGCCAATTTCAGTTATTCAAATGCTTGGGCAGCTACATCAGTCCATAAAAAGGAGTATTTATTTAACAAAGAGGTGAGTGGGGCTATAATACTACCATAATTTTTGACAAACCTATGATAGTAACCAGTAAGCCCCAAATATCCCTAGAGTTGCTTGAGTGTCTTAGGAATTGGCCAGTCCTCCATTGTTTGGATTTTTTTTAAGATCCACTTTCACTCCTTCATAAGACACCAGATGATCCAAATATTCAACCTCACTAGCCCCAAAAGTACATTTAGAAGGTTTGGCATACAATTGATTTTGCTCCAAAATGGAGAGTACCTATTTTACATGTTGCAAATGGTCTTCCCAATTTTTACTCTAAATGAGGATATCATCAAATAATACTAGAAAAAATTTGCTTAAAATGGTTTAAAAATAGTATTCATCAAACTCTAAAAAGTATATGGTGGATTTGTTAGACCAAAAAGCATAACTAGAAACTCATAATGGTATTCATGACTCTCGAAAGTAGTTTTGGGTATGTCTTCATCATCGATATGGATTTGATGATACCCAAAACACAAATCTAACTTGGTAAAATAAAGAGCACCATTCAATTCATCTAATAAATCATCAATGATAAGAATTCAAAACTTATATTTGATAGTGCACTTATAGAGTTATCTATAGTTAGGACACATCCTCTATGTGTCATATTTCTTTGGCACCATGACAAATGGTGAAGAGTATTCACTTTGGACATGGAGAATGATTCTTGCATCCAACATATCTTATACCATCTTTTCAATTTCAATTTTATGGGCATAGGGATATGTGTATGGCCCAATGTTGGGTGGTGTACTACCAAAAATAAGTTTGATAACATGAACATGCATGTGTCTAGGTGGTAGTCTTTTTCCATGTCTATAAAAATAATAGAATGAGCATCAATTATTTGTTGTAGATCAAGAGGTGGAGATGGCTGAGTTGGTTGTACTTCCATAGAAAATAAGTGAGCTACAAATCCATCGGCACCCTTAAAATGAATCTTTGTCATTTCATGGGAGCTAACAAGTTATGAATATTTATCCCTTAATCCCCTTAGCTTAATTGTTCTTTCTTTAGAATAAAAACACATGAATAATTCTTGGAAATTCATTTCAATAGTGCCCAAAGTGGTGAGCTACTAGACTCCCATAACAATATCAATGCCACCCATGGGAATCAAAAACATAAGAGAATCCAATAAGTAGTCTCCCATGGCCAACTTAACACTATGAAATTTTATTGAAAAGCTGATAGTACCACCATCTAAAATCATAACCTAAAATTCTAGAGCTTGATAAATAAAATAGTTCAAATGAGCAGCCAACTTATTATGGATGAAGTTGTGTGTGCTCCCAAAATCAATCAATATAGTGACCTTCTATTTATTAAGGAAATCCATCACCTTAAGAGTTTGGGGAGTATTAATACCTCAAAGGTTGATAATAAATAGTAGGTTGGGAGTGTTCAAATTCCTCTTCAAGAACTTATGCATCCTCATCATGTACTTTTGTATCATCTTCATTGTCATTGGCACCTTCAATGTAAAACAATTTATTTTCTATACAATGATGGTCTTTTCTCCATTTTATATCATAAACATAACACAACCCTTTAGATCACTTATCCTCAATTTATCATTGTGTTAATTTGGTGGGCAATGGAAATGATGGTGTGGAAAAGTTGTGATCATGACCAGTAATGAAAGTTTTCCTTTTGACCATCTATTTTTATTCTATCATGTGTGCCGTAGGGATAGATTTTGATACAGATGTTGGTTTAAACATTAAAACCTTGAATTGGATGCTATCTTTGTGGCCACCCAAAAATAGATCAACCAAATTTTTCTCAGTGATATTTTCCACCTATAAAGAGAGATTCTAAAATTGATGAATATAATCCTTCATAGTTATTGTTTATCATAACTTGGCTAATTGGTTGAAATAGTTTTTAGAGACATTATTTTGATAATGAGATAATAAATCCTCAGTGAAAATAGTCTAGGTAATAGGAACACCATTAATTTTATTTTTAAGACATAACTAGTGATACTAAATGAATTGCTTAGGTTCTAAATACAGGTATGCCACTATCACCCTCTAAGAACTAGAGGTTTGATGTAGCTCAAATAAATTCTCAATTTTGGTAATCCAAGTGAGACTATCCTTACCATTGAACTTACACATATCCACTTTTGGCAACATCAGTTTCATACCATCATGGGAGTTATTGAGAGGAGGATTTTAATGATAAATTCAAGGGTTATTGGGCTAAAATTGAGATGTAAGGGCATTAAATTACATAGTGATATGCTATAATTCATTATAAACCCTATTAATCTCTTTGTGCATCCTTGAAACATCATCTTGGATAGCAACAAAGTCATCATGCCTCACCAAGTTCTTTATGTCCACTTGAAGATAAGAAATCACTGGATCTAAAGTTCTAGAATCAATGTCATTGGTAGAAGGAGTATTAGGAGTTTCTTGCCCCCATTTTTGTTCCTTAAGTACCTGAACCTACCATATACCAAACCTAGGGGGGTTTTGACCTTGAAAAAAGTGTACCAAGAAATGGTACTATTGTGATCACCTTGTCAAGATGAGTCTAATGATTACCTTAGCACACTAGGGTAAAACTTTTGGTACGAAAAAAGTGTACAAATAGAATATACCATTATGATCATCTCATCGAGATGAATCCAATGATGGAAATCGTGTAGGAGGAATTTTTTTCCTAGACATTTTTTTAATTTTTTTTTTCAAAAAAGCTTTTTGAGCAATACTATGCTAACAAAAAAATTAATTCTTTCCAAATTGCAAGTTATGTTTTTTTTCTCTCAGAACTCCTAGAAGCAATGCCTCATTAGATCCAAAAAACACTGTAGAAAACTTGCCCAAATCAAAGCTATGATACCACTTGTAATGAAATTACTTATATATTCACATAGAATGATTTTATATTATGAAAAATAATTAAATATGAGAGATCACACAATGATAATTGATTGTAGAATAGATTATTGGATAATATAGCAAATCCACTTCAAGGGGGCAACCTCCATAACTATGCACTAATAAAAGAAAACATAATGCATAAATATTGGCCACTACCTTGTATATATAGTCTACTTAGCCAAGGTTACTCCATAGGCTGATCTAACTAAGAACATAGAGAAATGTAAAAAGTAAATAAAAGAGGTATGTAAGCCACAAGTCAGCCACACATATCCATAAACAAACTAATGGTTAAGGGCATAAAAGATTCAAAGAATTTTCATTTTCATCTTAGAAAGGACGTATGGTTAGTTTATAGTTGTGTATAGTAGTTTATTTCTCATTCCACTAAGTGCCTTGATCACATGTGTGTGTGTGTGTCTTGTTAGTGTGTTTGCTTTGTTGGTGTGTGTCCTTTATTTTGTGTGTTTAATGTAGTCATTAGTTGTCTTTTCTTGATCAAATCTTGTATTAAATGGTAAAATGTCCTTTTTTTTATCTCAAACTTTATATGACTCCCTAATCCCAATGTAATGATAAGGATATTGGTCTTATTAGTATATCATGCATACTACCCCTATGAGTCACCAATTTATTGACCAAATTAAAACATGCAAGTCAAATTGGGGAACCTATAGGTAAAAACATTAATTTTAGGTTTTCATGGGTATAATAAATATGTCACAAGAATTTTTATAGGTTAATCAATATAATTTAATGTTATATTAGCCTTGGTCATTAGTCAGTTTAGTCATTTTAGTCATTTCAAGTCATTTTGAGGTTTAAAAGGGGAATTTAATGAGTTATATGGATTTATTGGGAAGTTTTAAGGTTAAAAATGGTTATGTCACATGCCATGTTTCCTCAAATGTCTTAATAAACTATTGGTAACTAAAAGTGGTAGGTGTTTCATAAGAAAGAGCAAATTTCTTTGGAAAAAAGGCGAGTTTGGAACTTGTATGACCCATGGAGAAGTGTGACACATGAGAAAAGATCATATAATATACCTTCAGATTCCTTAATATTATTTACACATTTTAAATTCTCTATAGGTTCTATTATTGGTCCAAAACCATTCTACTCCTTTTTCACCCTTCTAGGCACACAAAACTAGTCTTTAGGTTTGTACTTGGTACGAATAACAGGGGAGGTTTCAAATAAAAATCCTTGGGGAGGTGAAATTAAACTCATATAACTTAATTTAAATTATAATATTTAAAATAATGGTTTATTGTGATTTATGAACCATCCTCATGAATTTGTCTACATTTTTCTACTTGTTAATCTATGTACCCTACAAGTTTTGCTCTTGTTTGGGTAGGTCTATGTAATATAGTTGATAATAGTAGTTATATATGATTTTTAACCCTTTATCTCATGTTATCAATTATTTATTTCACATTTGGAGTTGATTTTATAAACCAACCAACCAACTTAGATTTCAAGGAGAAGTAAAGGAGTAGAATTATAGTCATGAATTCCAATTGCTAAAGGTTTATTTTGTGATATGGTTCCAAAATGAAATGAATTTATATATTATTTCTAATATATTAATTTAATTTATATTCAATTCCATAAACAAGTCCAAGATCCACTTTAAGATCTAAGAGAGCAAGTAAATGCACAAAATGATCATCTATAATAGTTGCACAACCTACTGTTTCTCAGAGGAGCATGGAATGTGTGTTTGAGAATTATCTAATGTTTGGAGAGTCTAAAAATGTTTGGTAATAATTTTTAATAAGCTTTAAGTATGTTGGAGCAACTAGATAATCAAAAATAGTATTCGAGAAAACTTGTGACACTTTGGGACAAATTCCCAAAACTATCAAAATAGAGGTCCAAGCCCTTATTTAGGTGTTATTATATAGTGTTTCATTGATATATAGAGCCTAAAATTTCATTTTTAATAAAATATCCCACATATGTCTATCATATTCAAAAAAAAGAGAGGTTTTCGAGTTGAGGAAGATGTTTTTTTAAGCTTTCAAGTTGCTCTTCAGGACACTAAAATCACTCAATGCTATCTACAACCAATAGAAGACTTGTCAAACATTGAAAGCACAAGGAAGGTTTTGAGGTATTTATTAATTATTAAATTGTTTTAGGTAAACCATCCACTCCAAAACTATTTCATAATTAATCAAGACAAACAAAACCTTGTAATGCTAGGTGAGACCAAAAAATAACATCTACAGCCAATATACCTAACTGTAGGAACTAAGGAGATACTTTGAGTAATCAAAATAAGATTGAAAGTATTATTGATGTACTTATTGATTTGATTAAAGTATAAATGAGTATAAAATGTTTTTAATAGCTTAAATATATAATAAGATAAAGGTGAATTCAAATTACATCCTAAACCTGCTGAGTACACCTACAACCAAGCTTAGAAGAGGAAAACATAGTCTTGTGAGTCAAGAAAGGTAGGAAGACCTAAAACATGTTTTAGATAAGGATTAAATATGGATATAACAATTATTTTTTGACATAAGGTAAATAAAAATACCTTAGATGATTTCAATATAAATTTTTATGTAGGTTTCAAAGATGAAAGGCAGCTATAGGCCCCACACAATCAATTATAGTTGACTATGGGGGGTAGAGAGCATAAAGGGTAGGTCTTGACATGGACTTGGCTCAATATGGATTGAAAAAATTAAAACCATTGAAAAATTTTATTTTTAGGTGTCATATAGACTAATTCAATTTTTCCAAAGTCTAATCCTAAGCTACACCAATAGGTGTTCCCTCCAATATAAAGCATAGTCAAACCTAATAGAGCAAAACATGGTTGAGAGAGATTTAGACATGGATACACTTGACATATCAATGAAAGATGATTGGAAGTGGATTAACAGTATATTAAGGGAATAATGGATCTTTTTTCATAGGATCTAGGGTAAATTCTCATCCACAAGTCCCCTGTCTTTCCATACACAATCAACTACGGACAATTGTAGCTGACAGTGACCTAGTTCATGTTTATCCTAGGTTTCTAGCATGTGAAATGCATAAAATAGATAAATAAAATAACTATGAAGTGGGATTAAATGTTTCATAATATATTTCAATAATATAAGTAACTCTAGATGAGTAGTATGCACCTATAATAAATAAGATAGTCAAGAAACTTACTTCAGTCTAGGTTAATCATATTAAGGCATGAACAAAGCATGTTTTGAAAAGAGTCTAATGGTTTAAATGATAAATAAGATATACCAAGATATTTAAGTATTTATCATGGAGATATAATGGTGATATAAATCAAATAAGTGTCTCAAACAAGCAAAAACATAGTCTACACCAAAAAACCCTACACATAGTCCTTTTACTAGCAGTCTGCCTCAGTTTTTAGCACTTTTAAAGGGTCTAATCATATAATAAAATACTAAAATTTTGTTTTAGAGGTAAAATAATCTTTATTATTCACATAAAATATTCATTTGGTCTAATTTAATAGGGTAATTACCCTCTATTTTGCCTCAGACAGAGGGTACTTGCTAGGGTCAAAACTGGAAGGTTTTAGAGGATGAAGATAGAAAGGTGGACCGAAATAAAAATATACATTAAATAAGATGGGAGATGTTTAAATAAACATAATAAAAAATTAATAATTTTTTAATAAAGGATGAAACTAGACATGGTATTCAAGATCATCAAATTTATAGATAAGTATACATGCATGACTAGGGCTAGAGGTCCAAATGATAAAGCATTTCCACTTAAAACCTTATGTGAGCATCCTAACTTGTTATAACATGTTTTTGGGGTCACTATAAGTTTGTTTTATCAATTTTTTATTATATTAACTATCAAAAACTCTTTTTTTGCCTCAAGGACAACTCAATCCTCCTTGACATGGTTAGGCCTAGTTTTCAAATGACAAGTCATTTTCTTTTTTTAACTTTAACCAAGATTTATAATGGATTGGAGAATGGTTATAGGGTGAAATATTTGTGATAAATATTTTTTTAGGTGAAAAAACCATAAGGAGGCCATTTTTTAGCCCAAAAGCAATATCAAGCTTATGCAAAAGGTGAAAACTAGCTTGATAGGAGAGGTTCAAATTCACACATACTTTAGGAGGATTTAAATGGAGGCCAAAGTAATTTGGGGAGGTTAGTATTGGTATTTAAGAACATGTTTATGGAATTTTTTGGAAATTCCAATGTCAGAGATTTATGAATAGAGCTTATGAAGGAAAACTACTCAAAACCCTTGTAAAGACTAGTTTGAGGAAATGAAAGAGATAATGCACCAAAATGGAATAAAATGGGATTAATGATGTTTTTATGTTAAATAGGACTTATTTTTTCTCCCTACCATAAAAATTAGTTATACAGAATTTGTATGAACATGGTATAAATAAGGGTTTCTTAACTATTTTGTATGTTGGGCAGGTTTGAAGAGGTCTCAATAGATCCCAATCACATAGGAGGAGAAATTGAGACTTATGATAAATCCACATGTAAATTTCATTCCTTGAAATAATCCCTAAGTGCTTTGAATAAATGCTTCATCTCAGCCAATCAAAACTAGTATAGTGGACATGATGGTGAGAAGGGTGGAAAACTTCAAGTAAATTTATTTTAAGGTATGCCTACTATTTATAAGGCCATATAAGGTCCTTATAGGTGTCATATACTCAATCCAATTGATATTCGTGGAAAACTAACACATTTTTGTAGGCCAAGTGTGCAAGGTGCATGAAAGAAGCATTTTTTGGACTATAGATGATGATGGCTCATTCCCAGAAGATTCCAAATGACCAAGATTGAAACCAATGCATGGAGAGGCATGTCTAAAATCCTTCCCATTAATTCTAATCATATAAACTATCCTTTATCGGTATTGAGATGTTCAAATAGGTCCAAATCATGAAGGTAGTTTTTTGAGTCAAAATGAGGAGTTTTATGCCACTTTTCATGAGTTTTTTGACTTGGATGGACACTTGTGCTTCCTAAAATTTCATGGTTCATCCAAAATCCTCTTTTCATGCCCAAGTAAATGATTATCTCATCAATACAAGTGTTCTTGTGACCCTTGGATTTCTCTCTTCTCCTCTCTCTCTCAATTTCTATAAGAAATAGCCATTTTGGCCATTGTAACTTATGCTCCACCTAAGTATGGAAAATCCCTACTCATTTCCATACCATTTGATCAATAAGACGACTAATTTTTACCTATTCATGACTATTAATAATGTGTTCTAATTCAATTTTGGATCTTGCTTAGTGAATACTATGGATTCTTTAGTATGTTGTCTCATTTTTTCATCCTATTTTCAGTTGGAAATATTCTTCTTGTTGGGCATGTGAAGTGTTATAGTAAATTTAAAAGATTGAGTGAGTTAGTCTATTCATCAGTGTCATTAAAGGCCTCTTTTTTATTCCTCCTATCTTTCCAAATTCATCCATAACCTCATAATGTAACATTGATGTGAGAAGATGTAGATCGAAGGAGTGTATGTTTGGTTAGTCCTTTGTTCTCATGTGTAACATGCTACTGGTTGAAATTCATCATCTCATTTTGCGTATCACCTCCCTTAGAATATTTTTCTTTTAGTTATCTCTCTCCCTTACCCCCCCCCCCAAATTTTAGGTGTAGTTTTGATCCAAACTGGTACATCAATGGATCTAGACCTACCTAGATATTAACCTATTGTTTCTCAGAGGAGCATGAAATGTGTGTTTGAGAATTATCTAATGTTTGGAGAGTCTAAAAATGTTTGGTAATAATTTTTAATAAGGTTTCAGTAGGTTGGAACAACTAGATAATCAAAAATGGTCTTCAGGAAAACTTGTGACACTTTGGGACAAATTTCCAAAACTATCAAAATAGAGGTCCAAGCCCTTATTTAGGTGTTATTATATAGTGTTTCATTGATATATAGAGCCTAAAATTTCATTTTTAAAAAATATCCCACATATGCCTATCATATTCAACAAAAAGACAGGTTTTTGAGTTGAGTAAAATGGTTTTTTTAAGCTTTCAAGTTGCTCTTCAGGACACTAAAATCACTCAATGCTATCTACAACCAATAGAAGAATTGTCAAACATTGAAAGCACAAGGAAGGTTTTGAGGTATTTATTAATTATTAATTTTTTTTAGGTAAACCATCCGCTCCAAAACTATTTCATAATTAATCAAGACAAACAAAACCTTGTAATGCTAGGTGAGACCAAAAAATAACATCTACAGCCAATATACCTAACTGTAGGAACTAAGGAGATACTTTGAGTAATCAAAATAAGATTGAAAGTATTATTGATGTACTTATTGATTTGATTAAAGTATAAATGAGTATAAAATATTTTTAATAGCTTAAATATATAATAAGATAAAGGTGAATTCAAATTACATCCTAAACCTGCTGAGTACACCTACAACCAAGCTTAGAAGAGGAAAACATAGTCTTGTGAGTCAAGAAAGGTAGGAAGACCTAAAACATGTTTTAGATAAGGATTAAATATGGATATAACAATTATTTTTTGACATAAGGTAAATAAAAATACCTTAGATGATTTCAATATAAATTTTTATGTAGGTTTCAAAGATGAAAGGCAGCTATAGGCCCCACACAATCAATTATAGTTGACTATGGGGGGTAGAGAGCATAAAGGGTAGGTCTTGACATGGACTTGGCTCAATATGGATTGAAAAAATTAAAACCATTGAAAATTTTTATTTTTAGGTGTCATATAGACTAATTCAATTTTTCCAAAGTCTAATCCTAAGCTACACCAATAGGTGTTCCCTCCAATATAAAGCATAGTCAAACCTAATAGAGAAAAACATGGTTGAGAGAGATTTAGACATGGATACACTTGACATATCAATGAAAGATGATTGGAAGTGGATTAACAGTATATTAAGGGAATAATGGATCTTTTTTCATAGGTTCTAGGCTAAATTCTCATCCACAAGTCCCCTGTCTTTCCATACACAATCAACTACGGACAATTGTAGCTGACAGTGACCTAGTTCATGTTTATCCTAGGTTTCTAGCATGTGAAATGCATAAAATAGATAAATAAAATAACTATGAAGTGGGATTAAATGTTTCATAATATATTTCAATAGTCTAAGTAACTCTAGATGAGTAGTATGCACCTATAATAAATAAGATAGTCAAGAAACTTACTTCAGTCTAGGTTAATCATATTAAGGCATGAACAAAGCATGTTTTGAAAAGAGTCTAATGGTTTAAATGATAAATAAGATATCCCAAGATATTTAAGTATTTATCATGGAGATATAATGGTGATATAAATCAAATAAGTGTCTCAAACAAGCAAAAACATAGTCTACACCAAAAAACCCAACACATAGTCCTTTTACTAGCAGTCTGCCTCAGTTTTTAGCACTTTTAAAGGGTCTAATCATATAATAAAATACTAAAATTTTGTTCTAGAGGTCAAATAAAATTTATTATTCACATAAAATATTCATTTTTTCTAATTTAATAGGGTAATTACCCTCTATTTTGCCTCAGACAGAGGGTAATTTGCTAGGGTCAAAATTGGAAGGTTTTAGAGGATGAAGATAGAAAGGTGGACCGAAATAAAAATATACATTAAATAAGATGGGAGATGTTTAAATAAACATAATAAAGAATTAATAATCTTTTAATAAAGGATGAAACTAGACATGGTAATCAAGATCATCAAATTTATAGATAAGTATACATGCATGACTAGGGCTAGAGGTCCAAATGATAAAGCATTTCCACTTACAACCTTATGTGAGCATCCTAACTTGTTATAACATGTTTTTGGGGTCACTATAGGTGTTTTTTATATATTTTTAATTATATTAACTGTCAAAAACTCTTTTTTTGCTTCAAGGACAACTCAATCCTCCTTGACATGGTTAGGCCTAGTTTTGAAATGACAAGTCATTTTCTTTTTTTAACCTTAACCAAGATTTATAATGGATTGGAGAATGGTTATGGGGTGAAATATTTGTGATAAATATTTTTTTAGGTGACCAAACCATAAGGAGGCCATTTTTTGGCCCAAAAGCAATATCAAGCTTATGTAAAAGGTGAAAACTAGCTTGATAGGAGAGGTTCAAATTCACACATACTTTAGGAGGATTTAAATGGAGGCCAATGTAATTTGGGGAGGTTATTATGGGTATTTAAGAACACGTTTATGGAATTTTTTGGAAATTCCAATGTCAGAGATTTATGAATAGAGCTTATGAAGGAAAACTACTCAAAACCGTTGCTAAACCCTTGTAAAGACCAGCTTGAGGAAATGAAAGAGATAATGCACAAAAATGGACTAAAATTGGATTAATGATGTTTTTATGTTAAATAGTACTTATTTTTTCTCCCTAACATAAAAATTAGTTATACATAATTTGTATGAACATGGTATAAATAAGGGTTTCTCAACTATTTTGTGTGTTGGGCAGGTTTTAGGAGGTTTCAATAGATCCCAATCACATAGGAGGAAAAATTGAGACTTATGATAAATCCACATGTAAATTTCATTCCTTGAAATAATCCCTAAGTGATTCAAATATATGCTTCATCTCAGCCAATCAAAACTAGTATAGTGGACATGATGGTGAGAAGCATGGAAAACTTCAAGTAAATTTATTTTAAGGTATGCCTACTATTTATAAGGCCATCTAAGGTCCTTATAGGTGTCATATACTCAATCCAATGGATATTCATGGAAAATTGACACCTTTTTGTAGGCCAAGTGTGCAAGGTGCATGAAAGTAGAGTTTTTTGGACTATAGATGATGATGGCTCATTCCCAGAAGATTCCAAATGACCAAGATTGAAACCAATGAATGGAGAGGCATGTCTAAAATCCTTCCCATTCATTCTAATCATATAAACTATCCTTTATTAGTATTGTGATGTTCAAATAGGTCCAAATCATGAAGGTAGTTTTTGGAGTCAAAATGAGGAGTTTTATGCCACTTTTCATGAGTTTTTTGACTTGGATGGACACTTGTGCTTCCAAAAATTTCATGTTTCATCCCAAATCCTCTTTTCATGCACAAGTAACTGATTATCTCATCAATACAAGTGTTCTTGTGACCCTTGTATTTCTCTCTTCTCCTCTCTCTCTCAATTTCTATAAGAAATAGCCATTTTGGCCATTGTAACTTATGCTCCACCTAAGTATGGAAAATCCCTACTCATTTCCATACCATTTGATCAATAAGACTACTAATTTGTACCTATTCATGACTATTCATAGTGTTTTATAATTCAATTTTGGATCTTACTTAGTGAATACTATGGATTCTTTAGTATGTTGTCTCATTTTTTCATACTATTTTTAGTTGGAAATATTCTTCTTATTGGGCATGTGAAGTGTTATAGGAAATTTCAAAGATTGAGTGAGTTAGTCTATTAATTAGTGTCATTAAATGCCTCTTTTTTATTCCTCCTATCTTTCCACATTCATCCATTAGCTCATAATGTAACATTGATGTGAGAAGATGTAGATCGAAGGAGTGTATGTTTGGTTAGTCCTTTGTTCTCATCTGTCACATGCTACTGGTTGGAATTCATCATATTATTTTGTGTATCACCTCCCTTATAATATTTATCTTTTAGTTATCTCTCTCCCTTACCCCTTCCCCCCCCCAAATTTTAGGTGTAGTTTTGATCCAAAGTGGTACATCAATGGATCTAGACCTACCTAGATATTAACCTACTATTTCTCAAAGGAGCATGAAATGTGTGTTTGAGAATTATCTAATGTTTGGAGAGTCTAAAAATGTTTGGTAATAAATTTTCATAAGGTTTAAGTAGGTTGGAGCAACTAGATAATCAAAAACGGTCTTTGAGAAAACTTGTGACACTTTGGGACAAATTCCCAAAACTATCAAAATAGAGGTCCAAGCCCTTATTTAGGTGTTATTATCTAGTGTTTCATTGATATATAGAGCCTAAAATTTCATTTTTTAAAAATATCCCACATAATATTATCATATTCAAAAAAAAAAGAGGTTTTTGAGTTGAGGAAGATGGTTTTTTTAAGCTTTCAAGTTGCTCTTCAGGACACTAAAATCACTCAATGCTATCTACAACCAATAGAACACTTGTCAAACATTGAAATCACAAGGAAGGTTTTGAGGTATTTATTAATTATTAATTTTTTTTAGGTAAACCATCCACTCCAAAACTATTTCATAATTAATCAAGACAAATGAAACCTTGTAATGCTAAGTGAGACCAAAAAATAACATCTACAGCCAATATACCTAACTGTAGGAACTAAGGAGATACTTTGAGTAATCAAAATAAGATTGAAAGTAATATTGATGTACTTATTGATTTTATTAAAGTATAAATGAGTATAAAATATTTTTAATAGCTTAAATATATAATAAGATAAAGGTGAATTCAAATTACATCCTAAACCTGCTAAGTAAACCTATAACCAAGCTTAAAAGAGGAAAACATAGTCTTGTGAGTCAAGAAAGGTAGGAAGACCTAAAACATGTTTTACATAAGGATTAAATATGGATATAACAATGATTTTTTGACATAAGGTAAATTAAAATACCTTAGATGATTTCAATATAAATTTTTATGTAGGTTTCAAAGATGAAAGGCACCTATAGGCCCCACACAATCAATTATAGTTGACTATGGGGGGTAGAGAGCATAAAGGTTAGGTCTTGACATGGACTTGGCTCAATATGGATTGAAAACATTAAAACCATTGAATTTTTTTATTTTTAGGTGTCAGATAGACCAATTCAATTTTTCCAAGGTCTAATCTTAACCTACACCAATAGGTGTTCGCTCCAATATAAAGCATAGTCAAACCTAATAGAGCAAAACATGGTTGAGAGAGATTTAGACATGGATTCACCTGAAATATCAATGAAAGATGATTGGAAGTGGACTAATAGTATATTAAGGGAATAATCGATCCTTTTTCATAGGTTTTAGGGTAAATTCTCATCCACAAGTCTGCTATCTTTCCATACACAATCAACTACAGACAATTGTAGCTGACAGTGACCCAGTTCATGTTTATCCTAGGTTTCTAGCATGTGAAACGCATAGAATAGATGAATAAAATAAATAAGAAGTGGGCTTAAATGTTTCATAATATATTTAAATAATCTAAGTAACTCTAGATGAGTAGTATGCACCTATAATAAATAAGATAGTCAAGAAACTTACTTCAGTTTAGGTTAATCATATTAAGGCTTGAACAAAGCATGTTTTGAAAAGAGTCTAATGGTTTAAATGATAAATAAGATATCCCAAGATATTTAAGTATTTATCATGGAGATATAATGGTGATATAAATCAAATAAGTGTCTCAAACAGGCAAAAACATAGTCTACACCAAAAAACCCTACACACAGTCCTTTTACTAGCAGTCTGCCTCAGTTTTTAGCACTTTTAAAGGGTCTAATCATATAATAAAATACTAAAATTTTGTTTTAGAGGTCAAATAAACTTTATTATTCACATAAAATATTTATTTTTTATAATTTATTAGGGTAATTACCATCTATTTTGCCTCAGACAGAGGGTACTTCGCTAGGGTCAAAACCAGAAGGTTTTAGAGGATGAAGATAGAAAGGTGGACCGAAATAAAAATATACATTAAATAAGATGGGAGATGTTTAAATACACATAATAAAAAATTAATAATTTTTTAATAAAGGATGAAACTAGACATGGTATTCAAGATCATCAAATTTATAGATAAGTATACATGCATGACTAGGGCTAGAGGTCCAAATGATAAAGCATTTCCACTTAAAACCTTATGTGAGCATCCTAACTTGTTATAACATGTTTTTGGGGTCACTATAAGTGTGTTTTATCTATTTTTAATTAGATTAACTATCAAAAACTCTTTTTTTGCCTCAAGGACAACTCAATCCTCCTTGACATGGTTAGGCCTAGTTTTCAAATGACAAGTCATTTTCTTTTTTTAACTTTAACCAAGATTTATAATGGATTGGAGAATGGTTATGGGGTGAAATATTTGTGATAAATATTTTTTTAGGTGAAAAAACCATAAGGAGGCCATTTTTTGGCCCAAAAGCAATATCAAGCTTATGCAAAAGGTGAAAACTAGCTTGATAGGAGAGGTTCAAATTCACACATACTTTAGGAGGATTTAAATGGAGGCCAAAGTAATTTGGGGAGGTTAGTATGGGTATTTAAGAACACGTTTATGGAATTTTTTGGAAATTCCAATGTCAGAGATTTATGAATAGAGCTTATGAAGGAAAACTACTCAAAACCCTTGCTAAACCCTTGTAAAGACTAGTTTGAGGAAATGAAAGAGATAATGCACCAAAATGGAATAAAATGGGATTAATGATGTTTTTATGTTAAATAGGACTTATTTTTTCTCCCAACCATAAAAATTAGTTATACAGAATTTGTATGAACATGGTATAAATAAGGGTTTCTCAACTATTTTTTGTGTTGGGAAGGTTTGAAGAGGTCTCAATAGATCCGAATCACATAGGAGGAGAAATTGAGACTTATGATAAATCCACATGTAAATTTCATTCCTTTAAATAATACCTAAGTGCTTCGAATAAATGCTTCATCTCAGCCAATCAAAACTAGTATAGTGGACATGATGGTGAGAAGGGTGGAAAACTTCAAGTAAATTTATTTTAAGGTATTCCTACTAGTTATAAGGCCATATAAGGTCCTTATAGGTGTCATGTACTCAATCCAATGGATATTCATGGAAAATAGGCACCTTTTTGTAGTCCAAGTGTGCAAGGTGCATGAAAGAAGAGTTTTTCGGACTATAGATGATGATGGCTAATTCCCAGATGATTCCAAATGACCAAGCTTGAAACCAATCCATGGAGAGCCATGTCTAAAATCCTTCCCATTAATTATAATCATATAAACTATCCTTTATCAGTATTGAGATGTTCAAATAGGTCCAAATCATGAAGGTAGTTTTTTGAGTCAAAATGAGGAGTTTTATGCCACTTTTCATAAGTTTTTTGACTTGGATGGACACTTGTGCTTCCTAAAATTTCATGGTTCATCCCAAATCGTCTTTTCATGCACAAGTAGCTGATTATCTCATCAATACATGTGTTCTTGTGACCCTTGGATTTCTCTCTTCTCCTCTCTCTCTCAATTTCTATAAGAAATAGCCATTTTGGCCATTGTAACTTATGCTCCACCTAAGTATGGAAAATCCCTACTCATTTCCATACCATTTGATCAATAAGACTACTAATTTTTACCTATTCATGAATATTCATAGTGTTTTCTAATTCAATGTTGGATCTTACTTAGTGAATACTATGGATTCTTTAGTATGTTGTCTCATTTTTTCATCCTATTTTCAGTTGGAAATATTCTTCTTGTTGGGCATGTGAACTGTTATAGGAAATTTAAAAGATTGAGTGAGTTAGTATATTCATTAGTGTCATTAAAGGCCTCTTTTTTATTCCTCATATCTTTACACATTCATCCATAACCTCATAATGTAACATTGATGTGAGAAGATGTAGATTGAAGGAGTGTATGTTTTTGTTAGTCCTTTGTTCTCATGTGTAACATGTTACTGGTTGGAATTCATCATCTTATTTTGTGTATCACCCTCCCTTAGAATATTTTTCTTTTAGTTATATCTCTCCCTTAACCCCCCCTCCCCCCCCCAAATTTTAGGTGTAGTTTTGATCCAAAGTGGTACATCAATGGATCTAGACCTACCTAGATATTTACCTACTCTTTCTCAGAGGAGCATGAAATGTGTGTTTCAGAATTATCTAATGTTTGGAGAGTCTAAAAATGTTTGGTAATAATTTTTAATAAGGTTTAAGTAGGTTGGAGCAACTAGATAATCAAAAACGGTCTTTGAGAAAAAATGTGACACTTTGGCACAAATTCCCAAAACTATCAAAATAGAGGTCCAAGCCCTTATTTAGGTGTTATTGTATAGTGTTTCATTGATATATAGAGACTAAAATTTCATTTTTAAAAAATATCCCACATATTCCTCTCATATTCAAAAAAAATAGAGGTTTTCGAGTTGAGGAAGATGGGTTTTTTAAGCTTTCAAGTTGCTCTTTCAGGACACTAAAATCACTCAATGCTATCTACAACCAATAGAAGACTTGTCAAACATTGAAAGCACAAGGAAGGTTTTGAGGTATTTATTAATTATTAATTTTTTTAGGTAAACCATCCACTCCAAAACAATTTCATAATTAATCAAGACAAACAAAACCTTGTAATGCTAGGTGAGACCAAAAAATAACATCTACAGCCAATATACCTAACTGTAGGAACTAAGGAGATACTTTGAGTAATCAAAATAAGATTGAAAGTATTATTGATGTATTTATTGATTTTATTAAAGTATAAATGAGTATAAAATGTTTTTAATAGATTAAATATATAATAAGATAAAGGTGAATTCAAATTACATCCTAAACCTGCTAAGTAAACCTATAACCAAACTTAAAAGAGGAAAACATAGTCTTGTGAGTCAAGAAAGGTAGGAAGACCTAAAACATGTTTTATATAAGGATTAAATATGGATATAACAATGAGTTTTTGACATAAGGTAAATTAAAATACCTTAGATGATTTAAATATAAATTTTTATGTAGGTTTCAAAGATGAAAGGCACCTATATGCCCCACACAATCAATTATAGTTGACTATGGGGGGTAGAGAGCATAAAGGTTAGGTCTTGACATGGACTTAGCTCATTATGGATTGAAAACATTAAAACCATTGAAAAATTTTATTTTTAGGTGTCATATAGACCAATTCAATTTTTCCAAGGTTTAATCCTAACCTACACCAATAGGTGTTCCCTCCAATATAAAGCATAGTCAAACCTAATAGAGCAAAACATGGTTGAGAGAGATTTAGACACGGATACAGCTGAAATATCAATGAAAGATGATTGGAAGTGGATTAATAGTATATTAATGGAATAATGGATCTTTTTTCATAGGTTATAGGGTAAATTATCATCCACAAGTGCCCTATCTTTCCATACACAATCAACTACCGACAATGGTAGCTGACAGTGACCCAGTTCATGTTTATCCTAGGTTTCTAGCAAGTGAAATACATAGAATAGATAAATAAAATAACTATGAAGTGGGATTAAATGTTTCATAATATATTTCAATAATCGAAGTAATTGTAGATGAGTAGTATGCACCTATAATAAATAAGATAGTCAAGAAACTGACTTTAGTCTAGGTTAATCATATTAAGGCATGAACAAAGCATGTTTTGAAAAGAGTCTAATGGTTTAAATGATAAATAAGATATACCAAGATATTTAAGTATTTATCATGGAGATATAATGGTGATATAAATCAAATAAGTGTCTCAAACAAGCAAAAAACATAGTCTACACCAAAAAACCCTACACACAGTCCTTTTACTAGCAGTCTACCTCAAATTTTAGCACTTTTTAAAGGGTCTAATCATATAATAAAAGACTAAAATTTTGTTTTAGTGGTAAAATAAAATTTATTATTCACATAAAATATTCATTTGGTCTAATTTAATAGGGTAATTACCCTCTATTTTGCCTCAGACAGAGGGTAATTCGCTAGGGTCAAAACTGGAAGGTTTTAGATGATGAAGATAGAAAGGTGGACCGAAATAAAAATATACATTAAATAAGATGGGAGATGTTTAAATACACATAATAAAAAATTAATAATCTTTTAATAAACGATGAAACTAGACATGGTATTCAAGATCATCAAATTTATAGATAAGTATACATGTATGACTAGGGCTAGAGGTCCAAATGATAAAGTATTTCCACTTAAAACCTTATGTGAGCATCCTAACTTGTTATAAAATGTTTTTTGGGTCACTATAAGCGTGTTTTATCTATTTTTAATTAGATTAACTATCAAACTCTCTTTTTTTCCTTCAAGGAAAACTCAATCCTCCTTGACATGGTTAGGCCTAGTTTTCAAATGACAAGTCATTTTCGTTTTTTAACCTTAACCAAGATTTATAATGGATTGGAGAATGGTTATGGGGTAAGATATTTGTGATAAATATTTTTTTAGGTGAAAAAACCATAAGGAGGCCATTTTTTGGCCCAAGAGCAATATCAAGCTTATGCAAAAGGTGAAAACTAGCTTGATAGGAGAGGTTCAAATTCACACATATTTTAGGAGGATTTAAATGGAGGCCAAAGTAACTTGGGAGGTTAGTATGGGTATTTAAGAACATGTTTATGGAATTTTTTGGAAATTCCAATGTCAGAGATTTATGAATAGAGCTTATGAAGGAAAACTACTCAAAACCGTTGCTAAACCCTTGTAAAGACCAGTTTGAGGAAATGAAAGAGATAATGCTCCAAAATGGACTAAAATGGGATTAATGATGTATTTATGTTAAATAAGACTTATGTTTTTTGCCTACCATAAAAATTAGTTATACAAAATTTGTATGAACATGGTATAAATAAGGGTTTCTTAACTATTTTGTGTGTTGGGCAGGTTTTAGGAGGTTTCAATAGATCCCAATCACATAAGAGGAAAAATTGAGACTTATGATAAATCCACATGTAAATTTCATTCCTTGAAATAATCCCTAAGTGCTTTGAATATATGCTTCATCTCAGCCAATCAAAACTAGTATCGTGGACATGATGGTGAGAAGGGTGGAAAACTTCAAGTAAAGTTATTTTAATTTATGCCTACTATTTATAAGGCCATCTAAGGTCCTTATAGGTGTCATATACTCAATCCAATGGATATTCATGGAAAACTGACACCTTTTTGTAGGCCAAGTGTGCAAGGTGCATGAAAGAAGAGTTTTTTGGACTATAGATGATGATGGCTCATTCCCAGATGATTCCAAATGACCAAGCTTGAAACCA